>CM059427.1:177450552-177932456 GCA_030390025.1 Squalus acanthias | reverse complement strand
TGTGTGGTTGTGTGTGTGTGTGTGTGGGTTTGTGGGTGTGGGTGTGTGGGGGTGTGTGTGGGTGTGTGGGTGGGTGTGTGGGTGTGTGGTGTGTGGGTGTGTGGGTGTGTGGGTGTGGTGTGTGTGGGTGTGTATTGTGTGTGTGTGGGTTTGTGGGTGTGGGTGTGTGGGGGTGTGTGTGGGTGTGTGGGTGGGTGTGTGGGTGTGTGGTGTGTGGGTGCGTAGGTGTGTGTGTGTGTGTGTGTGTGTGGGTGTGTAGATGTGTGTGTGGGTGTGTGTGTGTGTGGGTGGGTGTGTGTGTGGGTTTGTGGGTGTGTGTGTGTGTGTGTGTGGTGTGTGGGTGTGTGGGTGTGGGTGTGTGTGTGTGTGTGTGTGTGTGGGTGTGTGGGTGTGGGTGTGTGTGTTTGTGTGGGTGTGTGTGTGTGTGGGTGTGTGTGTGGGTGTGTGTGTGGGTGTGTGTGTGGGTGTGTGTGGGTGTGGTGTATGTGTGTGCGTTTGTGGGTGTGGTGGTGTGTGTGGTGTGTGTGGTGTGTGTGGTGTGTGTGTGTGTGGGTGGGTGTGTGGGTGTGTGGGGGTGTGGGTGTGGTTGTGTGTGTGTGTATGGTGGGTGTGTGTGTGGGTGTGTGTGTGTGTGTGTGTGGGTCTGTAGATGTGTGGGTGTGTAGATGTGTGTGTGGGTGTGTGTGTGTGTGTGTGGGTGTGTGTGTGTGTGTGTGGGTGTGTGTGTGTGTGTGTGGGTCTGTAGATGTGTGGGTGTGTAGATGTGTGTGTGGGTGTGTGTGTGTGTGTGGGTGTGTGTGTGTGTGTGTGTGTGTGGGTGTGTGGGTGTGCATGTGGTGGGTATTTTTCTATGTTAATGAATGGTTGTATGTGTGTATAGCTATAGGATGAGTGCATGTTTAGTGGGGAAATATGTGATAACATGTAGGTGGAGTGCCGTTCCAGGTGTGTGCATGCGTGTCATACTTCAGGATTGTTGCCTATTTGGCCTGAAAGTGATTTTTGAATTAACTTATATCATGATATTGCTAAGAAATTACATTTGGCCCAAAAAGGAGCAACTTCTAGTGCACGCACACTCTCGCTCTCTCTCTGTCTCTCTCTCTGTCTGTTTCTCTACAGTTTTCAGTTTGGAACAACAAGAAAAGCAACAGGGTCTCAATTTATCTCCAGCCAGAGGAAAGTTTTGAGAGATTCCAGGTTAAAGCATGAACGCATATGTTCTGTCAGAAAAGTGGTACTGGCAGCCAGTTACAGGTATTTCTTGTCTGTACAGTCAGTTTAGCCTATTAACAGAGTAAGTGGTGTAGTTTGTTACTTTCTATGTTATGACGAGCGATACAAAGTAGATTTAATTTCATGTGAGCTATATTTTTGTCATTCATATACTGCATGTAAAACAAAGCAGTTTAGTGGTCTCCAGTTGGCCCGATCTCACTAGAGTGCATATCCATCTGCCTTCGGCCTTCCAGAAGATGGGAGAAATGCACATTACAGAACCAGTACACACAACGAGGAGTTTTACTGTTATGGCCAGTCATGCCATCATATAACGAGATATTGGGCAGTAAAGATAAACTCCTAATCATAAGGGGTGCACAGGAGTGACTAGTGATGTTAAATCAGAGAGAATATTTATTGCAGACCCAAAATTTGCAACAATGGATGCGAGCATGGTGAATATATGTATGGCGAGGATATATGTGGGTACAGGTATGTGTATTCAGGTAATCTATATATACCTGTGCGACGTATTTTTTGTGTTTATGTGTAAACTGGTGAGTGCATGTGAAGGGATGGTAGTATGCACATGTGGGTGAGGGGTATGTTTCTATGTCCATGTGTGGGCATGCATGTGTTCATGGTGATAGAAACATAGAAACATAGAATCTAGGAGCAGGAGTAGGCCATTCGGCCCGTCGAGCCTGCTCCACCATTCAATACGATCATGGCTGATCATCCAAATCCAGTACCCTGTCCCTGCTTTAATCCCCACAGTGCACATATCCCACCCTACCCCCGTAACCCCACGTATTTAATTCCCCCTAACATATCCCATCCTATCCCCACATATTTAATCCCCCCCTAACACTAAGGGTCAATTTTATAGCCAAATCAACCTAACCCGCACATTTTTGGACTGCGGGAGGAAACCGGAGCACCCGGAGGAAACCCACGCAGACACGGGGAGAATGTGCAAACTCCACACAGACAGTCACCCGAGGTCAGTATTCGAACCCGGGTCCCTGGCGCTGTGAGACACCAGTGCTAACCACTATGCCACCGTGATGTTTGGTGTCTATGTTTGGTGGTGGTTTTTGTATGTGCAGAACAAAATATTAAGCACCAAGTACTACAGCTTCAATTTATTTCAAAGACTGCATAAACACTGAACAGATTGACAAGCAAGAATTTGTTGCATGCATGCATGTTGCATGCATACTACTTGCCAAAGGGGTACGATTGGGTACTTTTTAACTTGGAAGTTTCTTTCAGGTGTGCCATTTTCTTAAGCATTTGTTCCTAGCTCCTGCAGGTGTTGTGCACAGTATTGACCCTGGCTACCACGTTCTACAAGGCATGTTTTCCTCTGGGAAGGATGCCCTGGAGGCGAAACAGGGCAGCTCTCCTCACACCCACCTCCTGCAGTAGCACCTCCATTTTGACAGCTATCAAACAGGAGATTCTGGTGCTACACTGTTCTATTGCTTGCCTACATTCTCCGTTCCTGCCTCTATATTTATTTGCCTTCCTCTTTTTTCTGCTCAAGCTAACCTTCGAAGGATGAAATAATTTTAAAAAAATTTAAAGGGGGAAATAATTACCCCACCATATAAGACCACTTATCTTTAAGTAATCGTATCCCATTAAATTTTAGCTGCAGCATATTAAGGGCTGCTCACTTGCAATTTTCCACCCCTCCCCAATTTGAACAAGCCACAGAAAATCCTGGGAGTTTGGCTCGGCAAGATGCCGTTGAGTGTTACACTTGCCAGAAAAGTATTCTTGCTGTGTTAACGATTCCATTTGACGGCTATATAAGCTTATGAACACTCTCACTCCCTACCACGATCTGATGCTGATTTTATTTTCTTTGAATGTTATTTTTCCCTTGCAACTTTTTTTCAGCTTCTCCGTCCCCTCTCTGCCTTGTCCCATGCAATATTCTTTGTCTGAGAGGGTAGACAAACAATCTGCTCCCTGACCTTAGCTAACACAGCCCTGTAACGGCCTGCTAGGGCGTACATAAGAACATTACAGATTGACGTTTCCCCTCAATGTAAAAAATGGCCTCCACCTTATATCTTCATCTCCCCGCTCCAGACAATCGCCATTGTTTTTATTTAGGAAATCCAAGTTATGGAGTCTTGCGTCCCTTCGCTGCCCGTCATACCAACAGAAAAGCGCAAAACAGTAGGAAATCAATGTTAAACACTACCGCCACGATTTCCTACGCCGGCAGATCGTGACGTCAGTCAAGTGCGCAACGCCCCGGTAGTGCCCCGGAGCGGATATTGAGTGGCGCCCCCTGCCTTACCGCCTGCCGCTAGCAACGACAGGTTGAGGGGAGCGTTTTGCAGTCAGGAAGGGAGTGGGAGAGCCCTATTTAAAGGCGACCGCTTCCTGCCTTTTTTTGTTGGTGACATTTTTGAACCACGCATTCTGAGAGAGAGAGAGAGAGACTTCTGGAGAGATTCAACGCTGTGTGAAGGAGTTTTGGGTACTAAGCAGCACTTTGCAGCTTCATTTTGATTTGCCCTTTCTTGTATCGATTTAGAAGAGACAGTGGGGGTTGCACTCTGAGCTCTTTCCCTGGGCCTCTCCATTGTTCTTTCCAGCAGATTTGATGTACAGGTCTCTCCAGGCCGAGATTCAAGGCTGTAATGAGCAGGATGTGGATGGAAAGCAAGATCAACCCTCCCCTTTAAGAACTGGCTGGGCACCATTGTGTCTGTGTTCCATTGCTGACTGACATCACATGAGCTTCGCCAGCGCTCTGAGGTAGCGCCTCGCTCCTCGGCCTTTGCGCCTCAAGACAGATGTGTAGCGCCTGATTTAGCGCTCCAATCACCTCCGGGGCGATAAAAGTCAAGTTTGCGGTCGGAGGCGATAATTAGCGCCAGGCGCTAATCTTTGCGCCCGGCCGATAATTGCGCCCCAAACGGGCCGATACTGAATTTTTCCCCATTTATGTCCACCTGAGAGGGCAGACGGGTGCATCAATTTAACATTTCATCCAAAGGACAGCATCTCCGACAGTGCAGCGTTTCCTCAGTGCTGAATTGAAGTGTCATCCTAAATTTTGTGTCAGCCTATTAAACCATCTTGAGTCAGCAGTCCTGATCTAACGCAACCCAACTCCCAAAGGCAATTTCAACCAAATTCCCAGTGGCAAAACAGCCTTAACCTGGCTCAGACCTACCCCCACTGGCAGCCCCAACCCGATTCTCAGTAGCAATTCACATACTTGAATGAAATTATAGCTGAAAAGTTAAGCACTGAAATAAAGGCACTCATAAACCAATATAAATGAATTGGTAGTTAAAAAGTCATGATGATTTGATTTTAAATTTTTTCTAAAAGATAGTACTTATAATTCCATCCGTTCTATGTCTATCCTTTCCATATTAAGAGTGGTGGACTTGTCAGCTATATATACACGCACACACATAAGAGTACAAAGGAAAATTTGTACTCTTATCTGTGTGCGTGTATATATAGCATTTACATATTGGGCCATAATTTGCTGTCAAAATAACGGTGAGGCTAATGGCATTCGCTGTTATTTATGCACAAATGTTACAGCAATTTCAGGTGAGAGGCAGACGCGTAGTTAAACTCAAATATCCAAAAATTGCAGTTCGAGCTGTGCTGCTCTGCCGTTAGCTTCGTTAAAACAGCATCTTGGTGTCTGCCTCACCAGTGAAATGCATTGAACGGTGTGAAGTTGCTGTATTTGCACGGTAGATACAAACTAAACTCACCACAGAAGTTAAGTCTTGTCCATTTCAGTCTAAGTACCCTTATAACGTGATAAGTGTTAATTACTGCCAGTCAACCTCTCTGGCACTGAAAATTAACTATTACAAGTGTGGAGTCTCATTCCTTCAGGTTTTAATTGTTGGAGACTTTAAAAATATAAAATGTAAATTTTTTTTTTACTTTTCCTTTGTCTCTTTTTATTCTCTCTCTCTTAATCCAAACTTTCTTTCCCTCCCTTTATTTCTCTTTCTGTACCTGATTTGGCCTTGAATTCATCCACTCTGATTTACACTTCCATCTCAGTCCTTGTGCTTTTAGTTTCACAATCCTTTAATCTGATTGGTTAAGGATATACACAGTTGCTTGCTCTGTTCACACAGGTCCCAGATGCCCTGTTTCCCTCACTGCGACGTTATCAGCTCGCACTTTCAGCAACATGCCATGCAAAAAATTTAAAAACTTGAACTTGCAAGGACAAGTCTAACTAACGTTGTTAGTTGACCTGTTACAGCAAATTATGGCTCATTAAGTAACTTTTGTCAAAGCATATTAACCTTTCTAGGGTAACATACGACCAGTGGAGGCATCAAAAATCCACAGTGATCCCAATCCGTTGCCACTTAAAGTCCGTTCCCATAAAGACCCATCATTTTGTGTCTTCGCACACACCCAGAACTGTTACAGGAACAGCCTGAAAACCATCCTGTAATGACTCCATCCCTTTATACAGGTAACCAAAATGGGAAAAAAGGAGTTGTTTGCATGGTAACCAGTAGGAAGTGTCATTTTCAATTTAAAAAAATACACACTTGGAGAGTACTTTATACTGAACTAAGGCCATTGTTCATCCCTCACCTTTAAAAATGTCATGCTCCTTCTTAATATATTATACACTCATTATGGCTCCTATTCAAAAAGACAAACCATATAAAATACCCCCTTCGGTACAGCTCCCCGAGACCTTTTATGGAGAACATTTGGTGTATCTAACCCTCTCAAAAAAATTACTACAGCGTCGACAGCGGCGGAGGAGGAGCCTTTCTTTCTTTTTCTCCCACAGAGCGGTCGGCAGCGGGGAAGGAGGAGCGGACCTGGTTGGAGCGGCGGGAGCGGCGGCGAGTCGATAAAGGGAGCCCCGAGGCTCAGGTAGGCCTCAGACCAGCGTCGACAGCGGCGGAGGAGGAGCCTTTCTTTCTTTTTCTCCCACAGAGCGGTCGGCAGCGGGGAAGGAGGAGCGGACCTGGTTGGAGCGGCATTTAAGGAGGGTGGTGGCTTAAACCCGAGTTCCTACAGAGTAGGAACCCCCACCCGCCCTCCTCCTCTAACCTACTAGTCTTTTAGCAGTCTAAAAACAGAGGTCACAAATTTTTTGGTCTCAGTTTCTTTTCAGCAGAGCAGGAACCGGGAGGAGCGGGAAGTCGGCGTAGGACCAAGGGGACACAAGACCGGGAAGTCAGCGAAAGACCAGGGAGGTAAGACTAACTGGTAAGTACTTTCCTCAAACCTTCCTAGAAAGTACAACTAAAACTAGTGCGATTTGGTTAGTTTAAAAAGGAATAAGAGGAGTACAGTATACATTGGTCTAAGTAAGCTTCGGGAAAACAAAAGTCAATAAATAAACTAAAACTAGAAAATTAATAAGTAATATAAGGGTTAAGTCATGGCAGTAGAGCTCGGACCTGTGTCATGCTCCTCCTGTAACATGTGGGAAATCATGGACGCTTCCTGTGTCCCTGACAACCATGTGTGCGGGAAGTGTGTCCAGCTGCAGCTCATGTGGGACCGCATGACGGCCCTTGAGCTGCGGATGGACTCACTTTGGAGCATCCACGATTCTGAGAGGGTTGTGAATAGCACATTTAGTGAGTTGGTCACACCGCAGGTTAAGGCCAGAGTAGATAGTACATGGGTGACCAAAAGGCAGAGCAAGGGCAGGAAGGTAGTGCAGGAATCCCCTGGGGTTGTCTCCCTCAGCAACAGGTTCACCGCCTTAGGTGCTGTTGTCGGGGGGGATGACTCATCGGGGGAAGGCACCAGCAGCCAGGCTCATGGCACCATGACTGGCTCTGTTGCAAAGAAGGGAGGGAAAAAGAGTGGCAGGGCTATAGTAATAGGGGATTCGATTGTAAGGGGAATAGATAGGAGTTTCTGTGGTCGCGACCGAGACTCCAGGATGGTAATTTGCCTCCCTGGTGCAAGGGTCAAGGATGTCTCGGCGCGGGTGCAGAACATTCTGGAGGGGGAGGGGGAACAGCCAGTTGTCGTGATACATGTTGGTACCAACGACGTAGCTAAAAAAAGGGAAGAGGTCCTACAAGTAGAATTTAGGGAGTTAGGAGCCAAGCTAAAAAGTAGGACCTCGAAGGTAGTAATCTCTGGAGTACTACCAGTGCCACGTGCTAGTAAGAGTACAGAGAACAGGATAGTTAGGCTAAATACGTGGCTTGAGCAGTGGTGTAAGAGGGAGGGTTTTAAATTTTTGAGGCATTGGGACCAGTTTTGTGGTAGGTGTGACCTATACAAAAGGGACGGTCTACACCTGTGCAAAGATGGAACTGAGGTTCTCGGGGTAAATTTTGATAAAGCAGTTCGGGAGCATTTAAACTAGTATGGCAGGGGGCTAGAAACCCATGTAGTGAAATAGAGGAAAGTGAAAGGCAGACAGAAATAAATGGTAAAAAGGAGAGGAACAAAAAACAAAGGGCCAAACTAATTCATAAAAAATGTGAGCATAAAAAAAGCCTGAGGGTTTTATACCTTAATGCGAGAAGCATCAGGAACAAGGTAGATGAATTAGCTGTGGAAATAGAGGTTAATAATTATGATCTAATTGGGATTACGGAAACATGGTTGCAGGGTGAGCAGGGCTGGGAGCTTAACATACAGGGGTATTCAGTATTTAGGAAGGATCGACAAAAAAGAAAGGGAGGAGGGGTAGCATTGCTGGTAAAAGAGGGGATAAATGCAATTGAAAGGAAGGATATTAACTCAGTTAATACAGAATCTATATGGGTGGAGCTAAGAAATAGCGAGGGGCGAAAAACATTAATAGGAGTGGTATATAGGCCTCCAAATAGTAAAATAGAGGTTGGGGAGGGCATCACGAGGGAAATTAGAGAAGCGTGCAATAAGAGCACAGCTGTCATCATAGGTGACTTTAACTTACATATAGATTGGACTAGCCTAATCAGTAAAAATAATGAGGAGGAGGAATTCCTTGAGTGTTTAAGGGATGGTTATCTGGATCAATATGTCGAGGAACCAACTCGGGAACAGGCTATATTGGACTGGGTACTGTGCAATGAGAAGGGACTAATTAGTAATCTTGTTGTACGGGGACCCTTGGGTCAGAGCGATCATAACATGATCGATTTCTCACTCGAAATGGAGAGCGAAGAAATTGACTCAGAGACTCAGGTCCTGAATTTAAACAAGGGGAATTATGATGCCATTAGACGGGAACTGAGTAGGTCTGATTGGACAACGTTCCTGGGAGGACTGGAGGTAGATAAACAATGGCAAGCATTTAAAGATAGAATGACAAAATTGCAAAAATTGTTTATACCAATCTGGCATAAAAGGAAATCTAAAAAGGTGACTCAACCGTGGATAACAGGGGAAATTAGAGACAGCATAAAATCCAAAGATAGGGCGTATAAAATAGCCAAAAAACGCGCCAGAGCGGAAGATTGGGAACAGTTTAAGATAGAGCAAAGGAGGGCAAAGGGCTTAATCAAGAAGGGCAAAATAGCTTACGAAAGCAAGCTGGCGGAAAATATAAAAACTAACTCCAAAAGCTTTTATAAGTATATCAAGAGGAAAAGACTGGTGAAAACCAAAGTTGGTCCATTGCAGTCAGATACGGGGGAATATATAATGGGAAATAAGGAAATGGCAGACCAACTAAATGCATACTTTGGGTCAGTCTTTACGAAGGAAGACACAAAAAACCTCCCATGGATATCGGGAAAAATAGGGACATTGGCAAAGGAGGAACTGACGCAAATCAATATCTCTAAGGATATGGTGTTAAGGAAGCTAAAGGGATTGAAGGCGGACAAATCCCCAGGGCCTGATAACATGCATCCTAGGGTACTGAAGGAGGTGGCCCTAGAGATAGCGGATGCACTAAGCATGATTTTTCAGAATTCATTAGACTCGGGAACAGTGCCCATGGATTGGAGGGTAGCTAACGTTACCCCACTATTCAAAAAGGGGGGTAGGGAAAAAGCAGGTAATTACAGACCTGTAAGCCTTACATCAGTTGTGGGCAAAATGCTGGAGTCCATCATTAAGGATGAAATAGCCGAGCACTTAGCAAATGGGGACAGGATAGGACAGAGTCAACATGGATTTACAAAGGGTAAATCGTGCTTGACTAATCTATTGGAATTTTTTGAGGGAGTAACTGGTAAAATAGATGGGGGAGAGCCAGTAGATGTGGTGTACCTGGACTTCCAAAAGGCCTTCGATAAGGTCCCACATAAAAGATTAGCATGGAAAATTGAAGCTCATGGGATAAAGGGGAAAGTATTGACGTGGATAGAGAACTGGCTGTCAGATAGAAAACAGAGAGTTGGAATAAACGGCTCATTTTCTGAATGGCAGGCAGTAACAAGTGGGGTACCACAGGGATCTGTCCTGGGTCCCCAGCTGTTCACAATTTATATTAATGACCTGGATCAGGGAGTCGAATGCAGCATTTCCAAATTTGCAGACGACACTAAACTAGGAGGGGGGGTGGGCTCAGAGGAGGAGACCAGGAAGCTCCAGAGCGATTTGGACAGACTGGGTGATTGGGCGGATAAATGGCAGATGCACTATAATGTGGACAAGTGCGAAGTTATCCACCTTGGGTGCAGGAACGGGAGGGCAAATTATTATTTAAATGGCAATAAATTGGGAGAGGGGGAAGTACAGAGAGACCTGGGTGTTCTTGTACACCAGTCACTGAAGGCGAGCATGCAGGTGCAACAGGCGGTCAAGAAGGCAAACGGTATGCTGGCCTTCATAGCAAAAGGGTTGGAATACAGGAACAGGGATACCTTGCTGCAGCTGTACAGGGCACTGGTGAGACCACACCTCGAGTACTGTGTACAGTTTTGGTCGCCTCATCTGAGGAAAGATGTTCTTGCCATGGAGGGGGTGCAGCGGCGATTCACCAGGCTGATACCAGGAATGGCGGGATTGACCTATGAGGAGAGACTATGTAGTTTAGGGATGTACACACTGGAGTTTAGAAGATTGAGAGGGGACCTCATAGAAGTGTATAAAATTCTGACAGGTCTAGACAGATTAGATGCTGAAGGAATGTTTCCCTTGGCGGGTGAGAACAGAACTAGAGGACATAATTTAAGGATAAGGGCTAAACCATTTAGGACAGAAATGAGGGGGAATTTCTTCACTCAGAGAGTGGTGAACCTGTGGAACTCATTGCCACAGAGGGCAGTGTACGCCAGCTCATTAAATATATTTAAGAGGGAATTAGATATATTTCTACAGGCAAAAGGGGTTAAGGGTTACGGAGAGAAGGCGGGGACGGGATACTGAATTGAAGGATCAGCCATGATCTCATTAAATGGCGGAGCAGGCTCGAAGGGCCGGATGGCCTACTCCTGCTCCTATCTTCTATGTATCTATGTATCTATGTACATAATTGCCTACTTAGCAACAGTGATTGCACTTCAACAGTAATCCATTGGTTGTGAAGCACTTTGCGATATCTTGGGGACCTCGTGAAGCAATGTATAAATTTATATGGTCGCCCATTTAAGACGGAGATGATGAGGAATTTCTTCTCTCAGAGGGTCGTGAATCTTTGGAATTCTCTACCCCAGAGAGCTGTGGAGGCGGAGTCATTGAATATATTCAAGGCGGAGATTGACAGACATTTGAACTACAAGGGAGTCAAGGGGTATGGGGAGAGAGCGAGAAAGTGGTGTTGAGTCCAAGATTGGATCAGCCATGATCTTATTGAATGGCGGAGCAGGCTCGAGGGGCCGATTGGCCTACTCCTGTTTCTTATGTTCTTATGTTCTTAGTTCTTTCTTTACTAAAGACAATTGGCCGGAATTTGCAGTCAGCGGCGAAGCGACGGCACTCACCGCTGACCTTGAAGAAAGCTGCCCACAAAGACCTAGCGATCTCTGTGACATGAATTTCACCTCTCCAACCTTTGTCTGAATCTGGCGACAAATCAAGTGAATCTGCAGTGTCCAGCAATGGTGATGTCATTAAGCTGGCTAAGCAGCCAATCACATTGAAGAATTATCACATACAGCAAACCAGGAAGTAAAATGAACAGATTCTAATTTACTTTTTTATCAATTTTACAGAGAGCAAAATAAAGATTGGGACATACACATAGGATAGAAGCTGAAATATCATAAACAAACTTTAAAAAATATATATTATTTTAAAAACAGTACAATTCTTAATCATATTAATGAAAAATTTGACATTCCACAAATGTAAAATTAGTTTTTCAGGGCCAGATCGGTGGTTCAGCAGTCAGTACGCCATTAAAAACCCAGTTACACCTCTTTCAACAATGCTTAACATTTCTGGGGTTTTTTAACAGCGATATTCCATCGTAAAAACAAAGTTTTCGTACTTGTATGTGATTTCACCTGATTGCCGGCTCTGGGGAGTTCTACATCACCACCTGTGGCGGAGCAATGAATGACGGACCACAACGTCAGGATTTCCGCGTTTATCTGCGCATGCGCTAAATCCTGAAGTTGTGGTCAGTTTCAGAGGGGGTAATGACGGCGAACGCTGCCAGTTTCGCCGTCATTACTACCGCAAAATCTGGGCCATTAAGAGTTAATACTCTGCGGGCTTCATCATCTGGCGCTGACATTTACACCTGCACCATTTGTGACAAAGACTGTGGGTCGAGAATTGGACTCTTCAGCCACTCACAATGTTGCAGCATGGTAAAGTAACTGAACTGTTTTGGCGCTTACACCATCGTCTTTTGAGGCCGACAGTTACCATCTATAATCTCTACTGGAACATTCCAATGATCCATCTAAAACAACGCAATAAAACTAGTCACCACGACATACGGGAGGCATTCTGGGGAAGCTAAAACCGTTAATCCTTGCATCTTAGATACAATGGATTCATGCATCCTAGTATCACCAGATGTTTCTAATTACAAATGGTATCAGCTTGAACAAGATCTGACCCAAAACTGCAAACTAGTAGACTGATTAATGTGCTATGGCCCTTGGATAGATAAACCAAGCAACCTAAGAAGAATCTTGAACAACTATTAATATCAGAAACCTGCCGTCCTTATCATGATTTTGACACTAATAAAGTGCAAAGGAGTGAAGCATCTAATGAAAAGTCTGTTATTTCTCAAGCTAATAAAAAAAATGCCATTATAGTTTCTGATATGTTGAATGACATCTTGAAAAAGGATCCATGAGATTGGATTGATTATCTTTATGGGTCACGAATAGACATGTCCCCAAAAGGAGGATTTCTTAAAGTATTGAAATAAGTATATTTTGCTGCCAAGGACCAGAAGGTTCTCAGTGGGTTGGGAGGTTAAAGGAAGCTGTAAAGACCTTTTGAAAGAAGTCTTTAAAAAGCAAAGAAAATGTTAAAACTGCAAGTTGGGAGGTTAAGAAAAGGTAAGCATTTAATGGAACAGAAGTAGGCTACAGGTATATTACAATGGTTAGTTTAATAGCTTAAAACTCTTAAAACCCCTGTGCTCGCTGACCTGCATTGGCAATGTCTCGATTCTAAAATCCTCATCCTTGTTTTCAAATCCCTCCATGGCCTCACCCCTCCTTATCTCTATAATGTCCTCCAGCCCTACAACCCCTGAGATATCTACACTCCTCCAATTCTGGCCTTTGTACATCCCCGATTTTGATTGCTTCGCCATTGGTGTCCGTGCCTTCAGCTGCCTAGGCCCTTAGCTCTGGAATTCCTTCCCTAAACCTTTTCTTTTCAGCAGGGCAGGAACCGGGAGGAGCGGGAAGTCGGCGTAGGACCAAGGGGACACAAGACCGGGAAGTCAGCGAAAGACCAGGGAGGTAAGACTAACTGGTAAGTACTTTCCTCAAACCTTCCTAGAAAGTAAAACTAAAACTAGTGGGATTTGGTTAGTTTAAAAAGGAATAAGAGGAGTACAGTATACATTGGTCTAAGTAAGCTTCGGGAAAACAAAAGTCAATAAATAAACTAAAACTAGAAAATTAAAAAGTAATATAAGGGTTAAGTCATGGCAGTAGAGCTCGGACCTGTGTCATGCTCCTCCTGTAACATGTGGGAAATCAGGGACGCTTCCTGTGTCCCTGACAACCATGTGTGCGGGAAGTGTGTCCAGCTGCAGCTCATGTGGGACCGCATGACGGCCCTTGAGCTGCGGATGGACTCACTTTGGAGCATCCACGATTCTGAGAGGGTTGTGGATAACACATTTAGTGAGTTGGTCACACCGCAGGTTAAGGCCAGCGTAGATAGTACATGGGTGACCAAAAGGCAGAGCAAGGGCAGGAAGGTAGTGCAGAAATCCCCTGGGGTTGTCTCCCTTAGCAACAGGTTCACCGCCTTAGGTGCTGTTGTCGGGGGGGATGACTCATCGGGGGAAGGCACCAGCAGCCAGGCTCATGGCACCATGACTGGCTCTGTTGCAAAGAAGGGAGGGAAAAAGAGTGGCAGGGCTATAGTAATAGGGGATTCGATTGTAAGGGGAATAGATAGGGGTTTCTGTGGTCGCGACCGAGACTCCAGGATGGTATGTTGCCTCCCTGGTGCAAGGGTCAAGGATGTCTCGGCGCGGGTGCAGAACATTCTGGAGGGGGAGGGGGAACAGCCAGTTGTCGTGATACATGTTGGTACCAACGACGTAGCTAAAAAAAGGGAAGAGGTCCTTCAAGTAGAATTTAGGGAGTTAGGAGCCAAGCTAAAAAGTAGGACCTCGAAGGTAGTAATCTCTGGATTACTACCAGTGCCACGTGCTAGTAAGAGTACAGAGAACAGGATAGTTAGGCTAAATACGTGGCTTGAGCAGTGGTGTAAGAGGGAGGGTTTTAAATTTTTGAGGCATTGGAACCAGTTTTGTGGTAGGTGTGACCTATACAAAAGGGACGGTCTACACCTGTGCAAAGATGGAACTGATGTTCTCGGGGTAATTTTTGATAAAGCAGTTCGGGAGCATTTAAACTAGTATGGCAG
Organism: Squalus acanthias; assembly: GCA_030390025.1. Classification (NCBI taxonomy): domain Eukaryota; kingdom Metazoa; phylum Chordata; class Chondrichthyes; order Squaliformes; family Squalidae; genus Squalus; species Squalus acanthias. Next base: position 177,918,272 of record CM059427.1, on the reverse strand, counting down.
GGGGCTAGAAACCTATGTAGTGAAATAGAGGAAAGTGAAAGGCAGACAGAAATAAATGGTAAAAGGGTGAGGAACAAAAAACAAAGGGCCAAACTAATTCATAAAAAATGTGAGCATAAAAAAAGCCTGAGGGTTTTATACCTTAATGCGAGAAGCATCAGGAACAAGGTAGATGAATTAGCTGTGGAAATAGAGGTTAATAATTATGATCTAATTGGGATTACGGAAACATGGTTGCAGGGTGAGCAGGGCTGGGAGCTTAACATACAGGGGTATTCAGTATTTAGGAAGGATCGACAAAAAAGAAAGGGAGGAGGGGTAGCATTGCTGGTAAAAGAAGGGATAAATGCAATTGAAAGGAAGGATATTAACTCAGTTAATACAGAATCTATATGGGTGGAGCTAAGAAATAGCGAGGGGCGAAAAACATTAATAGGAGTGGTATATAGGCCTCCAAATAGTAAAATAGAGGTTGGGGAGGGCATCACGAGGGAAATTAGAGAAGCGTGCAATAAGAGCACAGCTGTCATCATAGGTGACTTTAACTTACATATAGATTGGAATAGCCTAATCAGTAAAAATAATGAGGAGGAGGAATTCCTTGAGTGTTTAAGGGATGGTTATCTGGATCAATATGTCGAGGAACCAACTCGGGAACAGGCTATATTGGACTGGGTACTGTGCAATGAGAAGGGACTAATTAGTAATCTTGTTGTACAGGGACCCTTGGGTCAGAGCGATCATAACATGATCGATTTCTCACTCGAAATGGAGAGCGAAGAAATTGACTCAGATACTAAGGTCCTGAATTTAAACAAGGGGAATTATGATGCCATTAGACGGGAACTGAGTAGGTCTGATTGGACAACGTTCCTGGGAGGACTGGAGGTAGATAAACAATGGCAAGCATTTAAAGATAGAATGACAAAATTGCAAAAATTGTTTATACCAATCTGGCATAAAAGGAAATCTAAAAAGGTGACTCAACCGTGGATAACAGGGGAAATTAGAGACAGCATAAAATCCAAAGATAGGGCGTATAAAATAGCCAAAAAAAGCGCCAGAGCGGAAGATTGGGAACAGTTTAAGATAGAGCAAAGGAGGACAAAGGGCTTAATCAAGAGGGGCAAAATAGTTTACGAAAGCAAGCTGGCGGAAAATATAAAAACTAACTCCAAAAGCTTTTATAAGTATATCAAGAGGAAAAGACTGGTGAAAACCAAAGTTGGCCCATTGCAGTCAGATACGGGGGAATATATAACGGGAAATAAGGAAATGGCAGACCAACTAAATGCATACTTTGGGTCAGTCTTTACGAAGGAAGACACAAAAAACCTCCCTGGGATATCGGGAAAAATAGGGACATTTGCAAAGGAGGAACTGACGCAAGTCAATATCTCTAAGGATATGGTGTTAAGGAAGCTAAAGGGATTGAAGGCGGACAAATCCCCAGGGCCTGATAACATGCATCCTAGGGTGCTGAAGGAGGTGGCCCTAGAGATAACGGATGCACTAAGTATGATTTTTCAGAATTCATTAGACTCGGGAACAGTGCCCATGGATTGGAGGGTAGCTAACGTTACCCCACTATTCAAAAAGGGGGGTAGGGAAAAAGCAGGTAATTACAGACCTGTAAGCCTTACATCAGTTGTGGGCAAAATGCTGGAGTCCATCATTAAGGATGAAATAGCGGAGCACTTAGCAAATGGGGACAGGATAGGACAGAGTCAACATGGATTTACAAAGGGTAAATCGTGCTTGACTAATCTATTGGAATTTTTTGAGGGAGTAACTGGTAAAATAGATGGGGGAGAGCCAGTAGATGTGGTGTACCTGGACTTCCAAAAGGCCTTCGATAAGGTCCCACATAAAAGATTAGCAGGGAAAATTGAAGCTCATGGGATAAAGGGGAAAGTATTGACGTGGATAGAGAACTGGCTGTCAGATAGAAAACAGAGAGTTGGAATAAACGGCTCATTTTCTGAATGGCAGGCAGTAACAAGTGGGGTACCACAGGGATCTGTCCTGGGTCCCCAGCTGTTCACAATTTACATTAATGACCTGGATCAGGGAGTTGGATGCAGCATTTCCAAATTTGCAGACGACACTAAACTAGGAGTGGGGGTGGGCTCAGAGGAGGAGACCAGGAAGCTCCAGAGCGATTTGGACAGACTGGGTGATTGGGCGGATAAATGGCAGATGCACTATAATGTGGACAAGTGCGAAGTTATCCACCTTGGGTGCAGGAACGGGAGGGCAAATTATTATTTAAATGGCAATAAATTGGGAGAGGGGGAAGTACAGAGAGACCTGGGTGTTCTTGTACACCAGTCACTGAAGGCGAGCATGCAGGTGCAACAGGCGATCAAGAAGGCAAACGGTATGCTGGCCTTCATAGCAAAAGGGTTGGAATACAGGAACAGGGATACCTTGCTGCAGCTGTACAGGGCACTGGTGAGACCACACCTCGAGTACTGTGTACAGTTTTGGTCGCCTCATCTGAGGAAAGATGTTCTTGCCATGGAGGGGGTGCAGCGGCGATTCACCAGGCTGATACCAGGAATGGCGGGATTGACCTATGAGGAGAGACTATGTAGTTTAGGGATGTACACACTGGAGTTTAGAAGATTGAGAGGGGACCTCATAGAAGTGTATAAAATTCTGACAGGTCTAGACAGACTAGATGCAGAAGGAATGTTTCCCTTGGCGGGTGAGAACAGAACTAGAGGACATAATTTAAGGATAAGGGCTAAACCATTTAGGACAGAAATGAGGGGGAATTTCTTCACTCAGAGGGTGGTGAACCTGTGGAACTCATTGCCACAGAGGGCAGTGTACGCCAGCTCATTAAATATATTTAAGAGGGAATTAGATATATTTCTACAGGCAAAAGGGGTTAAGGGTTACGGAGAGAAGGCGGGGACGGGATACTGAATTGGAGGATCAGCCATGATCTCATTAAATGGCGGAGCAGGCTCGAAGGGCCGGATGGCCTACTCCTGCTCCTACCTTCTATGTATCTATGTATCTATGTAACCTCTCTGCCTCTCTACCTCTCTTTCCTCCTTTAAGACCCTTCCTTAAAACCTACCTCTTTGACCAAACTTTTGCTCATATGTCCTAATAACTCCTTATGTGGCTCGGTGTCAAATTTTGTTTGATAAAGCTCCTGTGAAGCGCCTTGAGACATTTCACTACGTTAAAGACGCTATATAAACGCAAGTTATTGTTGTTGTTGCAAGCACAAAGTGCAAAACACAGTATATATGTACAGAGAAATAACATATGAGCAGAATTATTTAAGTTAAGAAGAAAGGATGATGACCAAAGAACGAAGACAACAGCCACGGATAATGCCTTGCCACAGGTATCTCCAGAGCTGAAACCCAGGCATCCCAGAAAAGCTGCCCAATGCAACAGTAGGCAACTGACTAAAAAGGAAAAACGGCTGTATATGTTATGCCCAGGACTTACAGGAAGAACTTCAGTGCTATTTAGAACACAGCCTGTAAACTTAACCTTTCCAAATGTGTACGGCAATTTTCGACATTGAATTAACTTTGTTATACTGTTACTGAGCGAAACCCAGGTAATGCTGCAATATTGTGACCCACTTTAGTTACTCTTCTACCTAGGATGATTTTAAATATCCAATCAGTTTTCTATTAATCCCTATTACTTGTGATAGTGCTATACAGTGCTATCAGATACTGTTTAATAAAGTAGCATTAGTTAATGCATCTCTGTGTCTAACTTAATCTTTTTTGATGATTGCACTTCACTCAATCTTGATTGATTTAGCTTGGCTGCCTAACAATATCATTAGACTGAAGTATGTTGAGCAGTCCAAAGGCGAGTAAATTTAGGCATCATATGTAAAACCCTAGATATGGATGGTAAATACCAATCCAATTTACAAGTGGAACAACTCATGCAATGCTATTTAACTGATACAGATTACATATTGGCATTTCAGATACAATGGGGTAGATTTCCAGCTTGTTATTCAGGCGTAAAACTGGCTTTGCGGATCGGCCGACCGTTGTAGAAACTGCCTGATTTTCATTTGTCATTTCCATTCAAATTAATGGAACGAAAATGGAGTGGTTTCTACAACAGGCGTCTGATTCGCAATGCCAATTATACACCAAGGCGTCAAGTTGAAAATCTACCCAAATATTTTGTATATGTTGCACAAGATTTAGTTCTCAAAAATATCCATGTCCTGACCACACTCTTTAGCACTATTAAAAAAGAAATAGCGTTTCTTCCGAAAATTCAGAAAAGCACAGGGAACCTTCCCATATATAAATCTCAGATGACTGAACACAAGTTTCCAAAACCTTGTAGAGACATCAGAGACAAGAAAAACAACAGAAAAACAAGCAACGATTTTCCAACAATCAATGTCTAGTTCTACATCTCTGGAGTCAGTAAATGGCAGCTGGCTTTCTATTCCTGGCTGCCATCAATTGTTTGTTTGAAGCGTTAGTACCAAATGAATGCTGCTGAACACTAATTAATCTACCGGAATTGATCTTCTGCAGATTAGACATGGTATCAAAGGCCTGTGGGAAGGATCCAGCTGCCAGAAAGCTGCCTGCTAGGCTTTCTGTGTTTCATTCTCTACAATGCACTGCACAAAATTCTTATACCGCTTAACATAGGTTTTTTTAATTTAAAGAAACTCTTTCATTCAAAAATCAGTTTGTAAAGGGCTCAACATCCTTCAAGACCAAAGCTCATTGGTAGCACTTGTTGCCATTATTATTTCCTTTATTACATTAGCAAACTCCATGTGACAGCATGTTGTTGGATCTTTGATGATTCATAAACAGATGAACACTTGGGACACCACTGATCTGTACATAGTGACCCAATCCTATCTTAATCTCATGCTGATCATAGGAGGATCGATATCAAACTCGAAGTCTTTCAAGGCGAAAGTAAAAAGTGGAATTTAGAAGCTTTATTCTGTTGCCCCATTTATATTTCAGCCCAATATAAGCGTATAGTATTATGAATACCTTACCAGTTAGTTTGGATTTATCGTCTTTTTATCTTTTCCTCTATAACGGTTTGTTAGGATCAGAAGAGATTATGAGGTGAGAAAACCAGTATTTGAAGATACAGGCCATACAACATAACGATTGTAGGGATTTACACTGCCTTCATCTTTTACTTCTGTTTATTTCCTTTTGCTCCCTTCCCTCCTCCACTATGTCACACAGCAAACCTCCCCTCAACCAGCAACTGCTCTGGGGAAACACTGCATTTAGTATGCTGCTAATTGTGAATTCTTCTAATAAATAGCAAATACATCACAGCCAACATCCAATAAGATACCTGTCTCCTCAAATGAGGGCTGGCTGAAAAGGTAATGAGTGGCAAAACCACGCATGGATTTTGTTCAGTCTCATGAGGACCGACCCTCATTCTATCACATTGTCAGTCAGGGTGCTTGCGCTTATATTTGCGTAACTCAAGAAAATCAGCTGAAGTTTCATTGTGATGCACTTTGTCAATGTGACAGCACATGCGATGATGGGGTTTTCTTCCATTGCTATTTCTCAATACAAGCGTTGTAAACTCAAATCAAATGGGTGCAATCTTGTAGACAGTCTATACTGTGACTTGACTTTTCTTTGTTATTCTGTTACCTTTTCCTTTCCTTCCAGGCTCCGACCAACCTCCTGCATTGTGCATTGCTCTCTAACCATGAGGAGAGGCAGGTAACCTGTCTGCCAACACCACTGGGTAACTGTAACAACAGTATGTGTGGGCGTCAGTAACAATTCACTCATGTCTAAGAGACTGTACGGTCATACACAGGCCATAAATTCACTGATATGAGAGAATTGTTCCTGTTCCATGTCCAGGAGTTAAAGGGAACAATTCACTCACTTTTGGCACACAACACTGTACACATGTACAGTGCACATTGAGTAAAAATGGATAATTTACTTACACTGTTCATTTTACTAAGGTCTCAATGTCAACTCACGTACATACATAGTACACATTGGTTTAAAAGGAACATTTCCCTAACATGTAGCGTGTGTATGAGTTCTGTACATATACACTGTAAACAGGCCAACTTTTATATCCACCACGATATCAAATAGCATGGAAAGCTCTTTCGATCAGAGTTGTCAGCATTTATTTGTCTAGCAAAGGCGTAGCAGTTCTATAAAAATTACATTTCAGCTCTGGTATGATTGATGTACCAAAATGAGTTTCTACTTCATGCATACTGTCTGCATTATAATCGATATGCACACTCTGAAATAGGCAATATCATTTCCACCAAATTTATTTCAATGGTTCTCTAATCCTGCTGTACTGAATCTCACTTGTTCCAATGGTTATTGGTACTCTGTTCTGCTGTGCCTAAATTCAATAGTTTTAATGGTTATTGTTGCTCTATTATTGTTGTGCCTGATCCTTGTTACTCGAACTGTTGGGCCGGAATTTTCCCAGTCCCGAGCGTGCGGGTTTGGGGGTGGGTCAGCAGTAAACATCACGGAAATTGCCAGCGCATTGGGAACCCGCCGACATCCTGCCGACTTCCGCATTTAACTCGGGCGCGTTTCCCAGCATGCCACAGACTCACTCGGGAGAGGCAGGCGACCTCATTGAAGTATTTAAATGCTTGTTGAGAGACCCTTAAGAGGCTTTTTAACATCAGCTTTTGGCTTTAACTTCTTGAGCACGGGATTCATGCACCTCGGGAACCTCGCCTGCGAAGGGGAGGCGGAAGCTTAGTGGCCAATGCACGAGTCCATTAATTGACAGCTGGGAAAAACACAAATACTCCCACATTACACCTGCTTCCTTGGCTAATGGAAAGGCTCCTGCTGACTCCATTTTGTGCAGAGATTTAGCTGTCAGCAGTTTGCAGGTCATTTCTGCAATCTCGGAAACCACTCTCACCACATTGCTAGTCACTATCACAACATTGAGGGATTGGGCCTCTGATCTCCACTTTACCTGCCATCTATTACATCAGCATGGGTGCCGCTTATGCTGTCTCACCTTGGACCTCAGAATCGGACCAGGATGAGCCCCAGCACCAACAACACCAGCCACACCAGCAGCAGCAGCACCAACAACACCAGCAACCTTCTCCTCACCGACCTAATGCTGCACAGGAGAGAGGGAGTCAGCACAGGGCTGCACTGCGCCGGAGGCAATACCCCCAACACAGGGTATACAGGCAGAGGATGAGCTTCCTGGACATGACTGAGCAGCAGTGCTTCAGGAGGGTCAGGCTATCGCACCAGGTCATGGCAGACATTTGTAGCTTGCTGGAACAAGATCTGCTGCCCAGAGGACCTGGTGGACATGCCTTAGCAGTGGCTGTCAAAGTCACCACCGCCTTCAATATCTTCGCCTCTGGCTCCTTCCAGGGATCTGCAGCAGACATTTGCAGGATCTCAGTCGGCCGCCCACAGATGCAGGTCACCGATGCCATGTTTCACAAGTCCGCCAATTATGTAAACTTTGCTACTGATGAAGCCAGTGTTACTGAGCAGGCGCTCAGCTTTGTGGCACTGGCTGGCTTCCCACAGGTGCAGGGCATCATCGACTGCACACATGTGGCCATCAAGACACCCCATCATCACCCAGGAGTGTTTGTGAAAGGCAAGGGCTTCCACTCCCTCAATGTGCAGCTCGACTGCAACCAGAAGATGATGATCATGCATGCGTGCAACAGACTCCCTGGCAGCTGTCATGACGCTTTCATGCTGAGCCAGTCCACCCTCCCTCAGCTCTTCGCACCGCCAAACAGACTTACCGACTGGCTGCTTGGAGACAAGGGCTATCCACTGAAGACGTGGCCAAGTACTGAGGCCGAGGAGCAATTTATTGAGAAACACATGTCCACCAGATGTGTCATAGAGCAAGCAATCAGCATGCTGAAGATGCGCTTCCGATGCCTTGACAGATCTGGAGGAGCCCTTCAGTACGCACCAGCTAGGGTCTCCAGATTCATCGTCGTTTGCTGTGCGCTGCACAACATAGCGCAGCAGTGAGGATTGAAGCTGCAGGAATAGCAAGGCACAGAGCACACAGCCTCTTCAGAGGAGGAGGAGGAACAGGTGGAAGATGAGGAGGAGGAGGAACCTGAGGTGCAGATGGCACCAGCAGCGGCACACATTGCTGCCCGGGAGGCCCGGGATTGCCTCATAATGGCCAGATTTACTTAACTTGCTCCAGTGCACCCATATAGTTGCCACATGCTGTACTAAGTTTCCCCCCCCCCCTCCCACCACCATCATGAAGCAGTCCTACAATGACCAAGCCATTCCAGTTACCAAACCCCCATAGCTCGTGGTTAACTACTGTCTCACCATTCACTCCAAGTGACAAGGCCACATCCCAGGTAGCAGGCAAAAATGGACAAGACCAGAAAGTGGTGCAAAGAAATAATTTTATGTGTGTCATAAATAGAACTGAAACTTATCACTAACATTATTTAATACACCCATGTGCATACCCTTGTGCATCCAGGATTGTGTCTTTTTTCTTTTGCGCGTGCTTCTACGAGGTGCAACCTCTGTGGCTTCAGCAGAGATAGAGGCAGGCTGCTCACCTCCCTGCTACGGCTGCTTTGACACTTTTGGCGGATGTCATCTGGGTTTTGGAGCCTGTGATGGCCCTGCCAAAGACTGTTTCTCCTGCAACTGTGCAGGGCAGACTCGGCCATCGGGATCCGAGGAAGCATGTGGAGCTCTGACTGAGGGGAGGTAACGGGGGAGAAGTGGGAGTGCTTTGAGAGGAGCCCCCACTTCCCTGTCCCCTATCACCATCAACCCTCTCATGGGCCACTCACACTTCCCTGCTAGCAAGGAGCTGGCGAGCACCTTGCTGCACAGCAGTGGGGCGATGAAGGCCCAAGTCTACATTTATACCCCTCCTCGACATGAGGTCAATGAGCACCTGCCTTCTGTTGTTCACAGCTAGCATGTTCTCGTTAGACTGGCCCATTTGCTGCTCCATGCAGGTGGCCATCCTTTCCATGGAAGAGCACATCGACGCCATCGCCTGCGATACGGTGGTGCTCATGTTGGAAATAGACGCCTCCATTCTCTGTATATTTGCAGACATTGTGGCTGCAAAAGCTGCCAGAGCCTCATGCAATTGTTGCTGCCCCTCCAAGATCACCTTCTTTCTCAATGGCCCCCGAGGTTCAGTATCTGCATGCAGCTCAGCAGAGCTTGGAGCGTCCTGCGCACTCCGACGAGGAGTCTCCTCTGCTGTCCCTGTCAACACCAGCTGCTCTTGCTCACTTGTGATGAGAGAGACACCAGGTTACAACACTACTCTATCTTGCACAGGACCCACCGAGGTGCACGTATCTGCGCTGGTGCTGGCTGTGCTTGGGTCTGCTGACGCTGCGCCCTCAGAGATTGGATCTTCCTCTGAGGAGTCGTCTTCCTCCTCTGGCTGGACATTGGGGGGGCGGGGGGGGAGTGGGGAGGGCATTTGATGGACCTGTGGGAGTGGAAAGAGATGAATTTGAAGTGTTATAATAAGAATGGGTAACATTACCATTATGCACATGATGACATTTCACTGGCTGCTGACATTAGTTACCATATGAGTGACTGCTGTATGCCATATGGCTGTATGAGATTTAACTCTGTCACCAGGTTGCTGGGAGGTCCCCCTCTCTCCATCTCCCACCGCCAGCAGCTCTGTTACTCCAGAGATTTCTAGGGGCTCCTCCTCTGCTGGAGTCAAATGACTGAGGCCTGGAGGGCCACCTCCGGTTCTCTGCCTCTCCCTATTGTTCTGGGCTCTCTTCTCCTGCAAGGAGGGAAAGAAGAGAACTTTGAGTGAGAGTGATGGAATGAGTATAAGGAATGGATGCGTTATATCTGTAGAGGGTGACTATGAAGGAGTGGCGTGACAATGCCAAATGGCCTCCTTCTGTGGTGTTACTTGCTATGATTGCATTAGGATGAGGGCGAGTGTCAGTGGTGGTTAGTCAGATGGGGATATGAGTAGGTACATAGAGAGAGAGGGATGGGTGGACCTGCAAGGTATGTTGGTGTGAGGAGTGATGTGCAGGAGTAGGCTTGGGAAGGCAGAGTGATGGGGTTGGGGTGACAGGCACATCAGGATGTAGGTGAGTGTGGCATTGCACTCACCTTTCCTGACTGCATGAGATCATTGAATCTTTTCCGGCACTGGATCCACGTCCTCCTCACCACATCACTGCTGATGACCTCCTCTGCAATTCCCAGCCATGCCCTTTTTGTGTCTTTGGGTGGTTGTTTTCGTTAATCGCCAGGGAAGATGACCTCCCTGCATGCTCTTACTGCCTGCACCAGACCTTCCCAGGAGGCATCGGTGCCCTCTGCCTTGTCTCCATGACCCACAGTTGTCAGTTTTATTGCGTTATTGAGACGTCTGGAAACCACCTTCTGCACTCTTACATCAATCTTCAAATGAGATGTGTGCAAGGCTGCTTTAAATATCCGCGCTGAAAATGAGTCATCGGTGACATCATCAGACCCGCTCCATTTAATTGGAACGGGAAACACGCATGACTGTTTTAATTGGGGCCATTGATTTAAACGTGCAGTGCAGAACACGCTGTTCAAATCTTCGGGTTCCTGACCCGCTACGCGGCCCACACGTATGCACGCAACCCAACTCCAAGGTACAGATTCCAGCCTTGATGTCTGATCACCCTTACTACCATTTGGTAATTATAACAAACAAATCAACTATAGCCATTCTCTGCCGTCTGTTTCTATGAGCTGCAGGAGGTGGATTTAAAAAAAAATCTATTTCATAGCAAAGATCTGGAATATCTAAGTAACATTATAAAATATATGAGACCAAGGATGATGATACAACAGCTTGTATTTATATAGTCAGAAAATGCTGGAAATACTCAGCAGGTCAGGCAGCACCTGTGGAGAGAGAGACCCAGTTAACATTTCAGGTCGATGACCCTTCGTCAGAACTGGAAAAAGTTGGAGATGGAACAGGCTTTTAAGCAAGTGTAGGGGCAGGGAAAGGGGTGAGGGAGGAAAGAACAAAAGGGAAGGTCTGTGATAGGGTGGAAGGCAGGAGAGATTAAGATACAAAAGGGATGATGGTGCAAGGCAAAAGGAGATGGTAATGGGACAAGTTAAGAAACAAAAGATGACTCTAGATGAAGTGTGAATGGCAATGGCTGAATGGTCAACAGCTGCCATGTGAGAGAGAGAAAAAAAAATGATAGGGGCAGAAGTTATGGTCTGAAATTGTTGAACTCGATGTTGAGTCCAGAAGGCTGTAAAGTGCCTAATCGAAAGATGAGGTGCTGTTCCTCGAGCTTACGTTGAGCTTCATTGGATCAGTGTAAAAGGCCGAGGACGGTGAGGTCTGAGTGGGAGTGGAGCGGAGAATTAAAGTGACAGGCGACCGGAAGTTCGGGGTCACCCTTAAGGACTGAACGGAGGTGTTCTGCAAAGCGGTCACCCAATCTGCGTTTGGTCTCCCCAATGTAGACGAGACCACATCGTGAGCAGCGAATACAGTATACTAAATTGCAAGAAGTCCAAGTAAATCGCTGTTTCACCTGGAAGGAGTGTTTGGGGCCCTGGACAGTGGGAAGGGAGGAGGTAAAAGGGCAGGTGTTGCATCTCCTGCGCTTGCACGGGAAGGTGCCGGGCGAAGGGGAAGGGGTGTCGGGGGTGATAGAGGAGTGGACCAGGGTGTCGCGGAGGGAGCGGTCCCTTCGGAATGCTGAAAAGGGGGGGTGAGGGGAAGATGTGTTTGGTGGTAGGATCACGCTGGAGGTGGCGGAAAATGGCGGAGGATGATCCGTTGAATGTGGAGGCTGGTGGGGTGAAAGGTGAGGACAAGGAGAACCCTATCTCAAAATCCTAACTTGTTTTCTCTCTCCACAGATGCTGCCTGACCTGCTGAGTATTCCCAGCATTTTCTGTTTTTTATTTCAGATTTCCAGCATCCGCAGTATTTTGCTTTTGCATTTATATAGGGCCTTTAGCGCAGTAAAACATCCCATGGTACTTCACAGAAGTGATTATCAAACAAAATCTGATGAAGATAATAGCGAGCCTCCAGGTGAGCAGCCTGTCATTTATATTGAAACATGATTAAAATAAAGGCTTCTCAGAATCAGAACTCATCACATCTCAGATGGCAACAGCAGTTCCATTATACTAAGATAGGCAATATGCTGACATCTCTGCTTAATTCACACTCATCTCGATGGGGTGATGCCTTGCTGAGGTCAAATTAATGATACCTGGATGAGTTTTCAGTTTAGAATTTGCACCATTCCAAAACTGCTGTTTAATTCTGCAACTCACAGACACTGATTCGAGTGCACCGAGTTTGTTGTCTTCCCGTGAAAGGTGCTCCTGTTTCTATATGCATTTGTGCAGGGCTAAGTCCTGCTCACAGAGCAAGCCTATGTTATATGCCCATACAAGGACAGTAGCAACAGCAGCGCAGATTGCACGGAAAGCACTTACTGAAATGATGAAATGACAATTGAGCTTGTCTCTATGGAAGCACTGTCAGTTATTTGACAGCATATCTCGATTAGTTCAGCAGTAAACTCTGAAAAGACTCTAATGGGAGAGAAGGGCAATCTTTTCTGATAACATTAAAATGGTTTGATTGTGAACACAGAAAGCTGACTGAAGTTTTAATGGGAGCAGGTTTATACAGCCATCCTTTAAATATAACCTTTTGAGAAATGTGTCCTTATGACCCTCCTGACGCTGTACAGTAGTCTTTCATGTACCTAATTCTGCAGAGTAAAGATTATACTTTGAAAGCATTTGAAAAGATGGAAAACCCCAAACACCTTCATTAAAGGACTGGTATGCCTTTTATTTATGTTTTAATGTGCTTATATTTCTCAAGAGTTTTTAAATCTTTTTTTCTCATTTATTTACAAATAGCTGCTCCAGGAGGTTAGGTGGTGGAGTCATTTATAACACTGTCCTTTAGACTCTGGTTGCCAGGCTTGACTTCTGCCTGGATTCATGAATGAATGTCTACTCTCTCTCTCGACTCTAAGCATTCTACGCCAAGTGACAAGGGAATCATCTGCTTTTTACCATGCGGGTATGAAACTGTGGGGGGAAAAGCCTACAATTTGACACAAATTGACAGTCTTATTCAGAAAGACCGCAAGAATCGGTAAGTGTGGGAAATGAAAATCACAACCTAATGCAATAGCTGGAACTCTTCTGTGGTTAGCAGTAAAGCACATAGACAGTAAAATGTTGCACGTTGGAAAATTGAACCTCTCTCTGTCATCAAATAATTCACAAACAGGTGGGACGTTTCCTCTCAGCGTCCCAAGGTTAAATTCAGCAAATGATTTTTTAATGTATTGTCACATGGTTTGTCACATGGTTTAGTATGAGCATGCTCAGTTCGCTCTGGCCTAGTAAACAAGCACCTTGACTAGCAACTTGTGTCCCTGTCCTTCATTTGTTCTACCCACATATATTACATTTTTGGCGACGAGGATCAGATCCCAAAGCTATTTTTAGGGATCATGGAAGAACACAGTGTTCAACCTTCGAGTGGAAAAGTTTAAGGTGAATTTGTGACACTTAAACTGAATTTTTGCGATGTTTTACCGTTAATGCTCACGCAGAATCGTCTGTGCTTCACCTTCGTGTGTATGTATACACAGCAATAGCGGCGTTGATTCTCACAGGTACACAGGTAGCGTGCTGAGTCACTGTTCGATTGGATCAGGACAATCATGGCCGCGCCTATGGGATTCATCGGAAGCCTCGGCATGTATGACCGGGCTCGCGAACCATTCAGTTCTTACACTGAGCGGATGGAGATGATTTTTAAGGCCAATAACATTATTGAGACTGAAGGTGCAGATGGGAATGTTCAAGATCAAAATAAAGTAATTTGTGAATGAAAAAAAGCAATTTTTCTAACGGAGATCGGGCCAGATGTCTATGGAACGTTGACAAACTACTCGCGCCAGGGAAAGAGAAGGATGCGTTGTTTGAAGACATTGTCGAGAAACTCGAGGACCATTTCGACCCAAAGTCATTAGAAATAGCAGAGAGCTATAAATTTGGTACCAGAAACCAAAAACAAAGTGAAACTATCAGTGAGTACATTGTAGCTCTTAAGAATCTGTCTTTGCATTGTAACTTCGGCACATTTTTGGATCGTGCGTTGTGAGATAAGTTTATGTGTGGACTGGTGGATGAGCACACACAGTCCAAGTTACTGAACACTCCGAACCTAACATTTCACATAGCATGCAAAATTGCCCTATCTATGGAGATGGCGTCTAAGAATGCTAGGGAGCTCCGTCCAACTCAAGTGACTAGTGCAGCTGAGGTCTATAGTCACAAAGCTACCGCTAAACCTAAAGTTGTAAGACCAAGTCAAAAGTATGTTGGTGAAAGCAGTTCAGTGAATTGTTATCGCTGCAATGGAAATCAGTCACCACAGTCCTGCCAATACAGAAATGCAAATTTTCACTGCCAGAAGCAAGGCCATATTTCAAGAGCTTGCAGAGCTAGATCTACAGCAGGAAGTAAGAACCATTCTAGTGGCAATGCCAAAAGGGAGGAATTCACAATATTGAAGTGAACACACCTGATGTTGAAGAACTAGGCATCTACAGTATTTATGCCACTAGCAGCAACACCAGCAGTCGTGAGAAAGACTTCCGTACAAAACTTTTGATCAACGAGCAATATATTGATATTTATATCGACACGGCGGCAGACTGCTCTATTATGAGAGTAAGTTTAATCAAATACCAGTTACAAAGAGTACCATAGAGTTAAAAACCTACTCCAGAGAAATCCTAGCGATATGTGGACAAATGGAATGTACAGTTCAGCACAATGGCCAGTCAGTAAAGCTACCTATTATTGTAGCGAGCTACAACAACAGGCCAACCCTCATGGGCAAAGACTGGTTGAAAAAGTTAAAACTAGATTGGAAAATATTTTCAGTGTAGATGCTTCAAAGAAGCGATTCGACGCACTGCTGAACAAGTATAAAAGCATGTTCTCAGGCAGCTATGAGGGCATCACTGGGTATGACGCGCATATCCGCATCAAGTCCAATGTGAAGCCTGTCTATTGTATGGCTGGTCCCCTATGATTTGAAAAGTCAGGTGGAGGAAGAGCTAGCAAAGCTCAGAGAGAACGGAGTGCTGGTAAAAATTGACAAAAGTGAATGGGCCACCCTGATTGTGGTAGTGCCCAAAGCAGACAAAACTGTACGCTTGTGCGGTGACTACAAAGTTACTATCAACCAAGCAGTTGACGATGAGCCGTACCCGTTACCTACATTGCAAGATTTGTATGCAGCACTCTCTGGGTCAAAGGTTTTCTCCAAGCTTGACCTGTCGCACACTTACGCTCAGCTGAATGTTGACAGAGAGTCAACAGTCTCTCACCATCAACACACACAAGGGACTGTACTCATACACCAAGCTGCCATATGGTGTAAAGCCCTTCCCCAAAATCTTCCAGGCTATGATGGATAAGATTTTGCAAGGAATTCCAAATTGCTTATGCAATCAAGATGATGTGCTGATCGCAACAAGCAGCGAGGAAGAAAATCTAGAAGTGTTAGATTTAGTGCTTCAAATGATGAATTCCCACAATGTCAAATTGAAAAGGAGCAAATGTGCTTTTGTGCAGCCCGAGGTTGTGTAATTTTATCTGAAAGTTGATGCAAATGGCTTGCAACCAGTTAAGGAAAAGGTTGATGCTGTCATCAATGCTCCAAAGCCACAGAACATGTCTGAGTTAAGATCTTTCCTTGGAATGGTTCAGTACTACGCACGTTTCTTACCTGAGTTAGCGACCATGTTAGCTCCATTGCACGAGCTCCTCAAGAAGGATGTCCAGTGGAAGTGGCTGAAAGCGCAACAGGAAGCTTACAACGCTTGTAAGAGAAGTCTCTCTAGCGATGCTCTACATGTACACTATGGGCTGGATTTTCAATGACCCGTGGAGTCGGGTTTGGAGGCGTGTGGGGGGTTAAAGTTGCAGATTCGGGGGTCCCGACCCCATCCCGACTCCATTCCGCCTCCACGCAATTTTGACAGAATCGGTCGCGGGGTTCCCGACTCCGTCCCGCCTCCAAGAGGCGGGAGAGGCCATTAAAGCCCTTAACAAGCCCTAAATTAGCTCTGTAATGCCATTTTGAAACATTTTAGCTTGTTTAATCCTTTTCCGACGTGAAGTACGCCTGATGTGAAACACGCCAGTGAAACCTGGCGGGAGCACAAGTGGATAGCTGACTATCAGCTGCAGGTCCACTATTACATGGAGATGTGATGAAGGTAGTAGTAGTAGTATTGTGATGAAGGTAGTAGTAGTATTAGGTCTGAAAGTCGCCTCTGATGCTGCTGCATTGAATGTCTTCAGAGACTGCCTGGGAGGACTTGGTTGCAAAAAAAATTCTCTCTCTCTCTCTCTCTCTCTCTGAGATGCTGCTCATTTTGCATCCAGGTCCTCTCACAGCAAAGGCCAGGCAATCTCTGAGACCAGGCAGTGTCTGACCTGCAATGATGACATCATCAGAGGCGACTTTCAGACTGAAACCACTAATTGGTTCATGGGTTCCCACATGCTGGAACTCAATTGCCCAATTAAGTGAAAATTGCATCAATCTCCCACATCCAATTGCAGTCGGGTGGATAACACGAAATGCGGATGACACGACCCCAACCTGCCCCAGTATCAAAATCCAGCCCTATGTCACAGAGCGTGAGCTTAAGTTAGCATGTGATGCTTCTAGTTACGGTGTGGGAGCTGTCATAAGCCACGTAATGGATGATGACCAAGCGAAACCAATCGCGTTTGCATCGCGAACCCTCACAAAGAGCGAAAGAAACTACGCGCAAATTGAAAAGGAAGCACTCGCCATAGTGTTTGGAATCAAGTAATTCCAATAGTTCCTGATCGGCAGAAAGTTGGACTGGTTGGCTTCCACCAATGATACTGCAATATCACAAGGTGAGAAGTATGTACACAATTTCGTGGGAGAAAACCATGAAATATATGCACAGAACAAATTTCATTCATGGAAAGAAAGCAGTAAGTTTGCTTATATCACCATCTTTGCTTGAGCCCCTTCTATAAACATGTATTTCTCACCAGGAAGGACAACGGTAAATTTGATTAAAAGCAATGGTTTCTAATATGGCAAAAGGAGCGAGGCTTAAATTACCGCATGCAGAACTTCACACATTGTTGAGCAAAGCAGCAGCAGTTGAGAAGTAATAAAGGTTTCTCCTGGAGCCTGCTACAACATAATCTGACCGTGTCTCATGAGCATGACTAGTGTACTGGATCTCAAAGTAAATAGCTTTTTGCAATATGAGGACTGAAATTTCGATCAGCTTGCTCCACTTCAGTTGGTAAGTTCCATTGAGATCTTTAAAGGAAGTACTGGGCAGAATTTCCAGAGAACCGAATACATCGGCTTTATGTGATGGCCTGGAATAGAATTTGGGGGCAATGGCCTGTACAGCAGGCTTGACTTTCACCCAAACAAAAAGTTGAAGCAAGATACTTTTATTTCTACTTTATTATAAATTTGCAGTAACTCAGCATATGAATAACTTATTCCTAAAATGATCAGGAACTAACTTATATTTGATTCCATTGCAATTTGAGAAAATATCTAACATGTTTGCAGAAGAGTCAGAGATGTCTGCATTTTATTATTATTATGACACCCTTGCCATGATCAAGATCGTCAGTTCCACCACCTCCATCATCAGTGAACACACATGCTGATCAATAGTTTGAAAAAAGCTAAGCTTACCCCAAAAATCTAAAAACTCAAAATGGCCCTGAATAAAAGCATATGACAAGTGAAAGCAAGTGACTAAAGTGTAGTGAGAAATGGGCTTTCTTGTAACATCATTTGCGCATATATCCAACATTCCTTTACTTAAAGGACAAGAAAATCTGAACGGAGTTGCAATTGTTAAAGTCTTAAAAAAAAAAATTCTTGGTAAATCTGGGGATGTGCTCCCTCTCGCCCACCCACAATAACATAAGAAATAGGAGTAGTCCATACGGCCCCTCCGCCATTCAATAAGATCATGGCTGATCTTCTACCCCAACTCTACTTACCCGCCCTATTCCCATATCCCTTAGTTTGCAAAAATCTATTGATCTCTGTCTTGAATACACTCAATGACTGAGCATCCACAGGCCTCTGCGGTCGAAAATTCCAAAGATTCACAACCCTCTGAGTGAAGAAATTTCTCCTCATCTCAGTCCCGAATGGCTGCACCTTATCCTGAGACTGTGACCCCTAGTTCTGGACTCTCCAGCCAGGGGAAACAGCATCTCAGCATCTATCCCTCAAGGGATGCTCCTCTCCCTTTCGCCTGCCTGACATGCTGGCTCCTTCTCTCTCCCCTTTCTCCCCAACTGCACCCAGAATGGTGGTCCTAACATCCTTGGAAGGAGTGCAGTGCAGATTAACCAGACTGTTATCAGGGCTGCAAGGGTTAAATTATGAGGAGAGCTTACATAAAGTAGGCTTGTATTCCCTGGAATATAGAAGGTTAAGGGGTGATTTGACTGAGGTTTTTAGGATTTTGAAAGGAACTGATAGGATAGATAGAGAGAAACTTTTTTCTGCTGGTGGGGGTGTCTCGGACAAGAGGACATAACCTTAAAATTAGAGCCAGACCATTCAGGAGAGAAGTTAAGAAACACCTCTTCACGCAAAAGGTGGTAGAAGTGTGGAACTCTCCCACAAAAAGCAGTAGATGCTAGCTCAATTAATAATTTAAACTCTGAGATCGCTAGATTTTTGCTAGTCAAGGGTATTAAGGGACATGGAGCCAAGACAGGTAAATGTAGTTAGGATACAAATCAGCCATGATCTCACTGAATGGTGGAACAGGCCCGAGAGGCTGAATGGCCTATTCCTGTCCCTATGTTCTCCTCTCTCCCCCCATCAAAGGCACAGCTCTTGTCATCCGCCTCCTCTCTCCTTTCCTAACAAGTGCTGTGCCTGGGTACCTATCAGCTGTCGTGCCTACTACGACTGACAGCACATTGCCCTGTGAGCAGCAATTCCCAGTTTCCCATGTAGAGCACTGTTAATCACAACAGGTAGCAGCGCTAGAGGGAGGGGCCTGTTTTCCATTGACTTTGGTCCATGAATGTGAACGACTGCCAGAATCAGGCGCAGACAGCTGGCATGTACGACTGCAATAATTTTCATACCAAGTTCCTCGCTACTAACACCATGACTACATTCACCTTTACTTCTGGCAGTACTGTAACTATCATCTCTGTTGCCTGCTCCATCAATAGCTACTGTCATCTCCCCTCCTGCTGCTATCTCTGCCAGCATCAGCAATTGCAAATCCACCAGAGCTGGTTGAACTTCAAAGGCAAAGCTAATGTCAAAACTATTAGTCTGGAACCTTAAAGGAGCAGCATGTTTGATTTTATTTAAATGCAAGGTTAATGGACTCCTTTCTTTCAATGATCCCATCAGCCCTCACTATTTAATTGCAAATGCATTAAAAAAATTATAAACAAAAGGCTGTTAAAGGTCATCATCCTTCTTTGAAACTGATTTTTATAAAAAGGGGTCTTAATAAGTGTTGAATTGTAAATTAGAGCCTGAGTTTTCTCAGTTTGTTTCTCTGTAATCACCATTGTTGGCCATTTAAAGGTATTGAGATGACTTGGACCTGTATTGCTACAGGGTTTTCCCTTTTCCCAAGCCAAGGGCTTTCAGCCTGAAATCAGAGACTAATTACTTTAAATCCCCCCATTGGGATGATTACAAACAAAAGAAAATGTCTAGGCAACGGGGAAGCAAAAAATAGAATTCTTGGCCATTTTTAAATATTAAATTATTACATTAAAAATTTTTAAACAAAGTCTATCATTTTATGGTGGTGTGCAAAAAAGTAAGTCCCATTCAATGGATGATCATGCATCATCACTAGTAAGCAGCCTGCAGCCTCTCTATCTAAGACTGCATAACTTCGCCAGTATATCATTTTACAGTCAGATGGGGTTCTTGTATTCAGAATCACCATCAATTCTCCTTTTTGTTTTTTGTTTGCCGAGGTAAACACAGGTCAATCTGAGGAGATAACATCAAACAGTAGGCAACACACATAACACTTTTTTTTTAATAATCATACCCCGTTTGCAAGCCGTAATAAGTAAAGTAGCAAAGCTATTTGTCTCTGTCATGAGATCTCTGTTCTGCTGCACTGTAGAGGAGGCAGATCCATCACAGTGGGCTGTGTGTTGCTGCTCTCTGTTCTCTCGTGGCTTCATTAGCAGCTCCGTCACATGCTGGGCGCTGATGCCCCAGATCTTCAAACTCAGCACTGACAGTTATAAAGTACAACCAGTACCGACAAGATCAAAACCTTCATATTCTCTTAAATCTTGTAATAGCTCCAAACACCCTGAGCTCAGATGGGCAAAAGCAAAATGATTAAAGCTTTAAATACATAAGCTCCAGGGCATTATGGGATACTCAATTCAGTTATTTTTGTTGTACTTCCATTTTCTTATCCAAGTGTCGTACTGAATGGAATATCAGTCGCTCTTCCTAGTCCTGTTTCTGAGAAGATAAGAAGGCAGGAATGGTTGTTCACCTCTTCTTGCCCAGGCTCACTGTATTCTGGATACACTAACTTCATTTTCACCTTTGCTGTGTCTCAACTCTAAGCGGTAACATTTTAATCTCTGTTGAATCAGGAATCTATCCACTTCTCTTCCGAGTGCTTCAATGAAGTCTGGTTTTACTGTACTGAATAGCAAGTTTTTCCCAAATGGTACGAAGCACAAAAGGGGCATGTCCTTTTAGAAATAAGATTTATTTGGAAAACTGAAAAACCTTACACAATACATTAAAACTGAATACAGAGAACAATCATAGTTGGCCACTGGTTTCGACCGTAAGAGCACAATAAAGTTTAGTAACAGGAAAAGGACATTGGGTATAAACAATCTCAGCCATTTATAAGTGGATAATTCCTGATTCAACAAAGAGTAAAATGTTACCTCTTAGAATTGAGACAGAACAGAGATGAAAATGAAGTTAGTATATCCAGAATACAGTGAGCCTGGACAAGAAGAGGTGAACAACCATTCTTGCCTTCTTCTCTTTTTAGAAACAGGACCAGGAAGAACGACTGATATTCCATTCAGTACGACACTTGGATAGGATAAGAAAATCGTATTCACCTTCTCACTACATCCATAATTATCCCTCTCCCAGAAACATATAAAATGGTCTCTTGAACCTAGGAAACAAGCAAAAGCTGACAAACAGCTTCAAGAAACGGATAACTCAAAAACAACTAACTACTCAAAAGCATTTCCCTGAATATAGACTATGGTTAAGGCCGCTGTTTTACAGTCGCTGATTTTATCAGTGTTTTACAATTTGGTCCCATTTTTCTGTGAGAACTGAAAGCTAAAAGCCTTGGCTGTGACATGATAACAAGTAATTACACTGAGAGTGCAGTGGGGCAGGAGCTTATAGTAACTTAAGTTGTAGATATACCAAAACATATCTATCATTTGTATGGCAGGGAAAAACTAAAGTACACAAAAGTACTTTTTTTTGCAGCGGTGGATCTAGAAATATCTGAAGGAGGACATAAACACTGGAGATGTAAGGTTTATTCCATAAGGGAGTTGGGGGCATACCAGGAAATTCTTTTTTTAATACTTTCTTGGTGCACTTTCCAACCTTTTAGAGTACTATATTTCTGCTTTGAAGCCAAATGTAATATATTCTGGAACGATTACAGATATTTTAAATAAAGTAACTGTTGTAAGGTACAACTGACTCTTGAATTTTGCACTGTCAGAAGGTAATACATGGTGAGTATAACACTGCAGCTTGTCGGTCTGTACGGCTCAATTCCACAGGAGGCAGTGTATTTACTTGCTGAACCCCAACATTTCTCAGAGTATATTTTTGTAGGTTTACTGGGTTTATTAATGTTGATTAAATCAGCTAACTACAAGAAGAAAGTAACTGTATTGTGATCAGAAAGTTAAAGAATCACATTCGAATGAGGCCATTACATTTTCTTATGCTATTTAGCAAGTATTTATTTTTGCAATAATATTACCTTCAGATTTTGTAACCAAATTTCATGTGGCTGCTCACTAGGGACAGAGGCCACTCACTTTCTTGTTGCAGATTGCTGCAGGGACAAAGGAGCTCAAAATAACCCTGCACAGCATAAAAACATTTCAATTTGTTACCCATCCGCCACTGGGTACCAATCACAAGTCAATGCGGGACCCATGTGTTGTGCATGTCCAGAAACTCTGTGCATTCACGCAAATGAAAAATTCTACACTGACGCACAAGTGCACAAAGTTCACCTCTCCACCCATGCACAAGTGCACAAATCTGAAACCTCAGTAAAAGGGTGGTTTACTGAAAGAAATTAGTTTCTAAATGACACCATGGGGGCAATTTTCTGACGCCCGAGGAGGCGGGTTTGGAGGCGGGAAAGGCGGGGAAAATCGGAAAAAATGAGTGCGGGTTCGGAACCCGCCTCCAACCCGCCTCCGCGGGATTTTGCCGGTGCCGGTTTTGCAGGGCGGGAAACGGTCCCGCCTCCAGCTGGCCAGAGAGCTTGTTAAGAGGCTTAAATGCTCGTTAAGGGCCTCTCTAAGCCTATTTTGAGAGGCCCTCGTTATTTTTCGACCATTTCGCCATGTTCCATGACCCTCCTAAACCACGCCAGCTTAACCTGGTGGGTTGACACGTGGGTGGTCTCCTCACAGCTGCAGGTCCAACATTAAATCGGTGATTTCATCAGGGATTAGTTGCAAGTGGCAGAACTTTGCTTTAAAAGGTCTTTGAGCACTTTTAGAAGGCCTTCTGAAGTCGGAGGTGCTGCAGCTTGAATCTATCAACTGTGGGACCTCCTTGGGAGACCCCCTCCCCACTTGCAATGAGCACTCCCCAATGGAGGCATCTGCACGCAGCATGGGAACCATTCGTTTTCTTTCACCATGGACCTCAGATTCGGATGAGGAGCATCCACGGCAGCAGCAGAACCAGGCAGCTCAGCAGCAACAGCAGCAGGAGCCCCAACCTCCTGCTCAGGCAGCTCAGCAGCAACAGCAGCAGGAGCCCCAACCTTCTGCTCAGCCACCTGATGCTGCACAGGGCAGAAGGCACCAGCGCATCGAGGCACCTCGCCGCAGGAGATACCCCCGACAGAGGGTTTACAGACAGAGGATGAGCTTCCTCAACATGAGTGAGCAGCAGTGCCAAAGGAGGCTGAGACTTTCGTGAGAGGTTGTCTGAGAGATCTGCGGACTGCTGCAGAATGGCCTGGTGCCCAGAGGAACGGGTGGACACCCCTTACCAGTGGCTGTCAAAGTCACCACCGCACTCAATTTCTTTGCCTCAGGCTCCTTCCAGGGATCATCAGCAGACATCAGCGGCATCTCCCAGTCGGCCGCACACACTTGCATCACGTAGGTTACTGATACCCTTTTCGCTAAGGCCCACAGTTACATCCAGTTCTCAAGGGATCAAGCAAGTATAACCGCCCGTTTGGTTGGCTTTGCAAATATGGCAGGCATGCCAATGGTGCAGGGTGTCATAGACTGCACACATGTGGCCCTTAGGGCACCCCATTACAACCCAGCTATCTTTGTCAACCGAAAGGGCTTCCACTCCCTCAACGTACAGCTGGTGTGTAACCACAAGAAGGAGTTCTTGCATGTTTGTGCCAAGTTCTGTGGTAGTTGCCATGACTCTTTCATCCTGCGGCACTCTAGTGTTCCTCCACTTTTCAATCCACCAAACCAACTTAATGGATGGCTCCTTGGTGACAAAGGCTACCCCCTGAAGAAATGGCTAATGACACCGATCAGGAGGCCAGCTATCGAGGCTGAAGAGCGCTACAACGCCAGCCACACTTCGACCAGAGCCATCATCGAGAAAACCATTGGGTTGTTGAAGATGCGCTTCCGATACCTTGACCGATCAGGTGGAGCCCTGCAGTATACACCATACAGGGTCTCCAGAATGTTCGTGGTCTGCTGTGCACTGCACAATATCGCACAGCATCGTGGCTTGCAGCTTCCTGATGAGCAAGTGGCTCAGTTCCAGCCCTCCTCAGATGAAGATGAGGAGGAGGAGGAGGCTGAGGAGGAGGAGGATCTGGAGGAGGAGGAGGAGGAGGAGGTCAGAGTGCCGGTCTATCGACCAGCGGCAGCACGCGAGCACATGGCTGCCCGTGATGCAAGGGATGAACTTATCTTGGCCAGATTTGCAATAGTTGCCCAAGTTGGCACATGTCCTTGGCTCCATCTTAAGACATCATAGACAATGGACATGACTCTCTGGCCTCCTTTCACTCTGGCCACCAACCTGATAACACAAGTGTCGCGGAGCCCGCAATGTGGAGCTGCCTAAGGCGAAAGAACAGATGCCATAACGCCAACATTTTGGCATCAAATCATTTTAATGCTTTCCAACAGGGATGGCATTTCATCAATACACAGAAACAGTCTCCCACTCTGCACACAGATCTGGAGGTTATATCCCTTGCCAGCTGGACCACACAGCCTTGGTTTCTTTGGGAGGCCTCTTCCTCCCAGATGAGTGGACGAGCCCCTCCCTGCTAGCTGTCACCCCCTCAACCAATATTTGCAGAGCCTCATTCGAGAATCTCAGGGAGGCCCTTGCCTTGGAATTGGGCATAGTGGTTTCTCAAAATATGTCGCAGGTGGTGCAGCATAGGCAGAAATCCAGTGGAATGATCCAAGGCAGCAAGCAGCCCTAAAATCAGACTGGAATAGTGATGTCAGCAGAGGCGAGTTTCAGTCCCAAAACACTAACTGACCAAGGGCATCCCACACCTCTGAAATCAAGTGGCCAATCAGGGGAAAATCACAATTTTTTGAAAACTATCAGTGGAGGCGGGTTTCAAACCCACCCAAACCGAAATCAGCCTCCATCCTGCCTCTAGTGGGAAAATCGTCCCCCATGAATCCACCATTTTTTGATCCTTGAAGGTCTAAGAGCCAATAAAGTCCTAATACCATGGCGGATTATGCTTTGTTAAGCCTACATCATTGCACATCTATATGAAAGCTGCTCATCTAGTTATTACCACATGACTGCATGGTATTCAGACGGAAAAATAAAAGTCAGTTGATGTCAATTATTGAGGCAAATTGTTCTTGCTTGCTTATTTGAGAAGGATGAGTCCAAGAACTCTCATCGTGATGACATCATATATTAGTAATGTAATTACGCATTTTGATCAGATTCCCCATCATCACGCCATCTGGCTCCTCCTGGCTCCACAGGAATAAAGCAGCTACAGAAGAATCCTGAGTCCGACACCTGCTCCGTTCATCCGAAACCAATTTTGCAGAGGGGTCCTTAAACAGGTGATTAACATATGAAAGGGGCCGAACGCCTGTTTTATGTGGCCGCTTAGAAAGCCTAAAATATGGGCCCAATGAATTTAGCAGTGGCATGAACGCATGCACAGATTAGCTGAATTTATCAACATTGCGCCCATTGAAAAACAAGCTAAACGTGTACAAATTTCAACTTCTAATTATTCAGATATTGTTATTTCATGGTTTTAAGCACTACCAGAGCCATTACTTTCTGGACTAAAATACATTTTCAACCATGGGGTTTGGTCATACACAAGACACAAATCTTTTACTTTGAATTCCATCGAGTCAATAGCACAGAAACTCCGCTGGATCTGCTCTGACGATGCCACCTTCCATACTAGTGCTTCCGACCTGCCTTCCTTTTTCCTCAACCGAGATTCCCCTCTACTGTGGTTGACACGGCCCTTGACCGTGTCCGTTCTATTTCCCGCACTTCTGCTCTCACCCCTTCCCCTCCCTCCCGGAACCACGATAGGGTTCCCCTTGTCCTCACCTTTCACCCCACCAGCCTCCACATTCAACAGATCATCCTCTGCCTATTTCCGCCACCTCCAGCGTGATCCCACCACCAAACACACTTGCTTAAAAACCTGTTCCATCTCCAACTTTTTCCAGTTCTGACGAAGGGTCATCGACCTGAAACTTTAACTCTGTTTCTCTCTCCACAGATGCTGCCTGACCTGCTGAGTATTTCCAGCATTTTCTGTTTTTATATCAGAAACAGGCTATTTGGCCCAACTAGTCTATGCCGCCGTTTATGCTCCACATGAGCCTCATCCCATCCCTCTTTATCTGACATGATCAGCATACCCTTCTCCTTTCTCCCTTCTCTGCTTATCTAGCTTCCCCTTAAATGCATCTATGTTATTCACCTCAACTACTCCTTGTGGTAGCACATTCCACATTCTTACCACTCTTTGTAAAGAAGTTTCTCCTGAATTCCCTGTTGAATACACAAGTAGACTTTACAGTAAACACTAACCACTAACTCCTGTTTGGTATTATGTCGCTCATTATTGGCATATTTTCAACTGTGTCCCATGTACAACACACACTTGATTAAAGATGGCAATTAACTTGCACTATATGGCTCACGTCTATCTGTGTCCACTCATGTATGTAGTGAAATAAACAAGCTGTGCCTACTGTGAAGACACAAATTCAGCCCTAGATAATAGGGTTTTTACATTGTGCCAAACAAACTCCAGACATGGTTACATGCAGAAGAGAAATGGTGCATGCAGACCAATACAGTCAATCTATCTCTTTCCTTTCTTTTGATTTATATACCCAACACTCCTCTCTCTCCTTCTCTTCTCTTTTAGGGTGAGACAAGCCATCTTCTCACAGCCCAGCCTCTCAGGATCATTATAATGGCCCAGATTTTCCTGGAAACTTAATGGTGCATCTACGTCACAGGGATCCTTGAACGGCACAAAAGAAAGGAAATTATGGAGTAAATTACTTTTTTAAAAATGTATTCGTACCTGGGATGTGGGCATCGCTGGCAAGACCAGCATTTATTGCCCATCCCTAACTGCCCTTGAGAAGGTGGTGGTGAGCCGCCTTCTTGAACCGCTGCAGTCCGTGTGGTGAAGGTACTCCCACAGTGCTGTTAGGGAGGGAGTTCCAGGAGTTTGACCCAGCGACAATGAAGGAACGGCGATATATTTCGAAGTCAGGATGGTGTGTGACTTGGAGGGGAACTTGGAGGTGATGGTGTTCCCATGCACCTGCTGCCCTTGTCCTTCTAGGTGGTAGAGGTCGCGGGTTTGGGAGGTGCCTGCTGAAGTAGCCTTGGCAAGTTACTGCAGTGCATCTTGTAGATGGTACACACTGCAGACATGGTGCGCCAGTGGTGGAGGGAGTGAATGTCTGAGGTGGTGTATGGGGTGCCAATCAAGCGGGCTGCTTTGTCCTGGATGGTGTTGAGCTTCTTGGGTGTTGTTGGAGCTGCCATTAGTTATGCCACTCCATATTTTTCTGGGATTTTTTTCGCAGCCCTTCAGTGTTTAGCGTCGCCGAAAACAGTAGAGGGTAATTATCATAGCTCCGCCCCCATTAAAATCAATGGCGATAGTGATTTTCCTGCATTCAAGCCAGTTTTCACACTGCTGTCACTTCAACTAAAAGATAATGGTGCTGGTGACCTGGCAGCGGCGTGATTAATTGACTGAGAAGAGGGTTCATGTGAAAATGTTCGTAACATTTATTAATTAGAAAAGCCAATTTCACGTGAAGTTAAATTCAGAAGGAGCGGTCTGTCCCTGTTGGAAAGGAGTGGATTAATTACTCATGAAAGCTCACTGTTGGATCTGGATTGCTTTTGTGCCATCACTTCTCAGAGTAAACTAATGGCAATGGTTTCTGATAACATTGCGTGTATTGCTATCTGGCTGAACACTGCAAATCTTAAATGACAGTGAATCATTTGGATTATCAAACACAGATTTAGAAGTTTAAGTTTTACAGTTTAAATGTTTGCCCTTTCAACATGCTTTGCTGAAGTTAATCCATTTGCACCCTACAGTCACCAGCCTGCAAGTTCTGTAAGGGCAACAGCAAACAAATGAAGTGAAACAGGCCACTCCTTTCAATTTACCCCGATTAAATTTTAATGAGAAACAGCAGAATCCTCTGATTTAAATTAAGGGTAGCTAAAGCCAGCCACGTACAGAGGTTCTTATATAGACACCCATTATGGTTATGCATCGGAAAAGATAAACAATCCAAGTCTGTAAATACCCATTGGTTTTGCCACTTCTGATACGGCACTATGCTTGCTGCGATTCTAATTAATAAACCAGCAAACCTTGGAGTAACTTAGCAACGGCGAGATCGGTGCACTAGAAGTCAAAATTTATGGCATATGTCACCGACCTCATCATTTCAGGAAAATCTGGGCCATTATATTTAGATAATAATGAATAAGATGGTTTGTCTATTATGGTGTTTAATGCCCAAGTGGTCTCATTTGATATTGTGCAAAAGATGGTCTGTGCAATGTTAATATTCAGTAAAATGAATAGAATTTTTATTGCCATTGGTTTATTGCTACATGTGTTCTTACTAACAGTTTTAATGAGCCTTATTCTTACCCATAAACTAATCTTAATTAACAGCTGAAATTTCATGGCAAAATTAGATATCAGAAGGATGAACAGTACAAAAACAGATCACGCAGCTAATAACATTTATTGCCCCTCAAATATGGCCTAATTAACAATTACAATGCCTGCATAATTTGTCAGATTTATCTCATTACAGGCACTTGGTAAAATACTGTGATTAAAGGGGAGATGGAGTAAAATTTCAGTGGAACGGCTCATACCCTTTAACACATTCACTGTCTGATTTCAATATTCTGCATTAAAGCACCGACATTTTAAGCAGAGAACACAAGAAAGAAAAAAAAGACTTGCATTTATATAGCGTCTTTCATGACCTCAGGACATCCCAAAGTACTTTACAGCCAATGAAGTACTTTCTGAAGTGTAGTCACTGTTGTAATGTAGGAAACGCGGCAGCCAATTTGCGCACAGCAAGATCCCACAAACAGCAATGTGATAATGATCAGATAATCTGTTTTTGTTATGTTGATTGAGGGATAAATATTGGCCAGGACGCTGCTGCTCTTCTTTGAAATAGTGCAATGGGATCTTTTACATCCACCTGAGAGAGCAGACAGGACCTCGGTTTAACGTCTCATCCAAAAGACGGCTCCTCCGACAGTGCAGCACTCCCTCAACACTGCACTGGAGTGTCAGCCTAGATATGTTTTGCTCAAAGTCTCTGGAGTGGGACTTGAACTCACAATTTAATGACTCAGAGGCAAGGGTGCTACCAATTGAGCCCAATAGATTTCCTAACACAATACATGGGTCATAGTTGCAAGCAACAGGTTTAAGAGGCAGACATGTATATTTTCACAATTCAATGCATCCAGATATCTTGAGCAAGTCTTCTCTCCATGTGTTATCGATAACCCTGCTCAAGCCCATATCTTACCTCCTTTGACAGGAGTAGTAATAGTGCCATTTTTGTATTCTATATAAAAGCTTGATCAGTAAGGATGGTGAGACTTTGGCACAGGGGACCCCCGTTAAATAATTTTACTTTCTCCTTCACTCTCAGGGAGAAAAATTCGGTATTGACCATTTTGGGGCGCTAACATCGCTCGGGCGCTAACTTTAGCGCCCGGCAGTAATTAGCGCTGGCGACCGCAAAATTGAGTTTTAGCGCCCCAAGAGGGAAGCGGGCCACTAAATCAAGCACTCCACTTCCTTTTTAGGGCGCTAACGTCAGGGGGCGGGGCAGAGACTTCAGCAGCGTTGCACACTGGGCCGTGCAGCGCTGCCGCGTTCAAAGGCTCCTTCCCTCCCTTAAAGGGAAGGGCCATCGCTGCAGGCTCTGCAATTTAAAAAGTACCTACCTGGACCACCAAAGGCAGCCGCAGAGTACCGGGCTGATCGATCGATCGCAGGCAGGAACCTGCGAAAAAAGCTAGAACTGGAAAGGTAAGTTTTTTTTTCACTTACCTCGGCCACCTCGCCTTTAATCATCGACCCGAAGCGGCCGGCCGCCTGATGCACGCCTCCTGCAGCTGTCGGTGTTTTCGACCGGCGCTGCTGCAGGGGACGGAAGCCAATTTCGGGTTCAGGGACGCTACAGGGATGATGCGCATGGTGATGGCATCATGATCTCCAGGCGAAGGAGATCAGGGCGCAACGCCGTAGCGCCGCCGCAAAACTCCCGCCGAATTTGGCGGGAGTCGATGTCAGCGCCGCGCCCGGTCGCAAAACCATTTGCGCCCCGTTAGCACCCCGAGGCGCAAAGGCACCCAATTTCACCCCCTCAGTATCCTCCAGGTACTTCTTCTAAAGTAGTATCCTCCTAGCTTATTCTGTCATTGAATGAGCAGCTGCTGTTGAACAGAAAGCTCTGCCAAATCTTAAACCTCTTGCCAAGATAACGTCTAATCAGTAATGGCTTCTGAATATGCACATTGCTTTAGGTCACAATGCTACAATTACCCTCAGTCAAGAGATATCTGAAATTAGTTCAGGAATTACAACACCTGAGTAGATAGCATCCCTGTAGTACAGCATACTTTTGTATAACTCAGTGTGCCATGGATTGCAAAATGAAGAAATGCATTCCTGTAATTCATCAGACCACATGGGGCAAAGATTTCTTCTGTTCATCAATTTGTGATGCAATTGTAAACCTGTCCATTATACATGCATTTATAAGCTTGCCAAAAATTTTAATGCATGGTGATTTCCCAATCTGAGGCAGACAGTGAGGATGAAGAGTCAGACAGAGATGAAGTTATTCATCATAAGGAGGGGTGAAAATGTTGGAACATGAGTCAACAGAGGCTAGTGGGGAGGGTGGAAGAGTGAGCAGTACTGAAATATACCCAACTATGCACTTAGCTAATCCTTGCTCAGGCAAAAGAGGACTTGCATGAAGCATAGAAACATAGAAGATAGGAGCAGGAGTAGGCCATTCAGCCCCTCAAGCCTGCTTCGCCATTCAATGCGATCATGGCTGATCATCCAAATTCAGTCCCCTGTCCCTGCTCTCTCCCCATATCCCTTGAACCCCTTAGCCTTAAGAAATATATCTAACTCCTTCTTGAATATATTTAATGAGTTGGACTCAACTGTCTTCTGTGGTAGAGAATTCCACAGGTTCACCACTCTCTGGGTGAAGAAATTTCTCCTCATCTCAGTCCTAAATGGCTTACCCCTTATCCTTAGACTGTGACCCCTGGTTCTGGACTCTCCCGCCATCGGGAATATCCTTCCTGTATCTAGTCTGTCTAGTCCTGTTAGAATTTTATAAGTTTCAATGAGATCCCCTCTCATTCTTCTAAACTCCAGCGAATATAAGCCCAATCGACCCAATCTCTCTTCACACCTTCTCCATAGGAACCTATCAACTACTGAGAGTGTCTGCTGACCCTTATTCACTTCAGACAGACACATGATGACTCTAGCTTGGCTCTATGCAGAATAAAAAACAATACGGTTAGATACTTCTGTATCTTACACAGTTTCAGATATTGGGGTGGAAAATCTGTGGGATATGATCTTTGGTGACCACCTGCCCCATACCAACACACTTTGTCATTCACCCACCCATGGTAAGGGTTGCACAG
The DNA here is from genome assembly GCA_030390025.1 of Squalus acanthias. Taxonomy (NCBI): domain Eukaryota; kingdom Metazoa; phylum Chordata; class Chondrichthyes; order Squaliformes; family Squalidae; genus Squalus; species Squalus acanthias. The sequence goes on along the minus strand of CM059427.1, from coordinate 177,886,652 downwards.
GCTACTCCCCCAACCATGTTCCCCTGAGCAAAGGGGTCAATCTGGCAAAATTAAAAAAATTTTTGGCACTCTTCAGAGGCTCAGGCTTGTCTGACTAGACCCCATTGGTGGGACTCAGTAATGCCCTCCAAGAGGCCGAGATGCCTCCATTCACTTGGCATAGCAGTAATCGCAGAATTGCCAGATCCCCTTCCACCCTCAAGAGTAGGAGCTCAGGCGTTGGAGTCCCTGCCTTTGGCTCCAGCCCCAAGCTGTTATTTGCCCCTAACGAGGCAGCTAGATAACTCCAGAAATAGTAGCAACTTGGCGCAATGAATTCTCCGCCATTATTCTGAGGGTTTCACCAATCTCCCACTGGAACTATGATAGCCAACCAGTGGAACCCCCTAGGAATTTCTGAGCCATAGGTCATCGGCCACAATGTTGCAGTTTACTGATCCTACTTGCTAAGAATGTAGTCATCACATCAGTTGTGGTCATTGGGCCAAAATGCAGATGCCCAACACAAAGTTATGGTCCCACTATATCTGGAGAGAACTATGGCTCTATGTGGAGCACCTATCCTTATTAAATGCTTGGCATCGTGACAAGAGACTGTTCTGACTAGAGAATGAAAAGAATGAAAGAACGAGCTTGTATTTATATAGCGCCTTTCATGACCTTAGGATGATCCAAAGCACTTCACAGCCAAAAAAGTATTTTTGAAGTGTAGTCACTGTTGTAATGTAGGGAAATGTATAGAAGCATAGAAGATAGGAGCAGGAGTAGGCCATTTGGCCCCTCGAGCCTGCTCCGCTATTTAATGAGATCATGGCTGATCATCCAGATTCAGTACCCTGTCCCTGCTTTCTCCCCATATCCCTTGATCCCTTTAGCCTACAATTCACGCACAGCAAGGTCCCACAAACAGCAATGAGATAAATGACCAGATAATGGGGTAGAAATTTGTCTTGGGCATTAGCGCAATGGGTGGTACCGCACCGGTCGCCTGTTGTACCCGCCGCCCAATACTCAGTTCCATGACAGTCAATGGAATTGAATATCAGGTGGGGTGTATAATGAGCGGCCGATGTGATACCGCCCATTTTGTGATACCACCCAAGACAAATTTCTACCCCCAATCTGTTTTGCTGGTAATACTCAGCAGGTCAGGCAGCATCTGTGGAGAGAGAAGCAGAGTTAACATTTCAGGTCGATGACCCTTCGTCAGAACCCTCAGTTTTTATTTCAGATTTCCAGCATCCGCAGTATTTTACTTTTGTATTACTGTTTTGCTGGTGTTTGTTGAGAGATTAATGTCGGCCAGGGGTACGGTAGCGTAGTGGTTATGTTACTGGACTAGTAATCCAGAGGCCTGGAGTAATAATCCAGAGACGTGAGTTCAAATCTCAGCATGGCAGCTGGGGGATTTAAATTCAGTTAATTAAATAAATCTGGAATTGAAGAGTTAGTATCAGTAATGGTGACGTTGAAACTATCGGATTGTTGTAAAAACCCAACTGATTCACTAATTAATGTCCTTTAGGGAAGGAAATCTGCTGTCCTTACCTGGTCTGGCCTATATGTGACTCCAGACCCACAGCAATGTGGTTGACCCTTAACTGCCCTCTGAAATGGCCTAGACAAGCCACTCAATTGTACCAAACGGCTGTGACAAAGTCAGCACTGTGGGAGCACCTTCACCACAAGGACTGCAGCGGTTCAAGAAGGCAGCTCACCATCCACCTTCTCAAGGGTAATTAGGGATGGACAATAAATGCCGACCTTGCCAGCGACACCCACATCCCAGGAACGAATAAAAAAAAAGGATATTGAGGGAATACCCAACTGAATAATGGACTGTGAACTTTGGTTCAGCACCAGGCTCTCTAAGAAACTAGGTATCAGGGAATTGTCACAAGATTTCCCTCAAGTTTTAGCAATAATGTGCCCTAGAAGGCTTGTAAAAACGGCAATATCAATGACCTCTTCCTTCAGTTCCATGGCTCATAATTGAGTGAATTTTACAGAATTGCCACATAATCCTAAATATATGAAGGTAGACATCTATAAATGCATTTGTTTCTGTGCCAATGTTTTATGTGTTTTAAAATTATATATTAGAAGCAGCCTTGCAGCAGATGTTTTGGGTAGAATTCCTACCTATATGATTGTTTGTGAGGCTTCATTCCTATTTTTGTGGTTCAGAACCTGGCAAATGGAAAAATGACAACTGGGAGTTTTCAAGGTATATTAAGTGCAGATCAGACTGAAATCAATAGTTTAGCCTCAATGGTTTACCTGCCTCTGTCCACAGATCATTAAACAATCATCTCACTCCATCTGGTGTGGCATCTCATCAAGCAACATCCTACTGATGCGCCAAATGTGCAGACTGCCAACATGAAGAGGATGGGCTACCTGCCACCAATGTCTTGGATACGGATATTTCGTGTCCCTGGCTGTATGCGTTCCACCAGTGACATACGGTCTATTCCATTCTGCTTTTATTCTAGGGATAAACTGCAATGATCCTGTAAGCTGGTGAAAGGAGTGACTTGTTGATTTCATGACCCATTCCCCCAAGGAGAAATAGAGTGCTATGATTTCTTCCAAGTTAAAGTAAAAGATAAAAGTGATCATAATACCAACAGCAAGTGTGGAACAGATTGCCTCGTGGGCAGTAGCTGCACAGCTAGCCTCTCACCAACCTGTTGCAATTGCCCTCAGACAGTGGACAGAAAGGTGTGCAGGCATCCATGAGCTGTTTCTGCAGGCTCAGGGTTCCACTTAGAGGAAGCCTGCACAAATATTAAAGCACTTGTTTCATTCTGCATGGCTGACATCAAATATTCAGAATTGAAGAGACTTCCATTCACTCTTATTCTTGTATTTTGGTTTCCTCCTGAGCAGGAATGAGAGCAAGAACAAAGGTTTAGCTCTGGGTCTAGGGGAGAAGGCAATGCCAGGGACAAAAACGTGATATTTTTGTATAACAGGCTTCTTGAATGTGGGACATGATTTCAGCACCTGACATCACTCCTCCAAGCACCTTCCTAGTTTTCCTTGGAACTTGACACAGTGGGAGTACCTTCTTCATGTGCGATACCTATCTGTGCAACGCAAATAACTGTCATGAGAACATACTTGTTGCAGCCTCTCAGAGAGCTTCGGTAAGATTTTAAACAAGGTTGGATCTACACTTAAGGATAATTCATGATCTGAACTGTCAATGAATCTTCAGATTTCTCTCCTAGCGAACATGGAGGAAATAGTTGCTGGTGTTACATGAGCAGAGAGAACTGGAGGCACGTTCTTCAGAGTTTCAAGTGTTGCAGAAAGTTCAAGTAACTCGCACCTTTTCCCAGAGCGTCTCCAGGTATGGCCCACATTAGAGCAAGTGGGAAGTCAAAGCAGAGATCTGTTGCTGGCTGCTGAATTCAAAGAAAGTGCTGTTCCTAGGATCAAGTTAATAGCAGCACCATTTACACATCCCTGCAGCTGAATCCATGAGGAGTTCTCGGCAAAAAGCTTAAAAAAGAAACTACAGGGATTCACACAGTATAAGTAGCAAATGCATTTCTCAAAACTTTTCTAATTAGACTAATTATGTTGATGCCCATTCGTTATACACTAAGATTTTATACAGAGTTTTTTTGTGAATTATTTTGTGCTCATAATAGGGATCCTCATTACCCAATTCTTTCAGGGCATATTTTGGACCCTATTTATCATAAAGAAGTTCTGATGGAGTGCTGGAAGTAGTCGAATAAAAGTAGTGTCTTGAGGCACGAAAAACAGGTTATCAGTTCGTTCAGCAGACCACATGCTATGCTGGTATCAAACTCTTGGCTTGGCCCGCTGCATTATGCTTCACTCCATATATGATTAAGCAAGGTAGTCTGCATCAGGTAAGTATAATATTACAGAAACTACACAAGAGCCCATGTCATTTTCTCCATAACTCTGGCTGCTCGCTATGAGCTGCAGGAAGCTGGAACAGGAAAACCCTGGTTGATTTCTTGGCTGTAGTACAAAAAGAACAGAGGAAGAGAAAAAAAGGCCTGGATTAAGGACTTAATTGGCCCAAGGCGCACCATAAAGTTAAAGCTCCCTACATTCTACCATACTCGTCTTCACTGTCACTGTGCTAGTCTGCATACTTCGGGTGGAGGGGGAAGGGGCTCGACTAATCTTGTCTACATCCAAGTTATCTAACTACTTGCCTTTTAAAATTAAACATTTACAGTACTACAAAGTTAATATCCATCAAATCACTAGAATACTAACAAATTTAGTTCAGGCACGCTGCACTTTTTAATCAGTTGCCTATATGATGCATTTAAGGGGGAGCTTTATCCATGTACATTAATTCGCAATACGTTCTGTATTCTGATTCTGAGGGCCCTTGCAAAAAAATTATATTGGTTAAGTATTTCTAGTGAATACTGCAATAATGCAATAATGCTGATAATTCAATTTCATAAATTGCTTGTACAATTAATCATGTATATTACATATGGAAATGGTAGCAAACAAATTTAATCAGGATTGGCCTTCCCTCGATAGGGTTCCCCTTGTCCTCACCTTTCACCCCACCAGCCTCCACATTCAACAGATCATCCTCCGCCATTTCCGCCACCTCCAGCGTGATCCCATCACCAAACACATCTTCCCCTCACCTCCCCTTTCAGCATTCCGAAGGGACCGCTCCCTCCGCGACACCCTGGTCCACTCCTCTATCACCCCCAACACCATTTCTTGCTCTCTCAGTTCCGACGAAGGGTTTCGACCTGAAACGTTAACTCTCTTTCTCTCTCCACGGATGTTGCCTGGCCTGCTGAGTTTTTCCAGCGTTTTCTGTTGTTATTACCAATTCCCCTTCGCCCGGCACCTTCCCGTGCAAGCGCAGGAGATGTAACACCTGCCCTTTTACCCCCTCCCTTCCCATTGTCCAGGGCCCCAAACACCCCTTCCAGGTGAAACAGCGATTTACTTGTACTTCTTGCAATTTAGTATACTGTATTTGCTGTTCATGATGCAGTCTCCTCTACATTGGGGAGACCAAACGCAGATTGGGTGACCGCTTTGTGGAATACCTCCGTTCAGTCTGTAAGGGTGACCCCAAGCTTCCGGTCGCCTATCACTTTAATTCTCCGCTCCACTCCCACTCTGACCTCACCGTCCTCGGCCTCTTACACTGTTCCAGTGAAGCTCAACGTAAGCTCAAGGAACAGCACCTCATCTTTCGATTAGGCACTTTACAGCCTTCTGGACTCAACATCGAGTTCAACAATTTCAGACCATAACCTCTGACCCTATTTTTTTTTCACACGGCAGCTGTTGATGATTCTGCCATTCCCATTTACACCTCATCTAGACTCATCTTTTGTTTCTTAACTTGTCCCATTACCATCTCCTTTTGCCTTGCACCATCATCCCTTTTGTCTCTTAATCTCTCCTGCCTTCCATCCTATCACAGACCTTCCCTTTTGTTCTTTCCTGTCCTCCCCACTCTCCCTGCCCCTACACTTGCTTAAAAACCTTTTACATCTCCAACTTTTTCCAGTTCTGACAAAGGGTCATTGACCTGAAACGTTAACTCTGTTTCTCTCTCTACAGATGCTGCCTGACCTGCTGAGTATTTCCATCATTTTCTGTTTTTATTCCAACTGGTTCACGAATGTCCTGTTGGGAAGGAGACCTGCTCTCATTACCTGGTCTGGCCTATATGTCTAACTCTAGTGGTTGACTCTTAACTGCCTTCTGAAGTGACCTAGAAAGCCACTCAGTTGTATCAAACTGCTATAAAAATTACAACAATAAAACTGGATGCACAACTCAGCTGTGACCTAGGCATCAGATCAGGATATAATGAAGACACACCCAGCCCACTTGGCTCTGCAAAGTCCTCCTCACTAACATCTGGGGACTGGTGCCAAAGTTGGGAGAGCTGTCTCACAGATGAGTCAAGTACCAGCCTGACATATGCATACTCACAGAATCATACCTACCAGCCAACTTCCTAGACTCCACATCATCATCCCTGGGTATGTTTCAATGTTGAACATCACTTGGAGGAAGCACTAAGGGTAGCAAGAGCACAGAATGCACTTTGGGTGGTGGAATTCAATGTCCATCACCAAGAATGGAATCACTAGTACCACCACTGACTGAGTTAACCGAGTCTTGAAGGACAAAAATGCTAGGCTGTGCTTGCGACAGGTGGTGAGAGAACCAACACAGGGAGTAATCTACTTGATCTTGTCCTCACCAATCTACCTGTCACAGATGTGTCTGTCCACGAAAGTCGGAGTGACCACCACACAATTTTTTCTGGAAACTAAGTCACATCTTCAAACTGAGGACACCCTTCGTCGTGTCATGTGGCACTACCACCGTGCTAACTAAGATAGATTAAGAACAGATCAAGCAGCACAAAACTGGGCATCCATGAGGCATGGTGGGCCATTGGCAGCAGCAGAATTGGATACCACCACAATCTGTAACCTCATGGCCTGGCATATCCCTCATTCCCTGTTCACCACCAACCCTGGTTCAATGAAGAATGTAGAAGTGCAGGCCAAGAGCAGCACCAGGCATACCTATAAACAAGGTGCCATCCTGGTTAAGCTACAACACAGTGCTACATTCATGCTAAGCAGTGGAGCTATGTGATCTCACAACCAATAGACCAGGTCAAAGATCTGAAGCCCTACCACATCCAGTGGTGTATGTTGGTGGACAATTGAGCAACTAAAGGAAGGAGGAGGCTCCATGAACCAACGGAAAGAACTTGCAGTTATTTAGCACTTCTCACAACCTCAGGATGTCCCAAAGCGGCATACAACCAATTAAGTACTTTTTGAAGTGTAGTCACTGTTGTAATGTAGGAAATGTGGCAGCCCATTTGTGACTGCAAGGTCCCACAAACAGCAATGTAATAATGACCAGATAAACTGCTTTTAGTTGTTGGTTGAGGGATAAATATTGGCAAGGACACCAGGGAGAACTCCCCTGCTCCTCTTCGAAATAGTGCCATGAAATTGTTTACATCTACTCAAGAGGGCATACGGAACCTCGGTTTAACATCTCATGCAAAAGACGGCACCTCAGCAGTGTAGCACTCCCTCAGTACTCCACTAGAGTATCAGCCTAGATTTTGTGCTCAAGTCCCTGGAGTGGGATGTGAACCCAAAACCTTCTGACCCAGAGGCGAGGGTGCTATCACTGAGCCAATATCACCATCCTCAATGATGGCAGAGCCCAGCACGTGAGTGCAAAAGCCAAAGCTGAAGCGTTTGCAACCATCTTCAGCCAGAAGTGCTGAGAGGATGATCCTTCTCAACCTCCTTTGTGGTCCCCAGCATCACAGATGCCAGTCTTCAGCCAATTCGATTCACTCCACGTGACATCAAGAAATGGTTGAGTGCACTGGATACAACAAAGGCTATGGGTCCCAGACATCATCCTGGTCGTAGAGTTGAAGACTTTTGCTGGAGAGTTAGCCCCGCCCTTAGTCAAGCTGTTCCAGTACAGCTACAACACAGGCATCTACCCAATAATGTGGAAAACTACTCAGGTATGTCCTGTCCACAAAAAGCAGAACAAATTCAACCCAATCAATTACTGCCCTATCAACCTACTCCCAATCATCAGCAAAGTGATGGAAGGAGTTGTCAACAGTGCTAAGTGGCACTTACTCACCAATAACCTGCTTACCGATACTCAGTTTGGGTTCTGCCAGGACCACTTGACTTCAGACCTCATTACAGCCTTAGTCCAAATATGGCCACGAGCTGAATTCAAGAGGGGAGGTGAGAGTGACTGCCCTGGACAATAAGGCACCATTCAATCGAGTGTGGCACCACAGAGCCCTAGTAAAATTGAAGTCCATGGGGATCAGGGGGAAATCTCTCCAGTGGGTGGTGTCATACCTGGCACAAAAGAAGATGGTTGTGGTTGAGGCTAATCATCTCATCCCCAGGATCTCGCTGAAGGAGTTGCTCAGGGTAACATCCTCGATCCAACTATCTTCAACTCCTTCATCAATGACCTTTCCTCCATTATAAGATCATAAGTGGGGCTGTTCGCTGATGATTGCACAGTATTCAGCTCCATTAATAATTCCTAAGATAACGAAACTGTCCATGCCCGCATGCGGCATGCACAACATCCAGGCTTCGGCTAATAAGTGGCAAGTAACATTCACGCCACACAAGACAAAGCCTAGCCACCTCCCCCTAACATTCAATGGCATTAGCATCGCCAAGTCCCCTACCATCAACATTCTGGGGGTCGTCATTAACCAAAAAACACTATGGATGCTAGACCAGTTCAAAGGCTGTGTAGCCTGCGGTGAGTGGCTCACCTCTTGACTTCCCAAAGCCTCTCCACCATCTACAAGGCTTCTTCGACAGCACCTCCCAAACCTGCAACCTCCACCACCTGGAAGGACAAGGGAAGCAGGTGCATGGGAAGACCACCACCTCCATCACCCCCTCCAAGTCACACACCATCCTGACTTGGATATATATCGCTGTTACTAGGTCAAAATCCTGGAACTCCTTACCCAACAGCATTGTGGGAGAATATTCACCACACGGACAGTGACGGTTCAAGAAGGTGGTCCATCACCTTCTCAGGGGGCAACTAGAGATTGCTAGCGATGCCCACATCCCGAGAATGAATAAAAAAAGATCCTCCTAACATGTACAGTCTATCTAAGCAATTACATGTTCAAAGTGAGGGATGGCAATGCTGAAGAATTGAACAGTTTTCTGCTTTTCAGATTCAGAACCATGTCAATCCCTCTCATAGAGTAACACAAGGTTAAATGGATGTAGCTTCAATTAAACTCAGAAGATTACCTCACACCACATCAATATGACAATACTGCTTCTCATCCCACCCAATACCTTCTTCTATGTGAGTCCGGCATTTGAGTTGTGACAAAAATTGAGTTCTTGGTGTACCTGGTCCATTGTGATTAAGATATTGATAAGGGTTTCAGCAAGAAAGGGTGAGGTAAGAGCAAAGCAGGCAATGTTCCAGAGGTGGAAGAGGGAAGATGGACTGGATGTGGGGATTACAGGGCAGCTGACCCAAACAAGAAGTTTAGTCGAAGTGCGCACTCAGTGAAGCTGATGGAGTCACATGGAAAACACTGGAAATGAATGGAATGGACAACAATATTGATGACAAGGCTTTCAACAAGGCAGGGTAAAAGCAATAAGGTGAGGTTGTAGTCATATGGGATTACATTGAAGACTTTGACCTATGTGATCTTGGTGCTGTGAATGGATTGGAAACCAGATTGGATAGACTTGAAGAGTGAGTGGTAGAGAGAGGTGAATGCATTGCTGAGTGGCAAAGACTTGTTCAGGGTTCAGGTTCAAGAAAGGCAGGTTAAAGATACAGCAGTAGACTGATGAGATAGAGGGGTTAAAGATGGGCTTCTTAAGAAAGCTATGATAACAGAAGTGCTGAAATGGGTGGGGGAACAATTCTTGAGAATAGGGAGAGGGTAACAATGTGGGAAACCATTGGCCTGATAATGTGGAAGTTGGGTAGTTAGGGAGAAAGTTCTGAAGGGAGTTGAGACAGCAGGTAGTGCGTTTCATACAGGAAACAAGTCTGATGAGGGCTAGGCAAAGGGAGATGGGGTGAAGGCACAGAGTGGAGTGGAAGCAGAACAAGGAGGAGTTAAAAGTGGGAGAGGGGAGAGAGGAGAGAGTGCATGAAACCGATTGAATGATCTCAATTTGGAAATAATGGAGAATATGAGCTCTTCACATCTAGCATCAGAGGTGAGAATAAAGCTTGTGGTGGAGGGAGGTTGGAGGAGGCTCTTAGTATCAGAGGAGTGCAGATTGCGCCTGCCCTCCTGGATGATCCTGGAGTAACAGGAGGATTTGTCCAGAGAAAGGGAAAGGCAATACTGCTTATGGTGGTTAAGCCAGATCTAGTGGTAGACAGCCAGGTCAGTCATGCACAGTGTACATTTTCAGCTACAGCCCATGATCTTGAATTCATAGCAATGGCTGTTTTATCAGGGAGAACAATCAAAAAAGGAAACTGTCCAGAATCTGGTGGAGACAGGAGGTGAAACGGGAAAGCAAGGCAGTTATTGTACAGATCAACAGAGAAACCAATATTGGTGCAGTGTCAGGCCAGAGAAAAGGGAGTTAGAAGTTGAGATTAATAATCCAGAGAATGCGAGTTCAAATCCTACCATGGCAGTTTGAGAATTTGAATTCAGTTTTTAAAAATATGGAAATAAAAAATTGATATCAGTGATGTCCTTTAAGGAAGGAAACCTGCTGTCCTTATCCGGTCTGGCCTATGTGTGACTCCAGTCCCACACCGACATGGTTGACTCTTAACTGCCCTCTGAAGTGGTCTAGCAAGCCACTCAGTTGTATCAAACTGCTACTGCCCCCCACCACCTTCTCAGGGCACCTAGGCATGGAAATAAATGTTGGCCTTGGCAGCGACACCCAGAATGAAGTAAATTAAGTTACAGGTAGTTTTTTCTAGGAAGGAAGGAGAAGTTGGAGGGTGCAGAGCAAGGCAGAGGACTTGTATAGGCAGAGAGAAAAATAAATGATCAGAATAACCCTTAGTGGTGAGGCCTTGTGTGATATCAAAGTCTACACTTGGGTCTTTGATTTGGGTAGAAGAGTTAATCTGGAGGGCAAGGTTGAGGGAGGAAAGGAGGGTAGATGCTGGTTAAAGTCATTGCTGATGAGGAATTCCTCATTGCAAAGGTTCCGTATGAGCACATGGGAGGGGATTTCAGCAAGGATGGTGTCAAGGTATCTTGAAGTGGTGGCACGGTAGGTGATAAGGGTCTTAAAGAAGTGGCAAAGGTGGTAGAGACTGAGGTGTTCAAACGCAAAGAAAGTGCTGGAATACCGGGATAGGCCAAATTGAGATTACAGATATAGGGAGGGACGAGGCCATGAAGGGATTTAAACGTGATGAAACTTTTAAATTAGAAGCACTGGGGGACTGGGAGTCAATGTAGGTCAGCAAAGAGAGGGGTGATGATGAGGTGGTGAGTAGGACTGGTTCAGGGCAGCAGAGATTTGGGTGAGATAAAGTTTATGGAGGGTGGAGAATGGGAGGCTGGCCAAGGGAGCATCGGAATAGTCAAATCCTGAAGTGACAAAGTCATGGTGGAGCGTCTCAGCAGCAGCCAGGCTAAGGCAGAGGCAGAGGTGGGCGATGTTACAGTGGTGAAAATTAGCTGTCTTTGTGATGGAGAGGTTACAGGGTCGGAAGCTCAGTATGGGGTTGATTAGGACACCAAGATTGTGAACAGTCTGGTTCAACCAAGCCAGTGACTGGGGAGGGGGATGGAATCAGTATCAAGGGTACGGAATTTGCGGCAGGGGCTGAAGACAATGGCTTTGATCTTCTCAATGTTTAACAGGAGAAAATTGCGGCTCATCCAAGACTGGATGTCGGACAAGTAGTCTGACAGCACTTGTAATTGGGTGGGGTGCCCTCAGTGAGAGGGAATCAATCACGTTGGTAAGCTAGGTTTTGGTTAGCCTTAGGATGTCAATGCACTCATCTAGGATTAGGTCATGAGTGAGGACACTGAAGTATAAAAAATATCACAACTGCTACACTGTGAAGTGTCCCAGATAGCCAACAGGGCATCAATCACGGCTTTCAGAGGCTGTGCTTGGTTTCTTCAGGAACTGCGCCTCTTATAAAAGTCACTATACCTTGACAACACTACTCTCAAGATGTTCTTCCAAAAGATTTATGGTTGCGGCTTGCTGCAGAAAAACATTTTGCTTTGTTCATTTCATACTTCATTACAAGTTCTAATTATCCCAAACACCAGCTTGTCTAGAACAAACAAATTTTAAACTGAAGAAAATCAAAATGATTTATACAGTGCAGTACTGCACTGAGGGACAGAGTGAGGGGACTGATTTATACAGTGTATTACTGCACTGAGGGACAGAGTGAGGGGACTGATTTATACAGTGTATTACTGCACTGAGGGACAGAGTGCGGGGACTGATTTATACAGTGTATTACTGCACTGAGGGACAGAGTGAGGGGACTGATTTATACAGTGTATTACTGCACTGAGGGACAGAGTGCGGGGACTGATTTATACAGTGTATTACTGCACTGAGGGACAGAGTGAGGGGACTTATTTATACAGTGTATTACTGCACTGAGGGACAGAGTGAGGGGACTGATTTATACAGTGTATTACTGCACTGAGGGACAGAGTGTGGGGACTGATTTATACAGTGTATTACTGCACTGAGGGACAGAGTGAGGGGACTGATTTATACAGTGTATTACTGCACTGAGGGACAGAGTGAGGGGACTGATTTATACAGTGCATTACTGCACCGAGGGACAGAGTGAGGGGACTGATTTATACAGTGCAGTCCTGCACTGAGGGACAGAGTGAGGGGACTGATTTATACAGTGCTGTCCTGCACTGAGCAAATGCCTTGCATTTCCTCAGCAGGGAACAGGGGGAAATAAATTAGAAGAGTCATCAATGGGCCACTAGCAACAACAAACAACAAAATCTTGGATTTATATAGCGCCTTTAATGTAGTAAAACATCCCAAGGCGCTTCACAGGAGCGTAATCAGACAAAAATTGACACGAGACACATAAGGAGAAATTAGGACAGGTGAGCAAAGCTTGGTCAAAGAGCTCGGTTTTAATGAGCGTCTTAAAGGAGGAGAGAGAGGCAGAGAGGCAGAGAGGTTTAAGGAGGGATTTCCAAAGCTTAGGACTCTTTATCAGCTCATTGGAAGAGGCAAAGGAGCAAGTTAACCATCCACCCTCTCAACTGCAGGTAGTGCGTGATAAGAGGAAACTAGGTCTGAGGAAACCAGGGGGGATGGGGAATAAATAGAAGGGGGGTTGATTCTCTTACAGATAATAGAGGAAAAACAAATATTCGACTGTACAGTTCAAAAACGTTAAAATAAACAGTTAAAAGATTTGAACTCATTAACAATGAAATTTTATACAGCAACCTTAAAAATCAATTTTAAATAGTTTTCATCAGCTTAAAAGGAGGCATATGGAGAAGTATATGGGATGTTAATTTGAAGATGCTATCAAATGACCTGGAAAATTGGTTGTTATATTAAATATTCCCAGTGGGTATAGTCAATAGACGAATGCCATATACTGAGTTACTTTGATCATCTTTCAGTTCATTTTAAAGCAATGTGCATTTCTAACATTGACACAACATGAAAGAACTTTGCCAAATCCACTACCATGTATCAAGGCATTGATTGTGTACACATACATACTAACCTCACCCATATGCTTAATCCTCAACCTATAATCTCAATTAATATCTCCTTGCATTAAAGGGGCATTATCTGCAAGATAAAATATTTAACAACATGTTACTATTTTTAACCATATGGCGAAGGGTGCAGTGATGTCAATGTGCAATCAAATGCATCTGGTGCTGCAAATGATTCAATGTTTTAAAAAAAGAAATCGCAGCTTGATTTGAAAACGAGAGTGAAAATCTTCTCCAAAAATACATATTGTGAATTCATGTACCAATTCTGGGGCCCAAGCTGATGGTGTTTAGGCTTACTTTTCGGAGCAGGATTTGCCGCACCTCTCCCCCAGAATAAGGAGAGATTGTCCCCAAACTGCACAAGAAGTTAAAAGAGGTTAGAATTTTGGAATCATGGTCAATGTCCTGTCGTGCTTCTGATGATAAATCAAGTTCTGCAAGTCACTGTTTTATAAGCAGAGGGATGTTATACTATGTCAAATAGATGTCAAATAGTGTGTTCCTTTAAGGCTAGAAGGTGCAATTGCTCTGCATTCTCGAAATGAAGCGTGGATTCACTTACAGATGACATCTCCAGGGTTGTTTGACTGACAGGTCAATTAATGGTTGGAGATAGCATGAGGCCAGCATATTCTTGGAGGGAACTGAAACACAGCAATTTAAGATGCTTTGTATCTCTAAGAAAGAGATTTTTTTTAATTCAGACTCGGGATGTGACATCCCTAGTTGCCTTAAGGAAGTGGTGGTAGACTTTCTCCTTGAACCGCTGCACTGTAGCAGTTTGATACAACTGAATGACTTGCTAGGCCACTTCAGAGGGCAGTTAAGAGTCTAGAACGAGGGGTCACAGTCTCAGGATACGGGGTAGGACATTTAGGACTGAGATGAGGAGAAATTTCTTCAATCAGAGGGTGGTGAACCTGTGGAATTCTCTACCACAGAAGGCTGTGGAGGTCAAGTCACTGAATATATTTAAGAAGGAGATAGATAGATTTCTAGACACAAAAGGCATCAAGGGGTATGGGGAGAGAGCGGGAATATGGTATTGAGATAGAGGATCAGCCACGATCATAATGAATGGTGGAGCAGGCTCGAAGGGCTGAATGGCCTACTCCTGCTGCTATTTTTCTATGTTTCTATGTTTCAACCATGTTGGTGTGGGACTGGAGTCACAAAAAGGCCAGGCCAGGTAAGGATGGCAGGTTTCTTTCCCTAAAAGATATCAGTGAACCCACTGGGTTTTAATGACATTCCTACAGTTTCCTGGTCACTTTTACTGATACCAGCTCTTTATTTTCATATTTTTAAAAAAAGCTGAATTCAAATTCTCAAACTGCCATGGTGGGATATGAACTCACATTCTCTGGATTATTAGTCCAGGCCTCTGGATTACTCGACCAGTAAAATAACCATTATACTACTTTCCTACATTTGCATCTAGTTTGGAATTGTTCAGTTGTTTTTAATTTGTTTTTACTTACTTGTCTATGGTTTAATGCAGCTTCTGAAAAAGTGGAAATCAGGAAGCCAATCATGTTGGAAAAATGACACATGGGTGCAGTAGAATAAATTTGTCTAGATTAGAATACATTTCCCTATAATTAAGAGTGACATAGAAGTGTTACAGGAAGTGTGTGACAGCGTGCACTATACAGTGTGAGGGGGGAAGTGTTACAGGAAGTGTGTGACAGCATGCACTATATAGTGTGAGGGGGGGAAGTGTTACAGGAAGTGTGTGACAGCATGCACTATACAGTGTGAGGGGGGGAAAGTGTTACAGGAAGCAAGTTTGAAACTTGCAGGAAGTACTTTTAATATATTACTGCTTGTTCTCCTGTGGTTTACACATGGTGAGTCAAGCCCAAGTGCAATATTCAGGTCAACTAGGGTTAGAGGGTGGACGATAATTGGAAACCAGATTGAGTGAAAGGTTTGGTGAGGGGACCGGGGGAGGGGAATGGAGAGGGTGAAGGGAAAACTGGAGGGGGATGGGGAAGAAGAGAGGGGGCGGGTAACATGGGCGGGGAATCAGGATGAGGGGGAGCAGAGGCAGGAAAATGACCTCTAATTCGGTGGGTGGGTGCTTTTGCAGGGTTTGTGCCACAAAGTATGTATATGGGCCCATGGAAACAATCACACTACATAGATACATAGATACATAGAAGATAGGAGCAGGAGTAGGCCATCCGGCCCTTCGAGCCTGCTCCGCCATTTAATGAGATCATGGCTGATCCTCCAATTCAGTATCCCGTCCCCGCCTTCTCTCCGTAACCCTTAACCCCTTTTGCCTGTAGAAATATATCTAATTCCCTCTTAAATATATTTAATGAGCTGGCGTACACTGCCCTCTGTGGCAATGAGTTCCACAGGTTCACCACCCTCTGAGTGAAGAAATTCCCCCTCATTTCTGTCCTAAATGGTTTAGCCCTTATCCTTAAATTATGTCCTCTAGTTCTGTTCTCACCCGCCAAGGGAAACATTCCTTCTGCATCTAGTCTGTCTAGACCTGTCAGAATTTTATACACTTCTATGAGGTCCCCTCTCAATCTTCTAAACTCCAGTGTGTACATCCCTAAACTACATAGTTTCTCCTCATAGGTCAATCCGGCCATTCCTGGTATCAGCCTGGTGAATCGCCGCTGCACCCCCTCCATGGCAAGAACATCTTTCCTCAGATGAGGCGACCAAAACTGTACACAGTACTCGAGGTGTGGTCTCACCAGTGCCCTGTACAGCTGCAGCAAGGTATCCCTGTTCCTGTATTCCAACCCTTTTGCTATGAAGGCCAGCAGACCGTTTGCCTTCTTGATCGCCTGTTGCACCTGCATGCTCGCCTTCAGTGACTGGTGTACAAGAACACCCAGGTCTCTCTGTACTTCCCCCTCTCCCAATTTATTGCCATTTAAATAATAATTTGCCCTCCCGTTCCTGCACCCAAGGTGGATAACTTCGCACTTGTCCACATTATAGTGCATCTGCCATTTATCCGCCCAATCACCCAGTCTGTCCAAATCGCTCTGGAGCTTCCTGGTCTCCTCCTCTGAGCCCAGTGGGGGAAAAGACGCTGGATAGTTCATTTACCTATCGCTGAGTGACAGCATCTGGGTGATGCCACCGGAAATATACTCATGAACTAGGGTCGCCAACCCTCCCGATTGCCATGGAGTCTCCAGGAATTAAAGATTGATCTCCAAAACACTGCTGCGAGCAACCAGGGAGACAAATCACAGCGGCATTTAAAAAAATATATATATTTTTTCAGTTTTGCTTGTTAGTTATAAAAGTATTGAAGGATAAAAAAAGGCTGCTTAGCTTGGCGGGGTGGTTGGAGGCAGGAGGTCATGTGAGGAAACCTCCAGGAATATGTCCAAGCAGAGTAGGCAACCCTACCATGAACAGATTTTCTCATTTTACTGCACACTGTTTCTGTGTATAGTGGCCAAACATTAGCAAGATATCAACTACATTAACATAACTAATTTGACCAAAAGCACGTCCTAAAGAGTTGATACTCTGCCTTTCCATTTATCAGTTGCATGGACTGTTGCAGAGCCACCCAATGGTGAGGGTGTGCAGCTCCGTGGATAGACTAGCAGATGGTGTTTATGACTTCCACAGAACATACCCATTATGTCTGAATAAATACTCAAATTAGTGGTAATAACTGACTGCTATTTTATTTCTATACCCTCTGGAACATTCCTGACAAAGAATACCGAAGTAATACAAGCGAAGACATTGGAGTGTAATTGCCACAATGTGCTTACTCCCATCAGGGGACCACCTAGTGCGCAGTTAACTTTATGTAAGTACCGTACATATCACTTTCCTCCCACAGAATTATAAAGTGAAAATACTTATCTCCAAGAATGCGCCTGGTTAACAGCTTAAAAAAAATGAAGTAAAGAAATTCAGCAACTACCTCTTACAATAGTTTAAAAAAAAATACCCATAGCACTCTCCCTGTAGTACACAGGAAAGATGGGTTATTCCAACACTACAGTGATAATACCATTACACTCCTAACTATAAGTCCAAATGATGTGGATATTCCCTTGACCTTTGTGGATATCTTCAAGTAAGATTGATAATGCGTACGCTGGGACTAATAACAAGAGAAGGAACTTTGTAATTGCAAAATACTCACATTTGAGAGTTGGGGGCAAGGCCAATTTTGTGGGCGGAGATTTGCTCGGGCAGAGGGTTTGATCGACGGTCATAAAAGATCGAGCACACTTGAGCGTATTGTGGTTACGCGTGTAACTCATTTACACCCAAAATTCCATGATCATTTATGACACATAATTTGGTTGTGCCCAGATTACGGGTGTATCTGGGCGTAAATGCAGTGGAAACTCCTGAGCTTAGTGACAAGGGCACAACCTAAGTAACAAAGATGTCCAATATTCAATCTTATTAACAATGTGCTGATCTTCATCCTTGTCGACACTGTTATGTCCACATAAACATTCAAATGGATGGTAATAACTAATTGCTCTTTTATTTCCAGACTCTTCAAAAAATTCCTGTCAAAGAATACCAAAGTAATACAAGAGAAGACATTGGAGTGTAATTGCTGCAATATGTTTACTCCCATCAGTTAATAACATGCAAATACCATACATATCAATACCTATCGCAGCACCACCTACAGGCACAGCAGGCACTGCATAGAATTCGATGACACCTAATAATTTTAAAAGCTTATGGGGGAAAAATTTGGTTGCTTTGCGCCTCCCGTTAGCGCCCTAAGAGGGCGCTAATGGGGCGCAAAGCAACTAGCGCCCGGGCGCGGCGTTGTTTGCGCCGCTCGCGGAATTGACCAGACATTTTGCGGCGGTGCAAAACACGACCGCCAAGATCTCCTGCGCTGGCAGACCGCGACGTCACTCAAGCGTGCAACGCCCCGGTAGCGCCCCGGACCGGATATTGAGTGGCGCCCCCTGCCTTTCCGCCTGCCGCTAGCAACGACAGGTTGAGGTGAATGTTTTGCAGTCGGGAAGGGACTGGGGGAGCGCTATTTAAAGGCGACCGCTTCCTGCCTTTTTTTGTCGACGACATTTTTGCACCACGCATTCTGAGAGAGAGAGACTTCTGGAGAGGATTCAATGCTGTGTGAAGGAGTTTTGGGTACTGAGCAGCACTTTGCAGGTTCATTTTGATTTGACCTTCCTTGCATCGATTTCGAAGAGACTTGGGGGCTGCACTCTGAGCTCTTTCCCTGGGCCTCTCCATTGTTCTTTCCAGCAGATTTGATGTACAGGTCTCTCCAGGCCGAGATTCAAGGCTGCAATGAGCAGGATGTGGATGGAGATCAAGATCGACCCTCCCCTTTAAGAACTGGCCGGCGCCAGTGTGTCTGTGTTCAATTGCTGATTGACATCACATGAGCTTCGCCAGCGCTCTGAGGTAGTGCATCGCTCCTCGGTGTTAGCGCCTTAAGAGAGGTGTGTAGCACCTGCTTTAGCGCTCCAATCAGCTCCCGGGGCGATAGAAGCCAAGTTTGCAGTCGGAGACAATAATTAGCACCAGGCGCTAAACTTTGCACCCGGCCGATAATTGCGCCCCAAACGGGGCGGTACTGAATTTCTCCCCCTATATATAGCTTTTGCTTAACTATCATAAAAGCAAGAGGTAAAGCATAGCATTGCACTTTTGGTCCTTCAACTTGCAGTGCCAGTGAATGAAAGGGTACGGTGTTTCTGTCCTCACACATTGTTACTAGCAGCAACCAGGTTGTCGGTTGAGGCCTTGTTCATGAAGCGGATATATCTCTCACAATAAAAGGAAAAAAAAAAAAAATGAGTCAACCCCTCCCTGCTAATAGCTTCAGAGCACCAACTGATGAGGCCTCCAGGAAGTGGGAATGAAAAAGAAGAAAGACTTGTGGAAAAAAAGTCTTTAAAAAGATAGAGATTTTTTTCTTAAAAGTCAAGAGCAAACATTCATTCCCTCACAAAGCCAATTGTTAGTCAGCCTTAAAATGCAATGTGATTAAAAGCAAGCTGCCTGTAATCTTTGGGGACTGACTCGCTGTGTGCAAGCCATTCATTGATTAATTAGAAAGAAGAGAGGCTGTGACATATGCGTATGGTGTAAAGCGTCCAAAGGCAATACAAATAGAAAGGTGAAATTAACAGCTGAGAAAAGCGCACAACGCTTCTCCAAATGACAGTTACGTGAGATTTGCCTCAATTCCATCCCTCGTCCCACCACAGAAACAATAGAGAATGAATATTCACACAGAGTAGGTCAATCTGAGATAATTAATAGAAAGGTTACTTCGGTGTCTTATAGTGTTCCTGCTCTTCCTTCATCATCTTATAACTCTATTGTAAAGCCATTGTGTAAATATGGACACACCTCTTACTACACCAACAACAACTTGTATTTATATAGCGCCTTTAACATAGTAAAACGTCCCAAGGCGCTTCACAGGAGTATTATCAGACAAAAAAAATTGACACTGAGCCACATAAGAAAAAATTAGGGCAGATGACCAAAAGCTTGGTCAAAGAGGGAGGTTTTAAGGAGCGTCTTAAAGGAGGAAAGAGAGATAGAGAGGTGGAGAGGTTTAGGGAGGAAATTCCAGAGCTTAGGGCCTAGGCAACAGAAGGCACGGCCACCAATGGTTGAGCGATTATAATCAGGGATGCTCAAGAGGGCAGAATTAGAGGAGCGCAGATATTTTGGGAGGTTGTGGGGCTGGAGGAGGTTACAGAGATAGGGAGGGTTGAGGCCATGGAGAGATTTGAAAACAAGGATGAGAATTTTGAAATCGAGGCGTTGCTTAACCGGGAGCCAATGTAGGTCAGCGAGCACAGGGGTGATGGGTGAACGGGACTCGGTTCGAGTTAGGACATGGGCAGCCAAGATTTAGATGACCTCAAGTTTACATGGGGTAGAATGTGGGAGGGCAGCCAGGAGAACATTCGAATAGTCAAGTCTAGAGGTAACAAAGGCATGGATGAGGGTTTCAGCAGCGGATAAGCTGAGGCTAGGGCGGAGACGGGCGATGTTATGGAGGTGGAAATAGGCGGTCTTTGTTATTCTGCGGATATGTGGTTGGAAGCTCATTTCAGGGTCAAATATGACACCAAGATTGTGAACATTGTGGTTCAGCCTGAGACAGATTATAGGGAGAGGGATGGAGTCAGTGGCTAGGGAACGGAGTTCGTGGCAGGGACCGAAAACAATGGCTTCGGTCTTCCCAATATTTAATTGGAGAAAATTTCTGCTCATCCTGAACTGGATGTTGTACAAGCAGTCTGACAATTTAGAGACTGTGGAGGGGTCGAGGGAAGTGGTGGTGAGGTAGAGCTGGGTGTCGTCAGTGTACATGTGGAAACTGACATGTTGTTTTCAGATGATGTCGCCAAGGGGCAACATGTAGATGAAAAATAGGAGGGGACCAAGGATAGATCCTTGGGGGACACCAGAGGTAACGATGCAGGAGCGGGAAGAGAAGCCGTTGCAGGTGATTCTCTGGCTACGATTAGCTAGATAAGAATGGAACCCGGCGAGTGCAGTCCCACCCAGCTGGACGACGGTGGAGAGGCGTTGGAGGAGGATGGAGTGGTCAACCGTGTCAAAGGCTGTAGACAAGTCAAGAAGGATGAGGAGGGATAGTTCACCTTTGTCACAGTCACAAAGGACGTCATTTGTGACTGTGATAAAAGCCGTTTCGGTACTGTGGCAGGGGCTGAAACCTGATTGGAGGGATTCAAACATGGAGTTGCAGGAAAAATGGGCACGTATTTGGGAGGCGACAACACGTTCAAGGACTTGAGAGGAAAGGGAGGTTGGTGATGGGGCGGTAGTTTGCAAGGACGGAGGGGTCAAGTGTTGATTTTTTGAGAGGGGTGATGACGGCAGATTTGAGGGAGAGGGGGACAGTACCTGAGGAGAGAGAACCGTTAACAATGCCAGCTAACATGGGAACCAGAAAAGGAAGTTGGGTGGTCAGCATCACCCAATAATCTAACATAACTTGGTGATGGCTCCCTATCTAATAAAGAACCCATGTAAAACAGCTTCTCTGTAATGTCCTTCTCACTGAGACAAGTGTTTCTATTCCATTCTCCCTTTTACCTTCTATGGATTTCTACATACCACACACTAAACCCATTCTAAGAGGTTCAGTAAGCGACCAGCTTTAAGGAGTCTACTAACACCTCTCTTCATCATCAAGAGGCACAGGAGCGTAGTCTGCAGTGACTCTTTCTCTGATATTCCCTCCCTCACTTTGAGGATCACCTCGGCATCTCCCATATTGGGAATCGAAGGTGGGGACTTGTGTCCTACCAAAATAAAACAGTTTTAGTCCATTACATTGCTATACCATATTTGGCTTCCTATACATTTACAGTGTCAGCTTGGGTCAATTGGTAGAACTCTTGCCTCTGGGTCAGGACACTGTAAATCTGAGCCCCAAACCAGGAGTTTGATCTCATAATCTGAGCTGACAGTCCAGTACGGTACTGGGGGACTGGGTTTTGTTCTTTGCATGAGTCATTTAACAGAGGCCCCCATCTGCCTGTTGTGGTGGCTCAGATGAATATTAGAGATCCCACTGCACTTTTTGAAGAGCAGCAGGGTGTCCTAGCCAATATTTACCTCTCGATCAATGCCGCCAAAATACAGATTACCTGGTCATTCATCTCATTGCTCTGTATGGGATATCGCAATGTGCAAAATGGCTGCTGCATTTTCCTGCTTACCAACGTTGCACTGCACTGCAAAGGTAATGCAAAGCTCTTTGAGGCATTGTGATAGATGTGATAAGGTGTTATATAATAGCACATTTTCACTTTTTTTCATCTACCAAAAAGAGAAATGGCATAAAACACTCTCTACATAACTGACATTGTTTATGACTTTCTCTAATGGAGAAATAATTTAACACCCTTTGTGACACTCATTGGCATAACTCCCGTTATTCATGGGTCCCTATCAGAGAACCTGTATAAAACACTCTCTCAGTAACACACCTTTGTTTGTGGCACCTCATAAGACTACGCTATGGCTCTCTTACTGATGGAGAAATCATATAATACTCTCTCTGCAATATGTCTTGCTGTAATATGCTTTGGGTATATTTTAAAAGCAAATCCATTGGCAGGATAGGCGCACCGACGTCAGTGTTCTCACTCAGGCCAACATCCCCAGCATCGAAGCTTTGACCATGCTCGATCAGCTCCGATGGACGGGTCACATTGTCCGCATGACTGATACAAGACTCCCAAAACAAGCGCTCTACTCGGAGCTCCGACATGTCAAGAGAGCCCCAGGTGGGCAGAGGAAATGCTTCAAGGACACCCACAAAGCCTCCTTGAAAAAGTGTAACATCCCCACCGACACCTGGGAATCCCTGGCCCAAGACCGCACAAAGTGGAGGAGAAGCATCCGGGAAGGCGCCGAACACCTCGAGTCTCTTCGCCGGGAGCAAGCGGAAGCCAAGCGCAGGCAGCGCAAGGAGCGCATGTCAACCCAAGCACCCCACCCACCCGCCCCTTCAACCACCGTCTGCCCCACCTGTGACAGAGACTGTAGGTCCCGCATTGGACTGATCAGTCACCTGCGAACTCATTTTTAATGTGGAAGTAAGTCATCCTCGGTTCCGAGGGACTGCCTAAGAAGAAGAAGAAAAGAAATGTGCTAAGGTAAAGTAAAGTTGAAGCCCATGGAATAAAAGGGACAGTGGCAGCATGGATACGGAATTGGCTAAGTGACAGGAAACAGAGAGTAGTGGTGAACAGTCGTTTTTCAAACTGGAGGAAGGTACACAGTGGTGTTCCCCAGGGGTCGGTTCTAGGACCACTACTTTTCTTGATATATATTAATGACTTGGATGTGGGTGTACAGGGCACAATTTCAAAATTTGCAGATGACACAAAACTTGGAAGTATAGTGAACAGTGAGGAGGAGAGTGATAGACTTCAGGAAGACATAGACAGGCTGATGAAATGGGCAGACACGTGGCAGATGAAATTTAACGCAGAAAAGTGTGAAGTGATACATTTTGGTAGAACGAATGAGGAGAGGCAATATAAACTAAATGGTACAATCCTGAAGAGAGACCTGGGGGTATGTGTGCACAAATCGTTGAAGGTGGCAGGGCAGGTTGAGAAAGCAGTTAAAAAGGCTTACGGGATCCTGGGCTTCATAAATAGAGGTATAGAGTACAAAAGTGTGGAAATTATGATGAACCTGTATAAAACACTGGTTTGGCCCCAACTGGAGTATTGTGTCCAATTCTGGGCACCACACTTTAGGAAGGATGTGAAGGCCTTAGAGAGGGTGCAGAAAAGATTTACAAGAATGATTCCAGGAATGAGGGACTTCAATTACGTTGATAGACTGGAGAAGCTGGGGTTGTACTCCTTGGAGCAGAGAAGATTGAGAGGACCATGACCCCACTACCGAACATCAAGCCACCGTGTCCAAGACTGTCACTGACCTCATCTCCTCTGGAGATCTTCCCCCCACGGCCGCCAACCTCATAGTTCCCCAACCCCGCACAGCCCGCTTCTACCTCCTTCCCAAGATCCACAAACAGGACTGCCCCGGTAGACCCATCGTTTCAGCCTGTTCTTGCCCCACGGAACTTATCTCTTCCTATCTCGACTCTATTTTTTCTCCCCTTGTCCAGTCTCTTCCCACCTACATCCGCGACTCTTCCGATGCCCTCCGCCATTTTAACAGTTTCCAGTTTCCCGGCCCCAACCGTCTCCTCTTCACTATGGACGTACAATCCCTCTACACCTCCATTCCCCACCAGGATGGCCTGAGGGCGCTCCGCTTCTTCCTTGAACAGAGGCCCAACCAGTCCCCATCCACCACCACCCTCCTCCGCCTGGCTGAACTTGTTCTCACATTGAACAACTTCTCCTTTGACTCTACCCATTTCCTCCAAATTAAAGGTGTTGCTATGGGTACCCGCATGGGTCCTAGCTATGCCTGCCTTTTCGTGGGATATGTGGAACACTCTTTGTTCCAGTCCTACTCGGGTCCCCTCCCTCACCTCTTTTTCCGGTACATTGATGACTGTATCGGTGCCGTCTCCTGCTCTCGCCCTGAACTAGAACATTTCATTCACTATGCTTCCAATTTCCACCCTTCCCTCACCTTCACATGGTCCATCTCCGACTCTTCTCTTCCCTTCCTCGACTTCTCCATCTCCATCTCTGGGGATAGGTTATTGACTAACATTCACTACAAGCCCACCGACTCCCACAGCTACCTGGACTACACTTCCTCCCACCCCGCCTCCTGTAAGGACTCTATTCCATTCTCCCAGTTTCTCCGTCTCCGCCGCATCTGCTCTGATGATGCCACCTTCCATACCAGTGCTTCCGACATGTCTTCCTTTTTCCTCAACCGAGGATTCCCCTCTACCGTGGTCGACACGGCCCTCGACCGTGTCCGTTCTATCTCCCGCACATCTGCCCTCACCCCTGCCCCTCCCTCCCGGAACCACGATAGGGTTCCCCTTGTCCTCACCTTTCACCCCACCAGCCTCCACATTCAACGGATCATCCTCCGCCATTTCCGCCACCTCCAGCGTGATCCCACCACCAAACACATCTTCCCCTCACCTCCCCTTTCAGCATTCCGCAGGGACCGCTCCCTCCGCGACACCCTAGTCCACTCCTCTACCACCCCCAGCACCCCTTCCCCTTCGCCCGGCACCTTCCCGTGCACGCGCAGGAGATGCAACACATGCCCTTATACCTCCCCTCTTCCCACTGTCCAGGGCCCCAAACACCCCTTCCAGGTGAAACAGCGATTTACTTGTACTTCCTGCAATTTAGTATACTGTATTCGCTGCTCACGATGTGGACTCCTCTACATTGGGGAGACCAAACGCAGATTGGGTGACCGCTTTGCGGAACACCTCCGTTCAGTCCGTAAGGGGGACCCCGAGCTCCCGGTGGCCTGTCACTTTAATTCACCGCTTCACTCCCACTCTGACCTCACCGTCCTCGGCCTAATACACTGTTCCACGGAAGCTCAGCGTAAGCTCGAGGAACAGCACCTCATCTTTCGTTTAGGCACGCTACAGCCCTCTGGACTCAATATCGAGTTCAACAATTTTAGATCATAACCTCAGCTCCAATCACATTTATATTTTATTTTATCTACCCTTTTATTTGTCCCCCCCACCTTTTTTTTCCTCCTAGAAGCTGGCAGCTGTCCTTCATTCTGCCAGTAGATTTCACACTTCATTCAGCCTTAATCTGTCACATTAACACCACCTCTAGCCTTGCATATCTCTTAATGTCTCTTAATGTCTCTTCATCCCCTCCTTTGTTCCTTTATCCCCTCCCCCTTTTCCCAGCTTTACCCTGGCCTTAAATCTATTTGATTTCCAGCTCTTCCCAGTTCTGATGAAAGGTCATCGACCTGAAACGTCAACTCTCTTTCTCTCTCCACGGATGCTGCCTGGCCTGCTGAGTTTTTCCAGCGTTTTCTGTTGTTATTTCGGATTTCCAGCATCTGCAGTATTTTGCTATCGTAAGATTGAGAGGAGATTTGATAGAGGTATTCAAAATCATGAGGGATCTGGACAGAGTAGATAGAGGGAAACGGTTCCCATTGGCAGAAGGGTCGAGAACCAGAGGACACAGATTGAAGGTGATCGGCAAAAGAACCAAAGGTGACGTAAGAAAAAACTTTTTAACGCAGCAAGTGGTTAAGATCTGGAATGCACTGCCTGAACGGGTGCTGGAGGCAGATTCAATCATGGCTTTCGAAAGGGAGTTGGATAAGTATCTGAAGGAAAGAAATTTGCAGAGCTACGGGGAAAGGGCAGGGAAGTGGGACTAGCTGAGGTGCTCTTGCAGAGAGCTGGCACGGGCTCGACAGGCCGACTGGCCTTCTTCCGTGCTGTATCCATTCTATGATTGTATGATTCTATAATGCAGTTTTTCACAATAGAGGTCAAATCCTCAGTGCTGCTGTCAGGATAACCAAATGTTCCTTATACCCCATCTACACTACCCTAATTGTAAATCATCTTAATGTAAGTACTGCTGGGATTTTTAATGCATATATATTTAAATCTAGTCAGTTCCAATCTGAGATTTTCACTTACTGCATGATAGGTCAAATCACTCAGCTGCCATTTTGGTCATTCATACTGCATTGCCACATAACTTAGCTTGAGGTAAAATGTAACAAAATGAGCCCCAGACGGATTGTCCTAGATGAAATAATGCAGTCCTACACAGACTATAAATGAGTGGCTTCATAATAGAATGCAGCATGTAGGAAATGTCAGCCAAGTCTCTACCGCTGATAACATTACTTTTATTTCTCTACACGTCAAGAGAAAATGTTAGAATCCACAATTACAACAACAACTTGCATTTATATAGCGCCTTTAATGTAGTAAAACATCCCAAGACGCTTTATCAAACACAATTTGACACTGAATCACATAAGGAGGTATTAGGATAGATGACCAAAAGCTTGGTCAAAGAGATAAGATTTAAGGAGCATCTTAAAGGAGGAGGGCGAGGTAGAGAGACGGAGAGGTTTAGGGAGGAAATTCAAAGCTTAGAGCCTCGGCAGCTGAAGGCACGACCGCCAAGAGTGGAGCGATAAAAATCGAAGATGCACAAGAGGTCAAAATTAGAGGAGTGCAGAGATCTCGGAGGGTTGTAGGGCTGGAAGAGGTTACAGAGATAAGAAGGGTGAGGCCATGGATGGATTTGAAGACAACAATGAGAATTTTAAATTCGAAGCATTGCCAGACCGGGAGCCAATGTAGGTCAGTGAGCACAGGGGTGATAGGTGAATGGAACTTTGGATACAGGCAGCAGAGTTTTGGATAAGCTCAAGTTCGCGGAGGTTGGAAGGTGGGAGGCCGGCAATTAACCACATAATAGTCACAATGTGGCATGGCGTAAGTTGTATCCCCCCTTGCTTTAGCGATCCTAAAGACATGTATGAAGATAAAAATTGTGCAGCCGGCTTCACAACAACAACAACTTGAATTTATATAACGCCTTTAACATAGTAAAACATCCCAAGGCGCTTCACTAGGAGCGTTCTCAAACAGTAACTGTGGCTGTCATTTTTGTGATTGTGAATGAAGCAGCTAAACCTGCTTTGCTATTACCTTTTTCACGGGGTGAATGATAGCATGTTAGATTATGGGTATGATTGAAAAGCACTGGCAATGGCCCAACAAGCTCTCAATGCAATTCACTCCCTTGTTCTGCATCAGAACCTTGGCCAGGAACTCAAAAGCAAAAAAACAAAGTCAGAAATTGTCTCTTAATGGAGGCTGGTACTAGCTAGAGCATTATGGAGGACCTCGACAAGAAGACTCAAAAATCAGCCTACTAGCACCATCTCTGATGCTGTTCTGGAACTGCCCAAGGTGAAAATAGTCAGTACTTGCTGTTGTGTTTTTGTGCACAGAATGGGTGCCACGATTGGAGTTCACGCTCAATCATGTGGCCCCAAAGAAGGGGCCCCATGCTAATTCAAATAAAATAGTCAGACTGCCAGTGTGATTCACGCTCTTCATTGGCAGCACGCCTAATCACGGGCGTCCATTGTGCACATTGTTAAATGCCATTTAAAGACAGCTGCAACTCTTAAAGGGGAAGTGCACTTTGGTTGCAGTCAACTGTCAGTGGTGATTCTGCACAATGGCAGGCACAGTAGAAGCTGCAAGAGCCCCCCTGGTTTTCAGATGCTGCGTTGGAGGTTTTGATGAAGCCAGTTGGCAGGAGGAGGGAAATGTTCTATTCACCAGGCAGTAGAAAGATATCTAGGCTGCTACCCGGTACGAGTGGGCAAAGGTAGCAAACCACGCGAGTGCCAGAAACACTGCCTACAGTACATGGCTGTAATGCTGAAAAAACTTTAATGACCTCACAAGGGCAGCTAAAATAAGCCTTCTAACTCATATTTCTCATTACACTCTGCATAGCCTTGCACTACCTTTTGCCCCTCCACTCACATCCCTTCCTGTTGTGGTTAGTATGTGACCAATGGAATGCGGAAAAAAATAAAGTCTTATCCTCAAACAAAACAAAACTGTGTGTTGTATGAAGCAAGGGACTAAAAACCACAAGAGATTGCACATGAGCGCATTCTGACAAAGAGCTGAAACCTCAACATGACAGACCAATTAAATACATACTTTGGTTCTGTCTTCACAAAGGAGGACACAAATAACCTCCCAGAGATGTCGGGGAACATAGGGTCTAATGAGAGGGAGGAATTGAATGAAATCAGTATTTGTCGGGAAATGGTGTTAGGGAAATTGATGGGATTGAAGGCCGATAAATCCCCAGGGCCTGCTAATCTACATCCTAGGGTACTTAAGGAAGTGGCCCTAGAAATAGTAGATGCATTGCTGGTCATCTTCCAAAATTCTATAGACTCTGGAACAGTTCCATGGATTGGAGGATAGTTAATGTAACCCCACTATTTAAAAAAGGTGGTAGAGAGAAAACGGGGAATTATAGACCGGTAAGCCTGACATCGGTAGTGGGGAAAATGCTAGAGTCCATTATAAAAGATGTAATAGCAGAGCACTTGGAAAACAGTGACAGGATCGGACAAAGTCAACATGGATTTACAAAAGGTAAATCATGCTTGACTAATCTACTGGAATTTTTTGAGGATGTAACTGGTAGAACAGATAAGGGAGAACCAGTGGGTGTGGTATATTTGGACTTTCAGAAGGCTTTCGATAAGGTCCCGCATAAGAGATTAGCGTGCAAAGTGAAAGCACATGGGATTGGGGGTAAGGTACTGACTTGGATAGAGAACTGGTTGGCAGACAGGAAGCAAAGAGTTGGAATAAACGATCTTTTTCCGAGTGGCAGGCAGTGACTAGTGGGGTACCGCAGGGATCGGTGCTAGAACCCCAGCTATTCACAATATATATAAATGATCTAGACGAGGGAACTAGATGTAATATCTCCAAGTTTGCAGATGACACAAAGCTGGGTGGGCGTGTGTGCTGTGAGGAGGATGCAGAGAAACTCCAGTATGATTTGGACAGGTTGGGTGATTGGGCAGATGCATGGCAAATGCAGTATAATGTGGATAAATGCAAGGTTATCCACTTCGGTGGCAAAAACAGGAAGGCAGATTATTAGATTGGGAAAAGGGGAAGTGCAACGAGACCTGGGTGTCCTTGTGCACCAGTCGCTGAAGTTAAGCATGCAGGTGCAGCAGGCAGTTAAGAAGGCAAATGGTTTGTTGGCCTTCATAGCGAGAGGATTCGAGTACAGGAGCAAGGATGTCTTGCTGCAGTTGTACAGGGCCTTGGTGAGACCACACCTTGAGTATTGTGTGCAGTTTTGGTCGCCTTATCTGAGGAAGGATGTTCTTGCCATGGAGAGAGTGCAGCGAAGATTCACCAGACTGATACCTGGGATGGCAGGAATGACGTATGAAGAGAGATTGGGTCGATTAGCCTTATATTCGCTAGAGTTTAGAAGAATGAGAGGGGATCTCATTGAAACTTATAAAATTCTAACAGGACTAGACAGACTAGATGCAGGAAGGATGTTCTCGATGGCAGGGGAGTCCAGAACCAGGGGTCACAGTCTAAGGATAAGGGGTAAGCCATTTAGGACTGAGATGAGGAGGAATTTCTTTACCCAGAGAGTGGTGAACCTGTGGAATTCTCTACCACAGAAGGCAGTTGAGGCCAATTCATTAAATATATTCAAGAAGGAGTTAGATATATTTCTTAAGGCTAAAGGGATCAAGGGATATGGGGAGAAAGCAGGGACAGGGTACTGAATTTGGATGATCAGCCATGATCTCATTAAATGGCAGAACAGGCTCGAGGGGCCGAATGGCCTACTCCTGCTCCTATCTTCTATGTTTCTATGTTTCTTGCTGTGCATAAATTGGCTGCCATGTTTCCTACATTACAACAATGACTGCACTTCAAAAAGTACTTAATTGGCTGTAAAGCACTTTGGGACATCCTGAGGTTGTGAAAGGCGCTATATAAATGCAAGTCTTTCTTTTATGTAATTTAGAGAACCTCAAACTGCCATGTTTAACATTATTCCAGTATTCAGCCCCAATCTTTTCTCATGGGCAGTAGGACAGAAATATATTTAAATATTAATTTTTTTTCCTTTTCCGTATCTAAAATTGATCAGTAGTCTGGTAAAATGGTAAGAACTCATTTTAAAATCTGATCATGTTTGTAGCCTGGAGCAGTTGTAACTTGCAGTCAGCCAAAAGATTGTATTTTAAGGGATAGAGCATTAGCTAACTGTATCTAGCTTAGTCCTAGCTTTTAAAAAAAAAATTAAGATCCTGGTTAGAAATGCTGATTTACAAGTTCATCTGCGTTAGATTACGAAGTGATTAGATCAGTGGATGCCCCAGGCTAAAGTGCTGCTACAGTCTTGCTGTTCCACCTATGCAGACTCGACTCAAATCTCAAAATAGAAAAGGGAGAGGGTATTCTTTCCGAAGGGAAAATCTGGCAAATAAGCAACTTCTATTTAAAAGGACCGACTGAGAAAAGGATACCTTAAGCATTCAGGCCAAATACTCCACGTCCTATATTTCAACAATTTGGAAATTAATTTTTTGAATGAAATTTCACTATACATTGAGTGGTTGGCATCTTTGGTTGACTTAATTCTTCCAGTTCTTTCCCACCCATGCGCCACTAGGCAACATGAAGAGCCGGGAGCCAAGCCTGTGTAATGTAATGCTATGCTGTGGTCCTTGCAAATGAAAAGATCACTAATTGGACGGCAAGGCCAACAACTGCAGAATCGAATGTTTTATTTTAATGTAGACATTTTTTGAGGAAGAAAAAAATAAATTGGGGGAGAGGAGAGAGATAAAAACACAATGTAGGTTCTTTTCATGGGGCGTTCCTATAATCTCAATCCATGTCCTGTTAATCACAAGTCTACATCAATACACAGGCACAATGTAGGGTCCTCTTCCCAGTTTAGGGCTAAGGTAGAGCAATCTTTATTTTGCATTGAGCCCTTATCTGAAATGCTTGACGCTAACAGTAATAATGTGGTTTATTCCCCAGTTCTAACATCACTCACTTTAATGAGTCCAAAAAATCGATTTTGGAAGCAAGACAGAGTGAAGACTTCTGTCTAATGTAGAGATACTGGCTGGTAAGATATTGGAAGAAAGCCCTGTTATTATCCACTTATAATTATCATCTTCAGTCTCAGACCAATGGCTAATATAGCAGTATATTCTTGACCTCGAACTTATCACAGAAATTCATCTACTTAATGACCTCTGTGAGACATCAGTCCTCATTATTATTGTCTCCAACTGCAGAGGAAGGGATTTGGTGCATTGCAATGAAACTGCATCAGGTACACATTTATTTGGAGTCAGCTACACTATGCTATTGGACCATTTACATCCCGCTTAGGCTATGCTTACGCCATGGTAAAAATGTTGATGTCCTCACAAGTTTACCTTATTGCACATTAATTAACTTCAGTGAATTCTGCAATTTAAACTGACCCCACCCTACACACACAACTCAGATGTAAGGTTAACAAAAGACTGATTCAGAAGTGCTGAACTATAATCTGATGTAACTGTAATCCTTTATAGCACAATGGAAACCTGCTGTCAACCTGCCTCCACGCGAGTCTCCCAGGTGTCAGAGAACTAACCCGACACCAAGCGGCAGGGGAGACATCAACATCCTGGGGGTCACCATTGACCAGAAGCTTAACTGGACCAGCCACATAAATACTGTGGCAACAAGAGCAGGTCAGAGGCTAGGTATTCTGCGGCGAGTCTCTCACCTCCTGACTCCCCAAAGCCTTTCTACCATCTACAAGGCACAAGTAAGGAGTGTGATGGAATACTCTCCACTTGCCTGGATGAGTGCAGCTCCAACAACACTCAAGACGCTCGACACCATCCAGGACAAAGCAGTCCACTTGATTGGCACTCCATCCACCACCTTAAACATTCACTCGCTCCACCACCGGCGTACCATGGCTGCAGTGTGTACCATCTACAAGATGCACTGCAGCAATTCAGCAAGGCTTCTTCGGCAGCACCTCTCAAACCCGCGAACTCTTCCACCTAGAAGGACAAGGGCAGCAGGCGCATGGGAACACCACCACCTCCAAGTTCCCCTCCAAGTCACACAACATCCTGACTTAGCAGTATATCGCCGATCCTTCATCGTCGCTGGGTCAAAATCCTGAACTCCCTACCTAACAGCACTGTGGGAGTACCTTCACCACATGGACTGCAGCGGTTCAAGGAGGCGGCTCACCACCACCTTCTCAAGGGCAATTAGGGATGGGCCAATAAATGCTGGCCTTGCCAGCGACGCCCAGATCCTACAAACGGATAAAAAAAAGACAATTGAGCTCATTAAAAGGCTTGTTAACAGCCAATTTAATGATATTTTGAGGCTTCCTTCCAATTTTACGTGCTTCCCCGTGGGTTACCCACTGCTCGGGAAACACGCCAGCTCACCCTGGCATGAGTTGAGTCTGCTCTGATGTACTGATAAGCTGACAGCTGGAGAAGTGGTGTAAAGGTTGCCATGTTGCAGATGGTCAGTTTCAGAGTGCAGAAACTGTTTGTTACTGCATTTGTAATACATATGGAGATTTCTTTAGCTTGCAAGTGTTTAGAGCCAACTGTATGTCCAGTGCCACCTCATTGGAACAACCTCTCTCACCACTGACAGATCGCTTTTGTCATCACACCTGCAGATGACATCTATTGCAGCAACATCAGTGCCCTAGAAACTATCTCACCTTGCTCCTCTGATTCCTTCCACGCTCAGCCTGTAAACCCTCGCTGCCACATGATGCGCCAGGTTGACACCATCCCACACCAGCATCGTAAAGCATGCCTTTAACGTCCAAGCCATTCCATTCACACTCATCACTATAGCGGGGGGTGGGGGGCAGGAAGTTATGTCTTAACATTCACAGATCTGTCGAGTAAGGGGCAGTGTTGAAAATATAGATTTCACTGTATGACAACACATTACCAGAAACTTCACATGACATTGGCTAAACCTCTCAAGTGCCTACCCTTGTGTGTTGTTAGTTGGTATGTTTGCAGTAGGATGAGTGTGAGGGGTGGCTAGTGAGATGTAGATAGAGAGGGATGGGTGGAGGTGCAAGGTAAGTTGGTGTGCGTAAGGATGTGCAGGAGAAGGGTATGGAAAGCTGAGTGATGGGGATGTGTTGAGTTACACAACAGCAGGGTGAGTTTGAGTGTGGCTTTGCAGTAACGTTTCGTGATTCACTGAGATCATTGAAAGGTTGGCGCCACTGCAGCCAGGGACCCCTGACAACATCCCTGCTTTTGCTCTCCTGTGCAATATGAAACCAGTCTGCGTTGGTGTCCTGGGGAGGTCTCTTCTGCCCTTGGAAGGGAAGAGAACCTCCCTGCGTGCTGTGACTCCCTCCATAAGCATATGGAGGGAGTCATTGGAGAGCCTGGGTGCAACCGTCCACCTTTGTGCAGTGCTTGTCAGTGTTTGCAGCACCTCAATGCTGTCAAACGCTGACAGAACAACTGTCAAATTCAATGTGGCCGTGGTCCCTTTAAGGAAACCGGCTGATGACGTGTCATCAAATGACTGTCATCAGACCCACTTCTTTTTAATTGGCCAGGAAGCCCGCAGGGCAGGCTTAACAAGGCCAATCAAGGGAAAATCCCTTTGACAGAGCCGCTGCAACCGGGAGCGGGACCGGAACCCAACAAACAGCTATCCCGACACCATCCCGACACCGCTGAGAAAATCCAGCCCGCAGAGTCTAAACCAGGAAGCAGAAGCCAGGAAGTATAAATTAGATTTAAATCATGTACAGAAAGCAAAATAAATATTGGGAAAGACAGGATTAAGAAAGAGAAATAAAAGAGATAGACAGAAAAAGTTAAAAATGTATTTTAATTTAAAAAAAATTAAATCTCCAACACTAATTAACTTCTGAAGGAATGAGACTCCACACTTGTAAAATTAAATTATCAGGGCCAGAGAGGTTGTTTGGCAGTAATTATCACTTATAACACTGTTAAAAATTCACTTACTCTTGAATACACCAGCCCTAACTTTCTGTGGCTTTTTAGTGCACACCTAGTGGGTAAGTACCCCAAGTTCATGCCCTTACAGTGATTTCAGTGCCGAGTCTACCAGCGAGGACTGCAACAGTCCTGTGGAGGAGCAGGGTTTCTCTGGAAGTAACATCTGGATTTCCGTGTTTAACTCCGCATGTGCGTATTCCAGAAGTTGCTATCAGACTTCCTCCATTATAACGGTGAGCGCAGTTAGCCTCACCATTATTCTCATCGCAAAATCTGAGCCAATTTATTGTATTATCATCATCCACCAATTACACTATATCTTCAAAAAAATTTATGAAGTTTATTTATTAGTCATAATCTGCCTTTCATAACCCCATATTGATTTGGAATTATATTGTCTTTATTTCATTGGGTACATTTGAATTTCATTCTTTATAACAGTCTCCAATTTTCTCCTTCTATAAAGGTCAAAATAGCAGTTCCGTAATTCCCAGGATTATGTTTCTGACCTTTTCTTTAAAGATTGGAATATCTGCAGTCATTTTTCAGTCTTCTGGTACCATCCCTGCATAGAGTAAGTTGCTAAAATGTCTGTCACAATTTCTTTACTCTCATCTCTTTAAGAACTCTTGGATCCATTCCATTTAGTCCTTATACTTTGTGAATATTCAAGTATTCCAGTTTGTAAATGCCAATTTCATTGCTGACTTCTATTTTCTTTGTGAACTAAAATTAATGTGTCAAAAAGGACAAACCACCATCCCTTTTTATGCAGAAGGCTGTTATAGAAAAAAATACAGTAAAACTTTTGGTTACGTTTATGTCCATTCACACTGACTGAACGCCCTCATCTTTGACGGATCCCATAATATTCTTTCCAATTTCCTTTGCAATTTTCTCTTTTCCTTTCGGATTACTTCATAGCACATTTTAATTTAAAAGTGCTTTGCAGAGACTATATTGTATAAGTCAGGGAGAACTCTGCTGACATGGTAAATACAGCTCCAAATTCAGAGACTGAGATGGAATTAAACAGAGTATTAGATTATCACAATAGTGGTATTCCCTCTTACCATTCACAGCCAATGAGAGGAAATTTCCACTTCTAAAATGGTGTTAGCACACAGCTAGCTAAATAGAAAGAAAGAAAGACTAGCATTTATATAGCACCTTTCACGACCTCAGGACATCCCAAAGCGCTTTACAGCCAATCAAGCACTTTTGAAGTGTAGTCATTGTTGTAATGTAGGAAACACGGCAGCCAATTGCACACAGCAAGCTCCCACAAACAGCACTATGAAAATGACCAGATAATCTGTTTTAGTGGTGTTGGTTGAGGGATAGATATTGGCTAGGACACCGGGTATAACTCCCCTGCTCTTCTTCGAAATAATGCATTGGGACCTTTTACGTCCACCTGAGAGAGCAGACGGGGGCCTCAGTATAACGTCTCATCCGAAAGACGGCACCTCCGACAGTGCAGCACTCCCTCAGCACTGCACTGGAGTGTTAGCCTAGATTTTGGTGCTCAAGTCTCTGGAGTGGGACTTTGAACCCACAACCTTCTGACACAGAGGCGAGAGTGCTGCCCACTGAGCCATGGAATGAGGGAATGACTGAGGAAGAAGGAAAGGAAGAGGAAGAATGAGTAAAAGTAGTCTTACAAGATTTAAAAGTTCAGAATTTGCTTTGTGGATACATGTCTGACACTTGTAATATGTTTGAACAATGAAGTTTCACAGAATATTTGACTAAATTAGCACTAAAATAGGTCTGCTTCTGATGAATCTAATTGGGCACAAATGCCTGCAACAGACTGGATGCTGCATTTAAAGTAGTATTCAGCTGCAGATCCTGCAGTTTAGCTTCCACAAAAGTTCTCGGTGCTAATTTAAATCAGACAATGACAAGATTATTAACACAGAGAATAAAATGGTCTCAGTCCAAAAAAAAGCGAACAGAAACTATAACACAGCAACCAGACCTAAATTCATTACTATGGAAATTAAACATATTCAGCATCAGTTAAATCTACATTAGGCCTTTCAGCGAGACACAGTAAGAAATGCAACATCCATCCAAGCCAGCACTCATTGTCTGTGTTACTGATTACAGTTCATTTCCAGGCTGGTTTATGTGAGGGATTTCTGGAATTAATTTTTACAGAGCTACCTACATACAAACACTGCCACCGTCCCTTCAACAGCCCCCTCCGCCCCCCCCACCCCGCCCCAGTCCACAACTGATACCATAGAGGAATTGATACAAAAATAAATAGATGTACAAAAACAAATCTTTACGCTAATAAAATTCATTTATTCCTGAATGGGCTGAACGTATTTTGGATTACTTTAGCAATTTATTTTGAAACAGCATGCTTCATAGCATAGCTCTAGCTACAACTACCTGATTGAAAAGAAAAATTGAAGTAATCAGAAATGAAATCTAGCCGCAGTACAAGCGGAAATGTGGAACCGAAGAAAAAGAAAACTGAGACACCAAAGCATGAAAGGCAAAGGTCATTGAGGAAGCAGGTGGGGCCGAAAACACTTACCTGAGCAAATCCTGCAGTGATGCCCTTGGGCTGTGATGACTGGCCTCCAACAATCATGATCATCTTCCTTTGTGTCAGGTATGACTCCAGCCACCGGAGGCTATTCCTTTTTGACCTCCATTGTCTCCAGTTTTGCTAGGGTTCCTCGGTGCCATTCTCAGTCAAATACTACCTTGGTGTCAATAGCAGCTACCCACCTTTCCTCTAGCATTCAGCTCTTGCATCCATGTCTTGACCAAGGCTATGATGAGGTCTGGAGCTAATTGGCTCTGGTGGAACCCAAACTGAGCGTCAGTGAGTCGGTTTTTAGTTTAGCTTGATGGCATTATTGATGATCTCTTTACTAATAATTGGTAGGAGGCTGACCAGGTGGTCATTGGCCAGGTTAGATTTATCCTGTTTTTTGTGGATAGAATGTAACTGGGCAATTTTTCACATTGTCGGGTAGATGGCAGTGTCATAGCTGTACTGGAACTGCTTGACTAGGGTAGGCTGAGTAGCATCATCCACTTGGCACTTTTGGCTGAAGACATTAGCAAACATTTCAGACTTGTCATTCATGTGCTAGGCTCGACCATGGTTGAGGACGGAGATGATCATGTTAGTTAGTTGTCTGGTTGCGTACCACCATTCTTGACTGGATGTAGTTGGGCTACAGAGCTTTGATCTGATCCATTGGTGGTGGAACTGCTTAGCTTTATCTATAGCCTGTTGCTTTTGATGTTGGCATGCAGTTAGTCTGGTTTAGTAGATTCATTAGGTTCATACTCATTCTAAGCTATGTCTGGTGCTGCTCTTGGTACACCCTTCTACACTTCACATTAAACCAAGGAAGTGTTAAGAGTGATTGATATACCAGGCCATGAGATTATAGATTGTGATAATATATAGTTCTGTTGCTGCTGATGGCCCACAGCGCCCCATGGGTGCCCAAATTTTGTGTGGCTAGATCTGTCCTTAGCCTATTCTACTTATCATGATAGTAGTGCCACACTGCACCATGAAGGATGTTCTCACAGTGAAGACAGGAGCAATGTTCCGGTTAAGCAGCGTAGCTGCCTGGAGGTCCCGTGCAGGCCGCTTGCCGGCTTTACAATGGAAAAAGCACGCATGCAGGGAAATTTGAAAGGGCCGCGCAGCCCGTTAAAGGGGCTGTGCACCCAAAAAAAATTAGAGGGAACATTGAACAGGAGTTTGTCTACACAAGGACTGTGCTGTAGGCACTTCCACCCACGTTATTGTAGACAGACATATCTGCAACAGGTAGGTTGTTGAGGGCAAGATCAAGTAGGTTACTTCCTCATGTTGGTTCCCTCACCATCTGACACAGACCCAGTCTGGAAGCTATGTCCTTCAGGATCTAGCCACCTTGGTCAGTGGTAGTACCATTGAGCCACTCGGTGGTGGACAGTGAAATCCCCACCCAGTGTACTTTCTGCTCAAAGTTTTCTCCAAGAGATGCTCAACATGAATGAGCACTGCTTCATCAGTTGAGCGGACAGTGGGTGGTGATCAGCAGGAGGTTTCCTCAACCTTAAGCCATGAGACTTTTCTGGAGTCCGGACTCCAGAGCCAGTCCCACCTGGCTGCATATCACTGTACTCCCATATCTGGTGGGTCTGCCTTGCCAGTGGGACAAGACGTATGCAGGGATGGTGATAGAAGAAGCTAGGATATTGGCTGATAGATATGACTCTATGAGTATGGATATGTCACACTGTTGCTTGACTAGTCTGTGGGACAACTTGATACTAGCCCGCAGGTGTTTGTGAGATCAACTTGGCAGGGTCAACTGGGCTGAGATTACCTTAGTCTTATCCTGATAAAATGCCTGGGTAATTGACGATAGGTCCACCTGATTTTCTTGTTAGTGAACTTTGTATAGATTGTTTACAACTAGGTGGGTTCCTAGGCCACTTGAGGGGGTATTAAGAGTCAACCACATAGTGTGGGACTGGAGTCACATGGAGGCCAGACGGAGTAGGATGACAAGCTCTCCTCCCTGAAGGACATTAGTGAACCAGTTGGGTTTTTACTACAAGCATGAAACAATCTGGTTACTTTTCTAGCCCACAAGTGACCAGATTTGTTGAATTCAATTCCTACCTGATGTCCACTTCCCCTGTCCTTCGGTTGCTTTACTACATTAATGATGCTGTATAAGTGCAAGTTGTATTTGTTGCAGCAGGCTTTCAAATACTCAAGAACTGAGCCATGACAATTTAATAAAACCACTGCTAAATTTGACATTTTTTTTGATTGTTCCTGAATAAGCTTTTGACAAATGCGGTTATATTATTTTGTCTCCTCTAAACTGGGGAGACCAAATGCAGATTAGGTGACCGCTTTGCGGAACACCTCCATTCAGTCCGCATGCGTGACCCTGAGCTTCCAGTCGCCTGTCACTTTGATTCTCCGCTCCACTCCCACTCTGACCTTTCTGTCTTCGGCCTCCTACACTGTTCCAATGAAGCTCAACGTAAGCTCGAGGAACAGCACCTCATCTTTCAATTAGGCACTTTACAGCCTTCCGCACTCAACATTGAGTTCAACAATTTTGGATCATAACCTCTGGCCCCATTTTTTCGGATGCCATCTGTTGATGATTCTGCTATTCCCATTTATACCTCTTCTAGACCCATCTTTTGTTCCTTTACTTGTCCCATTACCATCTCCTTTTGCTTTTAACTATCATCCCCTTTGTCATTTAATCCTTTCTGCCTTCCACCCTATCACAGACCTTCCCTTTTGTTCTTTCATTTGAAAATTTCCCACATTACAACAGTGACTACACTCCAAAAGTACTTAATTGACTGTAAAGCGCTTTGAGACGTCCAGTGGTTGTGAAAGGCGCTATATAAATGTAAGTCTTCCTTTCTTTTTTTACTCCCCTCCTCCCTTTCCCTGCCCCTGTAATTGCTTAAAACCTGTTATATCTCTAACTTTTTTCAGTTCTGATGAAAGGTCATCAACCTGAAACGTTGGGCTGGATTTTCACTGACCCGTGGAGCCGGGTTTGGAGGTGGGGGGGGGGGCTAAAGTTGCAGATTTGGGGGTCCCGACCCCATCCCACCTCCAACCCGCCCCCATGCCAGTTTCTCTGGCGGCAGGTACCCAACCTGTGCTGAGACCCGACTCCCCGAGGCGGGAAGGGATTAGTGACAATTAACTGCCTGTTAACAGGTAGTTAACAGGCAGTTTTTTGCATAATCCCAATTTTCATTGCTGAAATGTGGGCTTCCCGACAGGTGGCAACCACGCCAAGTTATCGGGGCGGGCCATGGGTCTGCAGGGGTTGGAGGGGTCGATATGTCCGGTGGGCAGGTGAGTGATGGGTGCATGTGTGCAGAGGTAAGTGTGTAAGGTAAGTGCTAAGTGTTGGAAAAAGTTTTACTTACCTTAAGTAAAGGGCAACACGGTGGCATAGTGGTTAGCACTGGTGCCTCACAGCGCCAGAGACCCGGGTTCGAATCTGGCCTCGGGTGACTGTCTGTGTGGAGTTTGCACATTCTCCCCGTGTCTGCGTGGGTTTCCTCCGGGTGCTCCGGTTTCCTCCCACAGTCCAAAAATGTGCGGGTTAGGTTGATTTGGCTATGATAAATTGACCCTTAGTGTTAGGGGGGGATTAAATATGTGGGGTTACAGGGATAGGATGGGATATGTTAGGGGGAATTAAATACATGGGGTTACGGGGATAGGGTGGGATATGTGTCGGTGCAGGCTCGATGGGGATTCTGTGTGAGAAAGCAGGGACAGGGTACTGGATTTGGATGATCGTATTGAATGGTGGAGCAGGCTCGAATGGCCTACTCCTGCTCCTAGTTTCTATGTTTCTATTAACTTCCTCCTGCAGGTGTCAGCCCTTCAGTTCTCGGGAGTTAGAAATCTCACCGGCACAGAAAGCAGGAAAGCCGTGGTTCTGTCAAAAACTGCAGCCTTCTGTTTTCTGTGCTGGAATG
Organism: Squalus acanthias; assembly: GCA_030390025.1. Lineage (NCBI taxonomy): Eukaryota > Metazoa > Chordata > Chondrichthyes > Squaliformes > Squalidae > Squalus > Squalus acanthias. The sequence goes on along the minus strand of CM059427.1, from coordinate 177,845,788 downwards.
ATTTCTAACTCAGCCTGAGAGGAAGGACTGAAGTTAGAAATCATATTGTGAGTGTTTGACAGCTTCACAGAGCTGTCAAACGCTGATATTTCATCTGTCAAAAGCTCTTGACAGATGAAATGTCAGTCTGTGACATCACCTGTTGCCGGGTGGCCCTTAATTGGCCTGCTGAGCCCACTGGGCGGGCTCAACAAGGTCAATCAAGGGAAAATACAGTGGGTTGGCATCTCGATGGAGGCGGGTTCACAAGCCAGAATGTGTGATTCCCGACACCAACCCGACCCCAGTTTCAAAATCCAGCCCGTTAACTCGGTTTCTCTCTCCACAAAAGCTGCCTGACCTGCTGAGTATTTCCAGCATTTTCTGTTTTTATTTCAGATTTCCAGCATCCGCAGTATTTTGTGGAATGTACTATACAAACATATCTGCTCTGCCCAAATGCTGTGAAAACATAAAATGTGGTCTATCTATTTTACAATGGCAGCACAGCATCTTGCAATTACAGCTCCAGCTCCAAGTTCCAGCAGTATTCAACATTCCTCACTCTCAATATATTCATTTTTCCAGCTTTCAGGTGATTTTGGGATACCCCATTAACTGGTACAAATTAGCATTTCTTCTGCATTAAAGGAGAATACTGTGCAGAGAATTTTCAGTACAGAGTGTTCTATCTTCTCTTAACTAGCACCCCTTCCCCATCTATGATTTCAGGAAGAAAAATTCACTATCATCCTGTCTTGTTTCTGTTAAGATCGTGGAGGGGGAGAGATCACAGAAGGGAGAGATCGCGGAGGAGAGAAATTGCAGAGGGGAAGAGATCACGGGGGGAAGAGATCGCGGGAGGGTCGGTGTCGGATCGCGGGAGGGTGGGGGGAATAGTCGGTGTTGGATGGCATTGCGTATTCCTATGCAATACTTTGCAAAATTACATCAAGAGGTATAATAGGAAGATCATGACAAGCGTTACTTGCAACCTGCCGCACTCCTGCACGTTTGTTTAAACCAAGGTAATGGGCTCAAGGCTGGTTTCTCCGCAAAGCTCCAATTATTCCCATGACACACACGTGTTGTTGGAGAGGAAGTGCTTCCAACGTAACTTATTCTGCCACCGGCAGAACCACACTGATAAGAATTCCCCTGTTGTCACCTGGCAGGTGTGTCTTCCACATAGAATGAATATGACATTGCTTTTGCTGCTATATCCTGAGTATGACCTATCACTCATTTCCCTCACAAAGGTCTGGGCCAATTTCACTGTGTGCCTGGCGACACAACTAGCCAGAGCTGTACACATCCCAGCCACATACGTCTTTGTCTTTAAGAGCGGCTTTACACACACATGGATTGTAATTGGTTTATGGCCACCTCAAATAATGAACATTCCACACATATCTCAATGTACTCAACATTCAATACATGGATCATTTCCTGTTAAGAGCTAATTTTAATCACAATTCAATGAAAATTTTTACTAACAATTTCATGACATAGATTAGAAGCCCTAAATACACAGGAACATTACAATTCCAGCTTAGTAACTGCCAATGATGACCCAGCAAAATCTAGAGTGCTTATAACTGATAGAAGTGAACCATTAGGATATTTCAGAAACTGCTCAACGAGGAAGCAACATTTCCACATGTTGGATATTACTGTCTAGTGATCTGTAAGCTGCCTTAAAGGTTCATTGCTTTATGACTCTCAGATAAATATAGGGTCTTACATATCAGTGAATTGAATTGGCCATAAACTTATTTCACCAGTAAGAATGACCTTACAAATCATGCTGGTGAGTTATTTATGTCTCTCTAATCAATTAAACAAATCTTGAGAAAAAAATAAAGCAGTACATTCCAGCATAATGGCCCGGACTAATGATGATTGCTGTCGCGATCTCTGTGGCAAAAGCTTTAGCTTTCTTGACCTTAATTTGATTGTAGCACTGCCAAAAGAGGATTTCCAGCATGCAGCAGCAGTGATGTCTAAGCAGCCAATCACATTGAAGAATTCTCACAGAGCAAACCAGGAAATAAAAAGCAGCCTTTATCATTCACTTTTGAAAATTTTTAAAGAATACAAAGTAAAGATTGGGATTAAGGTAGAAGCTGAAATATCATAAACAAACTTGTCTAAAAAATTAAAAAATATTTTTTATTACTTTAAAAATCTAGTAATTTTTATCATAATGGTTGTTCAGCAGTCAGTGCGCCATTAAAACCCCAGTTACACCTCTTTTCAACGAGGTGTAACTTTTTATGGGGTGTTTAACAGTGATATTAGAGCGGAAAAGGGGAAGTTTTCATCAGTTCAAGTGATTTCACTGATTGCCGGCTATTGGAGGTTCCACAGTGCAGCCTGTGGCGGAGCAGGGAATGACTGACCCCAACTTCAGGATTCCCGCGTTTAGCTGCATGTGCACTAAATCCTGAAGCTGCGGTCAGTTTCAGAGGGGTAATGACAGCGAACGCCGACAGTTTCACTGTCATTACCACCGCAATAACCAGACCATTATATCACTTACTACAAGAAGAATCAACAAATACAGCAAGCCTAAAAGCTGCCTCGACAACTGGGTCGAAAATGAGAACACCAGAGGAAAGTATATTCAGTTGGGGGCGCGGTGGGGGGAGATCGGGAGACTGTGACAAACACTGAATGGAGAGGACCACCCATGGCTAACAGAAATTGGTGGTGATACAGAGCCTGCCTGTTTATATATCTTGCTCATTAACACAAGCAGATTTAAATAGACAGACTCTGTTTTGATTTTAAATTTGGCAGCTCTGCTGAGATCAGTGGATAACTGAGAGCATGGATAATCAGAATGCAGATCATTGAGGTTCCACGGTACTTTTAAAAGCACTGTACTTGCAAACATGGGTATGACACATCCTCACTGTATTATTCAAGTAATATCTTTTGCACAATGCATTATCTCACACTGTTGTTATTGGCGTCTGCCAACCTGACCTGCAGCCATATTTCCCAGCAGCCCTGTTGCAGACTTCTTATGGCTCTCTCCAGGAAGCCGCAAGCTTCCACTATAAACAGTCTTTGATATGCAAAGCAAGCCTGGCACGCAGCTTTTTTCTTTAGCCTGTACTCAGATATTCCTTCCAAGAGCTCCTTCAGGCTACACCTCAAAGACATTCCTCACAGACACAAGAGAACGAAGTGCCCAAAGCTCTTGATTGCACGGAGAATGCCAATTTATATGATAAATACAACAATCTCACATGGCTCAGCTTAACTTGCATTTGTAAATAAAAGATGAAGGAAATAATATTCAGAATGTCAGTGACTAAAATAAAACGGTTCGGATCCAATAATTTCCAATTTAAACTTACTTTTATGTTTTACTAAATTTTGACACCGGCCAACAAAGAGATTAGAAACCAAATGCAGGTCCAGCTGATGGAACTGTTCATTGAAAATATGACCCTTTGTATTCTGTAATGGACAATAAAAAGAAATATTGAGAAATAAACCTTTTTAATATAAAGAATTATTAAAAAAATATATCTTTCAATGTCCTGCTGTATATTTTTCCTCTTGTTTTATTTTTTCCCCTTTCCGGTAAGAAAATGCCTGAAATTGTTTGGCATCTTTCCTAATGGCATGGCTGAGATTGGTAACTCACTGCATGAGCAGGTACTTATGGCCATTACTTTGTCACCCAGTGTATTGTATAGCAACGCACTGTGCAGCCCTTGTGCAATGTATTTTAATGAGAACCAAACTATAGGAGCATTTCCCGAGCCTGGCTGGAATTTTCCCGTTGCCACGCGTACGGGTGTGGAGGCGGGTCAGCTGTAAAAATAGCGAAAATAGGCAGCGCGTCGGGAACCCGCCATCGTCCCGCCTCCTCGCGTCTTTAACTCGGGTGCGTTTGCTAACGCGCCACGGACCCGATCGGCAGAGGCGAGCGACCTAATTAAAGTCATTAAATCCTTGTTATCAGACCCTTAACAGGGTTTTTAACTGCAGCTTCTGAATTTAACGCCATGAGCCCGGGAAGCACGCAGCTCGGGAATCACACCTGTGAAGGGGAGGCGGAAGCTCAGTGGCCATTGTGCGAGGGCAATAATTGACAGCTGGGAACACCACATAAATACACACACCTTACACCTCATTAGTTGCCTAAGGGAACGGCTATTGATGACTCCATTCTGTGCACAGATTTAGGTTTCTGGAGTTTGCAGGTCATTTCTGCAACCTCGGAAGTCACTCTCACCATATTGCTAGTCAGTATTAGAACACTGAGGGATTGGCCCTCTGATCGTTACTTCAACTGCCATCTACTACATCAGCATGGGTGCCGCTTATAGTGTCTCACCTTGTTGCTCAGAATCGGACCAAGATGAGCCCCACCACCAACAACACTAGCCGCAACCACAGCAACAGCCTTCTCAATGACCTGATGCTCCACAGGAGAGAGGGGGGCAGCCACAGGGCTGCAGCATGCCGGAGATGATACCCCCAACACAGGGTATACAGGCAGAGGATGAGCTTCCTCAACTTGACTGAGCAGCAGTGCTTCAGGAGGCTCAGGCTATCGCGCCAGGTCGTCACAGACATTTGTAGCTTGCTAGAACAAGACCTGCTGTCCTGAGGTCCTGGTGGGCATTCCTTACCAGTGCCTGTCAAAGACACCACCGCCCTCAACTTCTTCACCTCAGGCTCCTTCCAGGGATCTGCAGCAGACATTTGCGGGATCTCCCAGTTAGCCGCCCACAGATGCATCACACAGGTCACCGATGCCATATTTCAAAAGTCAGCCAATTATATCAACTTTGCCACTGATGAAGCCAGTGTTACTGAGTGGGCGCTTGGCTTTGCGGCTCTGGCTGGCTTCCCACAGGTGCAGGGCTTCATTGACTGCACACATGTGGCCATGAAGGCACCCCATCATCACCCAGGAGAGTTTGTGAACCGCAAAGGCTTCCACTCCCTCAATGTTCAGCTCGTCTTCAACCATAAAAAGATCATCATGCATGTGTGCGCCAGATTCCCTGGCAGCTGTCATGTCTCTTTCGTGCTGTGCCAGTCCACCCTCCCTTAGCTCTTCGCACCTCCAAACTCTTACCGGCTGGCTGCTTGGAGACAAGAGGTATCCACTGAAGACGTAGCTCATGACACCCCTGAGGAGGCCAAGTACTGAGGCCGAGGAGCGTTATAATGAGAGCCGCATGTCCACCAGATGTGTCATAGAGCAAGCAATACGCATGCTGAAGATGTGCTTCAGATGCCTTGACAGGTCTGGAGGAGCCCTTTAGTACGCACCAGCCAGGGTCTCCAGAATCATCATTGTCTGCTGTGCGCAGTACAGCATAGCACACAGCCACTTCAGAGGAGGAGGTGGACGAGCAGGTGGAAGATGAGGAGGAGGAGGAGGAAGCGGAGATGCAGATGTCTCCAGCAGCGGTGCACATTGTTGCCTGGGAGGCCCGGGATGGCCTCATCTTGGCCAGATTTACTTAACTTGCTCCAATGCAGCCACATCCCTGCCACATTCTGTACTAACTTGTCCCCGCCCCCGCCCCCCCCCCCCGCAACACCATAAAGCATCCCTACAATGACCAAGCCATACCACTCACCCAAAGGCCCAATGCTCGAGGTTAAATAACGTGTCACCATTCACTCCAAGTAACAAAGCCACTACCAAGGTTTGAGGCAAAAATGGACAAGACCCAAAAGTGGTGCAAAGAAAAACATTTATGGGTCCAATCAAAACAACTGAAACTTAACATTAACATGTGTTGAAACACCCACGTGCTTACCTTTGTGCATCTACTTTTGTGTCATTTTTCGTTTGCGAGTGCTTCTACGAGGTGCAACCTCTGTGGCATCAGCAGAGATAGTTGCAGCCTGCTCGCTTCCCTGCTGCGACTGCTTAGACACTTTTGGCAGATGTCCTCTGGGTTTTGGAGCCTGTGATGGCCCCGCCAAAGTCTGCTCCTCCTGCGGCTGTGCAGGGGTAGACTTGGCCATCGGGATCCGAGGAAGCATGTGGGGCTCTGACTGAGGGGGAGGCAACGGGGGAGAAGTGGGAGCGCTTTGAGAAGAGCCCTCACTTCCATGTCCCCTCTCACCATCATCCCTCTCATGGGCCACCCACACTTCCCTGCTAGCAAGACGCTGGCGAGCACCTTGCTGCACAGCAGTGGGGCGATCACGGCCCAAGTCAACGTTTACATCCCTCCTTGAGAGGAGGTCTAGGAGCGCCTGCCATCTGTTGTCCACAGCTAGCATGTGCTCATGTGAATGGCGCGTTTGCTGCTCCATGCAGGTGGCCATCCTTTCCATGGAAGAGCACATCATCGCCAATGCTTGTGACATGGTGGTGCTCGTGTTGGAGATGGACTCCTCCATTCTCTGCACATTTGCAGACATCACGGCTGCAAAAGCTGCCAGAGCCTCATGCAGTTCTTGCTGCCCCTCCAAGATCATCCTCTTTCTCGATGGCCCCCAAGGCTCAGCGTCTGCATGCAGCTCAGCAGAGCTGGGAGCGTCCTGCGTCCTCTGGCGAGGAGTCTCCACTGCTGTCCCTGTCAACACCATCTGCTCTTACTCACTTGTGAATTGTGAGACACCAGGTGACAACACTACTCTATGGCGCAAAGGACCCACCGAGGTGTGCGTATCTGCACTGGTGCTGGGTGCGCTTGGGTCTGCTGACGCTGCACCCTCAGAGGCTGGAGGTTCCTCTGAGGAGTCATCTTCCTCCTGCAGCTGGACAATTGGGGGACAGTTGATGGACCTGTGGGGAGAGTAAAGAGATGAATTAGAAATGTTATAATAAGAATGGGTAATGTTAACATTATGCACATGATAACATTTCACTGGCTGCTGACATCAGTCACCATATGGCTTTGCACTCACCTTTCGCGACCTCATGAGATCATTGAATCTCTTCCTGCACTGGATCCAGGTCCTCCTGGCCATATTCCTGCTGCTGACCTCCTCAGCAATATCCAGCCAGGCTCTCTTTGTTGCTTGTGGAGGTCTTCTTTGCCTGTCAGCAGGGAAGAGGACCTCCCTGGGTGCTCTGACAGCCTCCACAAGTGTATGCAAGGAAGAATCTGAGAACCGGGCTGTAGCCCTCTGCCTTTGGCTCTCCGCGTTTCAACATTTTTATCTCTCCTGTGGCCTTTCTTTCACACCTTCCACCCTCCTCTAGGAACCTTCAAGTGAGTTCAGTGCAAGGCTGCTTTAAATATGGGCGCTGGAAATGAGTCATCAATGACGTCATCAGACCCGTACCATTTAATAGGGCCGGGAAACGCGTATGACTCTTTCAATTGAGGCCATTAAGTGAAAATCGCTCTGAGCAGCGCGCTGCTGAACACATCGCATTTCAGATCCGCTACGCCGCGTGCACGCACCCAACCCGATGTGAAGGTGAAAATTCCGGCCGGAGTTTATTTTGAGATAGTATAGTCTATTAAAGAGGATGTGGACTGTCAGAATCGACACTCATTGCTTGCCACTTGAACTGTGTGGATCTGTGGTATGGAAGACTTGAATAAATACACAATAGATAAATAGATGGAAGCAGATATGGGTTTATCTGCATCCTTGTGGCATCTTGAGGAACGTACACTCATAAATCTGCACCCCCTCCATGGCAAATGAAAGCACATGCTATCTGTCAAATGCCTTGCCCACCCACACCAATATGGGATCCAGAGGTAAACAAACTGTGTTACCTCCTCCTCTCTCCTTTTCCTCCCCCACAGCAGCTTAAGGTGCACGTGCTCTGCCATCTGATGAAGCACACTCCCATGGTCAGACTTCTACTTCAGCCTTTGTAACTATGGAAAGAATTCTAATTTAAATAAGCCTTGCACTTGACATCATGGATGGTGCCTTGCATCTAATCTCAAAATCAAGGATAGGTGTCAGTCGTGGCTCAATGGTAGCACTCTTGCCTCGAAGTCAGAAAGATGTGGGTTCAAGTCCCCCTCCAGAGGCTTGAGCACAAAATCTAGGCTGACACCCCAGTGCAGTATTGAGGGAGTGCTACACTGTTGGAGGTGTCGTCTTTCAAATAAGACATTAAACTGAGACCCCGTCTGCCCTCTCAGGTGGACGTAAAAGATCCTGTGGCACTATTTCGAAGAAGAGCAGCAGAGTTCTCCCCGGTGTCCTGACCAATATTTATTCCTCAACCAACATCATTATCACATTGCTGTTTGTGGGACCTTGCTGTGCGCAAATTGGGTGCCGCGTTTCCTACATTACAACAGTGACTACACTTCAGAAAGTACTTCATTGGCTGTAAAGCGCTTTAGGACATCCTGAGGTTGTGAAAGGCGCGATATCAAGTTTTTCTTTCTTTCAAAGGCAGTCAAAAGGAAATGGCCATGTACATCTTGAAAAGTTTTTCAATCTGCTCTATCTCTCTCTCCCTATCCCATGCATGTAATTGAGAATTAAGGCTGCAATTAAGACTTTTCACAGAATAAATCACAGAAATAAAAACTGTAAGAACTAAAGATGTTCATTAAATAAATCGCTACATGATCATTTAAGAAAAAAGTAAATGTGCTTCCCCTCCCCACCCCCCACCCCCCCACCGCCCTTTCTCCGACAATCTACAGTTTGGTGTCACATGACCTCTACCTCATCTAGCTGAACGATACAATGGGCCGGATTTTCCGATCGGAGGCTTCCTGTGTGTGGAGGCCTCCGATCTGGAAAAATCTACGAACTCACCTACTGGCTCTGTAGGTCCCGACACTTCTGATCCTGGGCCTCTCTTGGTGCGCGCGCGCAGATGCCCAGGTATCCCAGGGGCACCTGCAGTTCGCAAGCGTCCCTGGGATCACGTGGACCATGGGGAACCAATCAAAGAAGGGAATCCCGCTTCACACTTTTGACAGGTCTCTCCGCGTAGACCTGTCATAAGTATGAATGGGGATCACTCAAAAAACACACTAAAACATTAAATAAATTTTTTTTTTAAAGTAATGTATTTAAAATTAGTTAACATTACATTAAATTAAATATTTTAAACAAAAGTTAAATTTTTTGAAAAAAATAATTAAAGTTTTTTACGGGGCTAAAAATAAACTTACCTTTTTTAAAAGTATTTTAAAATTATAAATGAGTGAAAAAAAATTATTTTTTTTACTTTTTTAAACTCTTTTGCTGGTAAAAGCACGCCTTATGCCTGCTTTTACCAGGTGTAAGATTTTTAAAGGTTTTCAGCGGGCGGAGGTTCTGCAGAAAGCGGAACTCTCCACCCGCAGAGGCCCTTCTCCAGGGCAGGCGTCCGAGCTGTCAGGAGGATTCTTGACGGATCGGAAGTGCCGGTTTTCAGCACATGCGCTTTGCATACCTGAAACCGGCACTTGCGAGGCCCCTACGGGTGTGTACACACCTCGTACACACCTGTGGGGGTCGGAAAATACGGGCCAATATTTCCTGATAATCTATTGGGATTGTGCAAATGCTTTTTCAGAACAAGCTGACAACAGATCCAGTTCCCCATGCTATTCCCATTAATACTATAGCAACAACACAGTAGTTACAGTATCCAAAGGCTACCTAAGCCTAAATTCAGAATCCTGAGATCCCAGGTAGACCAGAGTTGCATCATGTACAGGTGCATAGCATATAGGGTAAAGGTTGACAGTTCAGTCCAAACCTGTACTGAACAGATAGCATCATGAGAAGAAAAGGCAACATTTCTGCACTGATCTAATCTTATTGGACATGAGCCATATAGTAGTCTATGCATTATTAGAGACATGTTATAAAACACCCAGTCAGGAGCCCTCAGGACTCTTTTGGAATGGAGACAGGAAGAATAACATGAGTTTCTACCAGGCTAGTTGCCACAGTCTAATTACTTTGCCTGGCCAAAAAAACGTTTGTCAGCATTTGCAAATTGAGTTGCTGGGGAGAGATTGGTTTGCTGTTGAAAGCCACAGAAAAGATGGGTGTAGGCGTACTGTCATTTGTAACATGCTGGAACAATGATGAGATTACCAAGCACACAAATCAATGTACAGGCAGCAAAAGTCACTGAAAAGGTCAGGGCATTAGTATCTGTTTCTGGTCTGATGAAAACATACCATGCCACTCTTCCGCCAAACTCATTGATGAATTACGTAACGCCTCCATGCCAATAGCCCTCATCTTACTCATATTCACTGATGGCCGCACAAATAATTTTCTCACTTCCACAGCTGAGACATCTCAAAGACACAGTCATTTTACTCCATTGTTCTGCTTTCAAAAAAAAATCTCTCATCCATTTATGAAATCAGAAAAACACAATGAGAGCAACAAATGAGGCATTCTTCACCTTCCAATATGAGATATATTTATTTCCACGCCATGATTTTCTTGTTTGACTTACCCGGTGAATGTCATGGAAGAAAATTAAAATCAAATTTCAGAGAGGCAGCAAACATCCTCCATCAGTTTTATGTGGCTCGGTGTCAAACTTAATTTAATAACACTCCTGTGAAGCGCCTTGGGACGTTTTACTACATTAAAGTGCTATATAAAGGCAAGTTGTTGTTGTTGTAGAAATAAAAGACTAACATCCTCTATCATAACAAAACATTTAATTTTAATGTTTATAACTAACTAGGTATTCCACTTCACTCCTATTTTTCATATGTAGAATATATTTCAATACATTTTGAATAATTCAGACCTTATCATCCTTGTAATTTTATTTGCTAACCCAGAGGTTGAAATAGTATTTGGTGCTTGAAATCTAGCCATCTGTATCTAATTTGAAAGCAATAATTCTACTAATTGCAGTAGTTGGGGTTGGGTTACCAAATAAAGTAGCTGGGAGACCGTTAATTAGAATGGGAAGAAGCTAGGATTACTGATCAGAGTAGGATGAAATGCAGTTGCTAATTGAAGTAGAAGGGTGCTGATAAGAGTTTAAAGGGCCGGGACTCCTGATTAGAGTAGAGGGAATGGGTTTGCTGATTAGAGTAGGACTGGGACGGCGTTGCTGAATAGAGCAAGACTGAGGTTACTATTATGTTTTGTCTGGTTGAATGAGTCGGGATAAGATTCATTGCACCCTTGGGAAAACAACAGTTACTTTCACTGGAACTCCAAATGCCTCCTGTCCCTCCACATGTATACACTTAAATTGAAGAGAAATAGGACTGAGCAAAACTGTCATTCGGAATGATTTGAATTCCCTCAGCATCAAATAGTAGACTTTTTTGAAGCTGAACAATAAGAGTAAGATGCCTTCAAAATGTCAACAATGCTTCTCATTGAAGACTGTGTTTTGCTGCCATTGGATACAGAGCAAGCGGTTCTTAATAGGCCATTCGCACCAAAGTCTGTCATTGTCAATACACAGACAGGCAATAGGGGAGGGGAGAGAGAGCAGATCACAAGCAATTAATTTTTGGTCCTCTCATACGACTAGAACTAATTTAGCACATCAGCAACAGTTGGATGGTTCTCTACTCGGAGATATTTACAACGTAAAAAATAACCCCGATACAAAATCTTGATTTCAACCTTGAAAATTGCTACTTTCAATCTGCAAACTTACTTTCCTTTAAAATGATTCTTTCTTCTTTCAATTTCAAAACTCATTACTGCAAACTTGGGTTGGGGGTGGGGGGGTGGTAGGGAAAATAGGAAAACTTCATGTTAAGAGGTTAACGCTAAAGTTAGAATTCTTTTGATTTTTTGTGTAACTCTCTCGTGCCCAACATTCCCGCTGAGCGGTCTGGAGGTTCTGCGCAGGCTGCTCACCGGCTTTGCAATGGAAATAACTGCGCATGCGCGACAATTGAATGGGCCACGCAGCTAGTTAATGGGCCCCCGCACCAAAAGAAAATTACAGGGAACATTGCTCACGCCTACATTATTTTCTCTAATTGTGTCTCCTCACACTATGCATCATCCACATTAGAGAGAACAGTTGAGTAACCTGTGCCTTGTTATCTGTAAATGGTGCTCTGGAACCAGTCACTACAACGTGAGCAAGGGTGACTAGGGGCTGACTCGAATCAGCACTTCCCCATAACAGTGAGACAGAGACAGGTAACTCACATCCCACCTCTCCAAGGTACTGACCATTGGTGCTCCAATGCACTGCGCTACTGCACCGGAGTTCCTCTGAATGCAATAAGATTAAAGAAAATGTCGTTATTACTTGAACGGAGTAACAGTAGATTTTCAGCTTGCCGACTGGGCGTAAAACTGGCCTAGCGGATCAGCTGCCCATTTTAGAAACCACCCAATTCTTATTGCTATTGAAATTAATGGAATTCAAAATCAGGCAATGGGCAGCTGATCCGCAATACCAGTTTTATGCTTGGGTGGCAAGTTGAAAATCTATTCCATAGTTCATGGCAATATTCTTATCAAATTGATTACTTCGGTCAAAGCAAAGGTTTGGGTCCAAGATCTGGATAAACGGCCGTGATATCAACATAAGAACATGCCTCAAGATCTTTTAAAGATTATGAAAAATTGCTGGAAAATCAATCATGTAGATGAGATGCACTGTGTTTTATAACAAATTATTCAAGAATATCTACCGTTTCAAATTCTAAACTCCAAGCTCTGATTAACTTCAACCTTACTTCCTTTAGCACTGCTTGTTAAACCTTAAAACCCACTGTGAGTCGACCTAAACAACAGATTTTGCTTTACTAAATGTCAGTAAATATGTAATTGTGCTGTTCTATTGAATTACTATCAGCTTTATGCTTTCAAAGCACAGTTTACTGAGAAAAATTGTGCTATAGCTGTCCAGCTTTGAGACAGAATGTCAGAACTAATGGGCAAGTGAGTTAAAATGCTGTAGCATCACATGACACCATCAGAAAAGGTCAGAAAGATTCAAGAATGCACTTTGAGTGTATAAATGGAACACAAACAAATTGTCCATTGCATTTTGCTTAAACAGGAAGGCTACAATTATATGTAGAATAATAGATACCAAAGAGCACCGAGAGCGGGAGCAGCAGTATAAAGAGCACCGAGAGCGGGAGCAGCAGTATAAAGAGCGCCGAGAGCGGGAGCAGAGACAGAAAGAGCGCCGAGAGCAGGAGCAGCGGCACAAAGAGCGCCGAGAGCGGGAGCAGCGGCACAAAGAGCGCCGAGAGCGGGAGCAGAGACACAAAGAGCGCCAAGAGCGGGAGCAGAGACACAAAGAGCGCCGAGAGCAGGAGCAGCGGCACAAAGAGCGCCGAGAGCGGGAGCAGAGACACAAAGAGCGCCAAGAGCGGGAGCAGAGACACAAAGAGCGCCGAGAGCAGGAGCAGCGGCACAAAGAGCGCCGAGAGCGGGAGCAGAGACACAAAGAGCGCCGAGAGCGGGAGCAGAGACACAAAGAGCGCCGAGAGCGGGAGCAGCGACACAAAGAGCGCCGAGAGCGGGAGGAGCACAAAGAGCGCCGAGAGCGGGAGGAGCACAAAGAGCGCCGAGAGCGGGAGCAGCGACACAAAGAGCGCCGAGAGCGGGAGCAGCGACACAAAGAGCGCCGAGAGCGGGAGCAGCGACACAAAGAGCGCCGAGAGCGGGAGCAGAGACACAAAGAGCGCCGAGAGCGGGAGCAGAGACACAAAGAGCGCCGAGAGCGGGAGCAGCGACACAAAGAGCGCCGAGAGCGGGAGCAGCGACAGAAAGAGCGCCGAGAGCGGGAGCAGAGACACAAAGAGCGCCGAGAGCGGGAGCAGAGACACAAAGAGCGCCGAGAGCGGGAGCAGCGGCACAAAGAGCGCCGAGAGCGGGAGCAGAGACACAAAGAGCGCCGAGAGCGGGAGCAGCGGCACAAAGAGCGCCGAGAGCGGGAGCAGAGACACAGAGAGCGCCGAGAGCGGGAGCAGCGGCACAAAGAGCGCCGAGAGCGGGAGCAGAGACACAGAGAGCGCCGAGAGCGGGAGCAGCGGCACAAAGAGCGCCGAGAGCGGGAGCAGAGACACAGAGAGCGCCGAGAGCGGGAGCAGCGGCACAAAGAGCGCCGAGAGCAGGAGCAGCTGATTTAAGAGCCGTGAGCGGGAGCGGGAGCGGGAGAGGCTGATTTAAGATTTGGGAGCAGGAGCGGGAGCGGGATCGGGCATGGGAGAGGCTGATTCAAGAGCCAGGAGCGGGAGTGGGAGCGGGATCATGAGCGGGAGAGGCTGATTTAAGAGCCGAGAGCGGGAGCGGGATCGGGAGCGGGAGAGGTTGATTTAAGAGCCGGGAGCGGGAGCGGGATCGGGAGCGGGAGAGGCTGATTCAAGTGCCGAGAGCGGGATCGGGAGCGGGAGAGGCTGATTCAAGAGCCGAGAGCGGGATCAGGAGCGGGAGAGGCTGATTCAAGAGCCGAGAGCGGGAGTGGGAGCGGGAGAGGCTGATTCAAGAGCCGAGAGCGGGATCGGGAGCGGGATCGGGCATGGGAGAGGCTGATTCAAGAGCCAGGAGCGGGAGTGGGAGCGGGATCAGGAGCGGGAGAGGCTGATTTAAGAGCCGAGAGCGGGAGCGGGATCGGGAGCGGGAGAGGCTGATTTAAGAGCCGGGAGCGGGAGCGGGATCGGGAGCGGGAGAGGCTGATTCAAGTGCCGAGAGCGGGATCGGGAGCGGGAGAGGCTGATTCAAGAGCCGAGAGCGGGATCAGGAGCGGGAGAGGCTGATTCAAGAGCCGAGAGCGGGAGTGGGAGCGGGAGAGGCTGATTCAAGAGCCGAGAGCGGGATCGGGAGCGGGAGAGGCTGATTCAAGAGTCGGGAGCGGGAGTGGGAGCGGGAGAGGCTGATTTAAGAGCCGGGAGCGGGATCGGGAGCGGGAGAGGCTGATTCAAGAGTCGGGAGCGGGAGTGGGAGCGGGAGAGGCTGATTTAAGAGCCGGGAGCGGGAGAGGCTGATTCAAGAGCCGGGAGCGGGAGTGGGAGCGGGAGTGGGAGCGGGAGAGGCTGATTCAAGAGCCGGGAGCGGGAGTGGGAGCGGGAGTGGGAGCGGGAGAGGTTGCCTGCCTTCAGAGCAAATGGACCTGTGAAAGGGAAAAAAACTCAAAGTGTGACATCACAGGAAAGCAGGTCAGTGATTGTTTGGTGAGTACTTCTCTCTCTTTTTCTCTTTTTCTCTAAACTAGGGCATTGATTTAAATTAAGAGCCGTGATTTTAAATTAAAAGCTATACATAGATAATTAAGTGATATTGCAAACTTGAAAACCTAATTAGTTAAATAAAATACAATAGAGATGGCAGGGCAGGTGATGTGTTGCAGCTGTAGCATGTGGCAGCTGCTGGACACCAGTGGGATCCACAGCGACCACATCTGCAGTAAGTGTCTGCAGCTCAAGGAACTTCGGCTCAGAGTTGATGAGCTGGAGTCCGAGCTTCGGACACTGAGATGGGGAGAGTTAACTGGACACTTTGATCCAGGAGGCAGTCACACCCCTTAGGATAAATACTTCAAATTTGGTCCGTGATCAGGGACAGAAGGGTGTGACTACGAGTGAGGCAGATATGGGGATCCAGAAGGTAGCATTCGAGGAGCCTCAGCCCTTGCACTTCTCCAACGGGTACGAGGTTCTTGCAGCCTGTGTGGACGAGAACAGGGACTGCAGGAAGGATCAGCAAACTGACCACAGCACCGTGGTTCAGGGACCAATCAAGTTGGGGGAGTAAAAAGAAATGTTGTAGTGGTAGGGGACAGTATAGTTAGGGGATTAGATACAATTCTCTGCAGCAAAGAGCGTGAGTCCCGAAGGCTGTGTTGCCAGGGTTAAGGACATCTCCTTGGGGCTGGAGAGTAACTTGGAGTGGGAGGGGGAGGATCCAGTTGTCGTGGTCCATGTAGGAACCAATGACATAGGTAGGACTAAGAAAGAGGTTCTGCTGAGGGAGTTTGAGCAGCTAGGATCCAAATGAAAAAGCAGAACCACAAAGGTAATAATCCCTGGATTACTACTGGAGCCACGAACAAATTGGCATAGGGTCAATAGGATCAGGGAGATGAATGCATGGCTCAAAGATTGGTGTGGGAGAAATGGGTTTCGATTCATGGGGCACTGGCACCAATACTGGGGAAAGAGGGAGCTATTCCATTGGGACGGGCTTCACTTGAACGATGCTGGGACCAGTGTCCTGGCGAATCGAATAACTAGGGCTGTAGATAGGGCTTTAAACTAAATAGTGGGGGGAGGGTTCAGGTGAAGGGGAATTTAGAAAGTCAAAGAGAAAGGAGAAGGCAATAGTGCAGGGTAGCGATAGGGGTAATGATAACCAGAGTGTGACAGGAAGAGTCAGAGTATACAAACATAAGAGTGCACCAGCAAATAGAGTCAGAGTAGGGAAAAATGGTAAAAAGACAAAATTAAAGGCTCTTTATCTGAATGCATGCTTCATTCATAACAAGATAAATGAGTTGATAGCCATTACAGAGACATGGTTGCAAGGTGACCAAGGCTGGGAACTGAATATTCAGGGGTATTTGACATTTTGGAAGGATAGGCAGAAAATAAAAGGAGGTGGGTAGCTCTGTTAATAAAGGATGAGATCAGTGCAGTGGTGAGAAATGATATTGGCTCAGAAGATCAAGCTGTAGAATCAGTTTGGGTGGAGATAAGAAATAATAAGGGGAAGAAGTCATTGGTGGGCATAGTCTATAGACCCCCTAACAGTAGCTACACTGTAGGACAAAGAATAAATCAAGAAATAATGGGGGCTTGTAAGAAAGGTACTGCAATAATCATGGGCGCTTTTAATCTTCATATAGATTGGACAAATCAAATTGGCAAGGGTAGCCTTGAGGATAAGTTCATAGAGTGTATTTGGGATGGTTTCTTAGAACAATACATTGTGGAACCAACTAGGGAGCAGGCTATTTTAGATCTGGTAATGTGTAATGAGACAGGATTAATTAATGATCTCATTATAAAGGATCCTCTAGGGAAGAGTGATCATAGCATGATAGAATTTCAAATTCAGTTTGAGGTCTGAAACTAGTGTCCTAAACTTAAATAAAGGCAATTACAAAGGTATGAAGACAGAGTAGGGAAAATAGATTAAAGGGTAAGATGGTAGATCAGCAGTGGCAGACATTTAAGGAGATATTTCATAACTCTCAGCAAAGGTTTATTCCAGTGAGAAAGAAAGACTCTACGAGAAGGATGGACCATCCGTGGCTAACTAAGGAAGTTAAGGATGGTATCAAATTGAAAGAAAAGGCATACAATGTTGCAAAGATTAGTGGTAGGCCAGAGGATTGGGAATGTTTTAGAAACCAGCAAAGGATGACTAAAAAAATAATAAAGCGGGAGTAGATAGATTATGAGAGTAAATTAGCAAAAAATATAAAAAGACAGTAAGAGCTTCTACAGGTATATAAAAAGGAAGAGAGTAGCTAAAGTAAACGTTGGTCCCTTAGAGGATGAGACTGGGGAATTAATAATGGGAAACTGGGAAATGGCAGAGACTTTGAACAAATATTTTGTATCGGTCTTCATGGTAGAAGACACTAAAAGCATCCCAATAATAATTGATAATCAAGGGGCTATAGGGAGGGAGGAACTTAAAACAATCACTATCACTGGAGAAAAAGTACTAGGCAAACTAATGGGACTAAAGGCTGACAAGTCCCCTGGACCTGATGACCTGCATCCTAGGGTCTTAAAAGAAGTGGGTGCAGAGATAGTAGATGTGTTGGTTGTAATCTACCAAAATTCCCTGGATTCTGGAGGGGTCCCAGCGGATTGGAAAACCGCAAATGTAACGCTTCTATTCAAGAAAGGAGGGAGGCAGAAAGCAGGATACTATAGGCCAGTTAGCCTAACATCTGTCATTGGGAAAATAATGGAATCCATTATTAAGGAAGTAATAGCAGGACATTTAGAAAATCATAATACAATCAAGCAGAGTCAACATGGTTTTATGAACGGGAAATCATGTTTGACAAATTTACTATAGTTCTTTGAGGATGTAACGAGCAGGGTGGATAAAGGGGAACCAGTAGATGTAGTGTATTTGGATTTCCAGAAGGCATTCGATAAGGTGCCACATAAAAGGTTACTGCACAAGATAAGAGTTCACGGGGTTGGGGGTAATATATTAGCATGGAGAGCCCTTTTGCCAAGAGGCAGGAAGATGTGCTGCTTTGGGTCCCGTCTCCTGGAGGCGGGAAAGGCATTAAATCCTTTTAACTGCCTGTTAACAGGTAGTTAACAGGCAGGAAAAAGGATTAGTGCCATTTTGCCTTCTCAGGTGAAGGCTTCCCCACCTCGGAGAACCCTGTCGGGTTGGAGGAGACATGAAGGAGATCTGCGGGGGTTGGAGGCACCTGGAAGTAAGATGTAGAGGTGAGTGATGGGTGCAAGTGTGGAGTGGTAAGTATGTAAGGTGAGTGATAAGTGTTGAAAAATGTTCACTTACCTTGTTTTCTTCCTACAGCCTTCATCCACCCTGGATCAGGAGACCCGACATCTTCCTTGTCGATTTCACAGACTAGCTGTTGGATCCTCCAAACCAACAGCCATCTGAAATCGACAAAGTGGAAAGGTTTGATGAGCCCTGAACACAAGGACTCATCAAACTACAGAGAATGTCAGTGTTTGACAGCTTCACAGAGCTGTCAAACGCTGACATTTCTTCTTTCAAGAAGTTTTGACAGATAGCACATCTAACGTTGACGTACTCTGTCAGTGACTTCCTCCCTAATTGGCCTGCTGAGCCCGCAGGGCGGGCTTAACAAGGTCAATCAGGGGAAAATCCCTCTGGTTGGTCAGACGATGATGGAGGCGGGACATTGACACGACAAGCAGCAGTCCCGCCTTCAATTCGTCTCCATTGAGAAAATCCTCAAGGCGGAGATAGACAGATATTTGAGCTACAGTGGAGTCAAGGGTTATGGGGAGCGGGCGGGAAAGTGGAGTTGAGGCCAAGATCAGATCAGCCATGATCTTATTGAATGGCGGAGCAGGCTCGAGGGGCCAAATGGCCTACTCCTGCTCCTATTTCTTATGAATTATAGGCGTTAATATAACCGAGAGGTTCCGATCGATTATATACAGAATAATACATACCTGACAGCAAGTTACAGGCTATAAACTAATCAAGAGGTTTAATACTTAATATATAGAGTAGTGATAGTAAGACTGCTTATGAGACAGCAAAGATGAAATTATAAACTACAAACCATAAGAAATAGAAAGACAATCTGAGGGAGTATCCCTCAGGAAGGCACTTTGGGTCACTTGTTAAGTACCTCCTTAAAGAATGGCACTGGCAGAAGCTTGAAACCAGTGACCAGATGTAGCAAGGCTTAAAGAAAGTAGAAGATTGAGAATCAGCCGAGTGTTGGTGATATAATTAATAAAGCTTTAATTCTGTTAGTGCTCTCATCGACAAAAAAATCAATGTGTATCTTCTTCTATGGCCATTTGATTTATGCCCCCCATTGCTTTATTGTGGTGTCAGTTGGTAGCACTCGCACCTCTGAGTCAGAAGGTTTTGGGTTCAAATCCCACTCCAGAGACTTGAGCACAAAAATCTAGGCTTACACTCCAGTGCAGTACTGAGGAAGTGCTGCACTATCGGAGATGCCGTCTTTCGGATGAGACGTTAAACCGAGGCCTCATCTCCTCTCTCAGGTGGACGTAAAAGATCCCATAGCACTATTTTAAAGAAGAGCGGGGGAGTTCTCCCAGGTATCCCGGCCAATATTTATCCCTCAATCAACATCACTAATAAAATAGATTATCTGGTCATTATCAAATGGCCTGCTGACACTGTTCAAATTGGCTGCCGTGTTTCCTACATTACAACAGTGACTACACTTCAAAAGTACTGCATTGGCTGTAAAGCGCTTTGGGACGTCCTGAGGTGGTGAAAGGCACGATATAAATGCAAGTTTTTGTTTCTATGCTATCTCCTTTACTCATTTAAGAAAAAAAACATTTTATTCTCCTTGCTCTCTTTACCTAACATTATGCTGAATTTTCAAAATGTTTTTGTCTTCTCATAACATTATTATAATAGGAAAATGGGTCTGAATGCCAGTCTGTCCAGAGGTTTAGACAGTACAATATTTAAGTTAACTTTGCACTCGGTTTACATGTCCTTTGCAGATATGAAGCAATGTTGCTCCAGTAATAAAGTCCAAAGCCAAATGTTAAATGCCATTAAATAAAATATAGGAAGAGGGTACATAATCCTTCCATAATCCTCAAACTAGATGCTGAACCATCATCAAGAATATTTCTCACCTATTTACGGGAATAGTTGCTGGTGAGACATTAATCATTGTATTTTGCATATCATCAAACAGACCAGCCAACAAGTAATGCCATGAAATCCCATTCTGGGGATAGCCGTCAGTTAGATTGAAGAGGTTCTTCTCGACTTGACTGCAGCCTTTGAGATGGTTGACCACACCATCCCCCTCCAATGCCGCTCCACCGTCATCCAGCTGGGTGGGACTGCACTCACCTGGTTCTATTCTTATCTATCCAGTCGTAGCCTGCAATAGCTTCTCTTCCCACTCCCACACCATTACCTCTGGTGTCCCCCAAGGATCTATCCTTGGCCCCCTCCTATTTCTCATCGACATGCTGCACCTCGGTGACATCATTCGAAAACACAGCCTCAGTTTCCACATGTACACTGACGACACCCAGCTCTACCTCACCACCATCTCTCTCGACCCCTCCACTGTCTCTAAATTGTCAGACTGCTTGTCTGACATCCAGTACTGGATGAGCAGAAATTTCCTCCAACTAAATATTGGGAAGCCCAAACCCTCACCACAAACTCCGTTCCCTAGCCACCGACGCCATCTCTCTCCCTGGCAACTGTTTGAGGCTGAACCAGACTGTTCGCAACCTTGGTATTTGACCCTGAACTGAGCTTCTGACCACATATCCACGCTATCACTAAGACCATCTCTGTAACATTGCCCGACTCCGCCACTGCCTCAGCTCATCTGCTGCTGAAACCCTCATGCTTTTGTTACCTCTAGACTTGACTATTCCAATACACTCCTGGCCGGCCTTCCATCTTCCACCCTCCGTAAACTTGAGGTCATCCAGAACTCTGCTGCCCGTGTCCTAACCAAGTCCCATTCACCCATCACCCTTGTGCTCGCTGACCTACATTGGCTCCCAGTTAAGCAACGCCTCGATTTCAAAATTTTCACTCTTGTTTTCAAATCTCTCCATGGCCTCGCCCCTCCCTATCTCTGTAACCTCCTCCAGCCCCACAACCCTCTGAGATATCTGCGCTCTGCTAATCCTGGCCTCTTGCGCATCCCCAATTTTAATTGCACCACCATTGGCGGTCGTGCCTTCAGCTGCCAAATCCCTAAGCTCTGGAATTCCCTCCCTAGATCTCTCCACCTCTCTACCTCTCTTTCCTCCTTTAAGATGCTCCTTAAAACCTACCTCTTTGCCTAAGCTTTTGGTCAACTGCCCTAATATTACAACAGTGACTACACTTCAAAAGTACTTAATTGGCTGTAAAGCACTTTGGGACATCCAGTGGTTGTGAAAGGCGCTATATAAATGCAAGTCTTTCTTTTTCTTTCTTTCTAATGTCTCCTTATGTGGCTCGATGTCAAATTTTGTTTGATAATGCTCCTGTGAAGCGCCTTGGGACGTTTTACTACATTGAAGGCACTATATAAATACAAGTTGTTGTTGTTGTACCTGCTAGAACTAGTTCTTAGAATACGTCTCTGCAGCATACACAGAAGAATATTGGCTACCTTGTTGTAATGTTTCTGAATTGCCACCTCAAACAGTAGGTGAAATGCAAGCTCTTCAGGATTCTAACAAGTGATCAACGCATAGATTTTTTGCTGAATAAGG
This sequence comes from Squalus acanthias, assembly GCA_030390025.1. NCBI lineage: Eukaryota > Metazoa > Chordata > Chondrichthyes > Squaliformes > Squalidae > Squalus > Squalus acanthias. Next base: position 177,824,000 of record CM059427.1, on the reverse strand, counting down.
CAAATTCTGAGACAGCTCAAAAATGTGGAGCTGTTTCTTCCTAGATCAACTGTTCCAGCATCAGTCTCAATGGGATTAGCTGAGTGTATTAAAGATGATCAAATCTGGCCATACAAAATATGTAAGAAAGAGAATCCTCTATGTATTAAAGAGTGCGAATTCCTTTATACATAACCCCAGCTGTGACACACTACCAAGAGTGACCCTTTCCCACAACAAACACATCAACACTCCCAGGACACAAATTGCTAGACACAGACATACACATATGTAACAGACACTCTCCAAATACCTCAGTGGTTAAGTGCACTGTTTAGTCAGTGTGTTTTGAGCCACATAGACTAGGAAGAGCTCAGGTTCAACCCCCTTCTCTGTGCTGCGTTAACTAATTTTAACTGAGTTGTCAGTGGGTTCACAATGATTGGCCTCTGTGTCCTTGGCCGAGGGAAAAGTGGGGGGGGGGGGGGGAGTACAAATCAATCAGGGTTCTCTCTCTCGCAAATTATATACGCTGCTAGAAACAATATCTGTGGGTATGGACATCTGGGGAGACTGGATGTCTTCACTGCCCTCGGCACCCACTTCTTCCCTGTAGAGTTTCGCAATTATCGCGATTCAAAATAACATGAGAGAAGCAGATTCAATTGATCATTTTTATTAAACGAAATGCTGTCCTGATAATAAAGGACACAGAAGCCTGTAAAATGGCCGCCGCGCATCGTGGCAGAAGCTTCCAGAGACACAGTGGGCAAACAAGATGGCGTCGAATATACATTCAGTATGAGATCGGATCATACTCGGTACACATTGAAAAGGCAGGATGCAACCCGTTTGCATCCTGGACAATAGCAATGATATAAGTGCTGGAATCGTTTCCTACGCACAGTAAGGATCATTGAACTGGGCCATCGAGAACCCATCTAGACACATCAATACACAAATACCCCCCCGGCTCAACAATGAGAGAGACATTGGCGGGTGATTAAGCCAGTATTCGGGGGGCCCCAAAACCAGTCGAGGAGACGATTCATACACATCCTGGCTGGCTCAACAATGGAGAAGGTATTAACGGATAGTTGGCCAGTTTCAGGTGTTACCGAAACCCGTTAAGAAGATAATCGCCCCATGCTGGGAGTTTTGGGCGCCAAAATCACACAAAGAATAAACGTTTAGATTTGAGCGGGAGATAAGGCCGACAAAACAGTATAACTATAGAGGACAAATGTCCATCGGTCTCTTGACTCTCTCTCGCTCTTCTCTTGACTCTCTTGACTCTCTCTCGCTCTTCTCTTGACTCTCTTGACTCTTGGCTCTGGACTCTTGACTCTTCCTGAAGCTCTCTCCCTTCCTGAACTCTTCCGTGACTCTTAGCCGTGCTGGTCGGTTATTCGAGTGTTGGGTGGAGCTCAATCGGAACGAGCCGCCTCGACAGGGCAAGTAACAGGGTACACCATCCCGAGCATCGGTAAACGGTGTCCGGACCCAGAGGCCGAGTAACCAGAAGAAAGACGAGAAGAAAGACAAGAAGAAATTCCACGTGCCGCCGCGGTCAGTAAACCCCGACCGTGCCCGAAGTTATAACGACAGAATCCATCTTTGAATTCTACGGACTACTACATGAACCGTTTCCTTTGAATTCTACGGATTACTGCACGATCCGGTCTGAATCCATCGACCACTTCATGACATCAGGGAATCTGGCTTACCTTTCGCGGCAGCGAGAGTAAACAAGTGGGGTGCAGAAACCCTTACAACCACGTGACAGTCAGGCGCTGCAGCAAAACGAGCTGAGTGCCTCACTTTAAATTTCCGAAGTGAGCCGAGTGGTGAGCATGTTTTCCGATCCTACAAATCCAGACGTAGTTTAGGTATATTGAGGGAGGGTGGTTTTTCTAAGGTTAATGTATAATGTGTTCCCCCTTTTACGATGTGTCGTGTGTTCCCCATTTCCATAGACCAAGTTTTATGAACGTGTGTATACTTGTACTCTCTTTGATCTGCGCCTATGACATGTATTTCATGATTTTAGACGCCATGCAATAAAGATATTCATTTCGTGCTATTCAACCGGGTCTATTTGAGTTTTTCTCTGCATTACTGCTCCTTGCATCTAAGTCCAGGTGTCAGAACCGTAAGGGCGAGTGGGTCGAACCACTCACAGGTGCTTATTGCAAAAGTCTGGCCGGAGACCAGAGCAAGCAATAGTATAGGCAACGAAGGCCTCACCTCGCACCAGTACCGTGACCCCTTACATCCCCCCATGATCAAATGACCTACTGACACTGTTCAAGCTCACACAGGATGAATGGCCACTTCACTTGCTGCTTTTGGAATCATATATCACCACCCTGAGAAAGGGAGAAAAGGAGAGAAAAATCTGGGACGGAAGGAACAAATTCAGCACACACACAGAACTGATGAGGTATTCACTTTGTTGAGTATTGGAGCCAGTATTGTTTTAACTGCCAGTGGAAAGTGAGAAGCAGTTAAGAGCCTGTATCTCCTCTGCTGAAGCCCTAACAATCGATTAATGGATTGTTTTTCCTACCCATCTCCCCATCATCAAAAAAAAAGAGCTCCTTGCTTTTTTGAAAAGATGTGCGAGACCGTGCATTTAAAAAAGTGTATTGGTAGTTTTAAAGATATTATTATACTGAAGTAAGGATATTTAAGTGTGTTAAAGTAGTGCATTAAAACAAACGATTTTAATATGTTATAGATATAAATATTTCTCCTAAGATGAAACACATCCGTAATATATTCAAAATCTTAAGTCTGTACTCACTTCCTGTCTACAATACCTTTCTTCTAGTTGTTAACTATATACATTGCAAATTCCTCATATTTATGATTGAAGCTGTCTATATAAACTTGTCCCACTGAATTACACCCTCCTGCCTGTGGTAGTACTTCAGTTTTGTCTCCCAGCTCCTCAGCCAGTAGGAGTGCTACGCTGCAATCTACGTCCCAAATTGCCCCAAGTTTTGCTATTTAACTATAAATAATATAAAATCAAAATATTATGTAAAACATATGCATAACATGGGACAGATGCATTACTTTAACTTGGGGAGTGAATTATATCTGCGTGTCTTGGTCCAATTATCTCTCAACCTCTAAGCCCACTTTACCTGAAGACTACTCTTGGTCTTGACTCCCCGTGTACAACACAATGGAACATCGACTAGTAGTGTTTAAAAATAAATTATTGAGCCTGTAAATAAGAACTTTAACCTGAATGTTCACTGTTTTCGTCCTCCCTCACATTTTATTTTCCCAACCTCTTTTAGGCTTGTCTTGTCACGCAATATTTAGTAGCTGAGAAAGCAGTTTTGGCACCTTACTCCTAGGCATCTGTGATAACCACCTTTTCTTCTTTTGCACATTGTTCTTCCTCCCACTCTTTGCCTGCTTTTCAGGTTTTGTGTTTCTTTTTCATTCTTTTGAAACTTAATCAAGTGGAAAATCCTCCTTTGAAGCCTTACCATTGTGGTAAATGTTATTCCTTTACTGAAGCAGCTGATTCTAGTCATTCAGTGCAAGTACAAACTTCAATATTGAAATATTATATTGTTGTATTACTCTGTTCCTGTCTCCAGATGGTGCTGTGCAGAAACTGAATAGTATGATGTGGTTCTCAATTTTCGCAGAGCACTACTCAGTGGCTGAATTTAGGTACTACAACAAAATAACATTTCAAGATAGATGGTCATTTAAATACTGCCCATTGGCATGAATCTGGTACCACAACAATATAATGGAACATAATATCTCATCAGTCCTTGAAGGGAGAATTTTCAGCTGGTCCTAGATAAAAGAACAAAACACATTCCACACTGCAAACCAGTGGTAATTTGACCCATAACTGGTAGCAATTATTCTTGGTAGAGTTCAACAGTTCAGTCAATCCATTTTGTCTTGAGGGCAGCTACATAGTCTTGTTCACTTTAAAGCAAAATTAAACAGTACTACAAAACCTAACACCACTTGCAGACCATAATCAACCATTTCCTGCAGTCTTTCCCAATTTTCTCCCTATCGCTTCTGAAAGCAGTGACTCATGCTGCTGTGTGATTCCATTGGTGTCCACAGCCCTCTGCCTTTTCATTCAAGTGGCAAATCTTCACGTGTGACTTTGGGCAAAGAGGGTTGGCAGGCTATGCAACAATGGTGTATTGGGGGAGGATGTCACGGCTTAGCCTAATTACTTCTTCATTCTTTGATGTCTTATGCACTTTCCAGCAAGGGTCATTGGATGGGGATAATGAGTGGTAACCTGAATGGTTTTTCGCATCTCTAAGCTGGGGACACCTTTTTTTAATTTATTCACGGGATGTGGGTGTTGCTGGCAAGGCCAGCATTTATTGCTAATCCCTAATTGCCCTTGAGAAGGTGATGGTGAACCACCTTCTTGAACTGCTGCAGTCCGTGTGGTGAAGTTACTCCCACAGTGCTGCTAGGTAGGGAGTTCCAGAATTTTGACCCAGTGACGATGAAGGAATGGCGATATATTTCCAAGTCAGGATGGTGTGTGACTTGGAGGGGAACTTGGAGGTGGTGGTGTTCCCATGTGCCTGCTGCCCTTGTCCTTCTAGGCAGTAGAGGTTGCGGGGTTGGGAGGTGCTGTCGAATAAGCCTTGGCGAGTTGCTGCAGTGCATCTTGTAGATGGTACACACTTCCCAGATGAAAGAATGCCCATCAATACTGCAGCAGAGGGACTGGGGATGAGTTATATACCAGTGACAGAGGAGTGAAGGATGTGTGTGAGGACATACAATTGAAGACAAGTTGAGGCAAGTCTATGGAGGGATCTAAATGAAAGAAAAAGAAACTTAAAATCAATTACTGGGGTATGGAGAACCTGAGTAGCTCATCCAGGGAAAACAGGACTTCGAGCGGGTGAGGCGATACTGTCCGTGCTAAGATTCATTATTGTTACCATTGATCCTTTAGAATATCTCCAATACCAAAATTCCCAGTAAAACAGCATATTACATCACATGACATTGACATTAGGAGACTTTTTGTTAAATCTCTGATACAACCCCAACCTTCTGTCACACGGAGGTTAACTCTACCCAATAATGAAGTGCACAAGCACATTGAGGGTCCCCATGTGAGCAACAGAAGCCTCCATCAGCTCTGCTGAAGTCAGTGGGGATGCACCTTGTAGGTATAGTAGAGTGCAGAAACCTTCTCATAAGAAAAGCACCCTGGGTTGAGCACCTGGGTGTTGAGAGACTTTAATTCAATCTTGTTTTTAAATAAATTCATCACCTTTTTCATATTTGGGAGTTTGGTGTATGGTCTCTTCTCATTGCAGATAGTTAGCATACATTTTCATAATGTCGCTGATAAAGAGGTTGGCTGAATGTTCTTTAATGTAGAATGAAGGGAGTAGTGAAAGGGGTAACAATGACAGTTAATTCATAGGGGCTTTGTGTCACTTTTCCATGTTGTGTAGAATGCAGCACACGACTATGATACGACCCACTTTGTCTGGGGTATATTGCAGGGAACTCCCAGAGTGATCAAGGCACCAGAATCTTAGCTTCAAGATACCAATGGTGTGTTCAATGATGTTCCTGATTGTCCCGTGGCTATTATTGTAACTGTGCTGCTGAGGCGTGGTGGGGTTGTGGAGAGGTGTCATCCGCCAGGTGTGGTGAGGGTACTCCTTGTCCCCTAGTAGCCATCCTCTGACATTCCTGGAGAGGTGGAATAGCAGGGGGGAGGGAAATGAGTGCATCGTGGCAGCTGACAGCGAAACTGGCACAGACTTGTATGATCCTTCGGAGGTGATCACATGCCAGTTGCACATTGATGGAATGATAGCCTTCCTGTTGAGAAAAGCTGCTGATTTGTCCTCTAGTGCCCTGATAGCTATGTGTGTGCAGTCAATAATGCCCTGCACATGAGGGAAGCCAGCCACTTTTGAGCCGCTTTCCCAATTAAAATAATATGGGGTCCCAATGACATCAAGGGACCCCGATTTGACGATAATCATCAGACAGGTGAATTTTTGACCTCAGCCAGTGGCACCATTAAGTTGTGACCATGGAGTTCACGGCAGGAATGGGGCAGTAAGTCGATACCCATCGTTCATCTGCCCCTTTGCCGCCAGACAGGTAGGGTTAAAATCGGAGCCATAGTGTCCGGGCTTACGGATGAAGAAAGAGCATTTGGGCAAGGCCTATGGAACTGTACTGCAACAAGGAGTCAATACCTTCAGAGAGAAGTTGGACTGCAAAAGAATTGGCTGAAAAATGAGAAAAACTCAAACCTTTCAAGGATGTGGGTCTTCTGGGTGCAATGAATCAGGCACAGCTCCTGTTGGGAGTTTATTCAGAACCATATGTTCATGGCTGCATTTGGGAATTCCACTGAGGGGGGTCCATATCCACGGCTAGATCTAGGATTATGAAACCGGCAGTCCATTCAGAGTCCCATATCCAATTTTTGGGATCCAATATTCCATTTGTGGAGTTAAGATGCATGAACATTGATATAGTGATGATGTTCTGCCTTTAGAAACCTTGTAAATATAATAGCATGGAGAATTTACAAAATTTGCTTGTGACATCTAGTGACACGGCATTAACACTGCTACAACTTTGACTGATTTATCAACAAGCTCTACAGTATGGAAATTTTGGATTTTTTGCATGGTGTCTGGTTGGAATGTCAGCCATGCATTATGGTGCCTGGTTATATCAAATGGTGCATTGTATATTTCAAAGAGAGTTGACCGCCATTATATATAGTTTAAATGTGTTCAAGAGACAACAAGATACTTTTCTGGAGAGGAAATGGTGAGGGATATTGTGAGAAAGTGAGTAGATGGGATTGAAATCAGTCAAGCATCTTGCATCTACTGGCCTTTATCTGTTCCTAAAAATTCTTGTATTCTATATATAACTATTACAGATTATATAAGTAAAATAAGTAATGAGAAATATCACTAGTGCTAAAGGTGGTCCACTCCATGGCGCAACAACAACCTGAAATTATATAGTACCTTTAACGTAGTAAAACGTCCCAGTATAGATTTTTTTATGAATTCTCCGTGCTATGGACTGATATGGCATGGATTTGCAGCCACAGGTTCCCCATGTAGCAAGTGGCCAACCAGCCTTACCATCAGTAATGTCACAGAATCACAGAATCACAGAATCACAGAATCCCCACAGTGCAGATAGAGGCCATTTCAGCCCATCGAGCCTGCACCGACACATATCCCACCCTATCCCTGTAACCCCACGTATTTAATCCCCCTAACACTAAGGGTCAATTTATCATAGCCAAATCAACCTAACCCGCACATCTTTGGACTGTGGGAGGAAACCGGAGCACCCGGAGGAAACCCACGCAGACATGGGGAGAATGTGCAAACTCCACACAGACAGTCACCTGAGGCCGGATTCGAACCCGGGTCCCTGGCGCTGTGAGGCCTATGGAGGGGCTCGGTAACTTCCGAATAAGAGAAACAAAATTGGTGGGTGAAGTACAGTATAGCTGCTGGGTTACACAACAGTGCTGGTAGAAATCTGGGTGCAGGTTACAGTATTCTGTCATTATCAGGCCATCACTGACACATTAAAAAATGAGGGAACAGCTCACACTGCAAAGTGAACTATCGTCAAAGATGCCACTACAGCAGCATTCATCAGGAATAGAATGATGTGATGGTTTCAGTTTTTGCTGCAACCACCAAAACTCCCAAAATGGGTTGGCAATGTCTTTTTAAGGAGGACTGAGTAGTGCTGCCTCTTTGCCAGGAACAGTATAAAAGCAACCTTTATTCAAGCCTTGCTTTGCAGATGGCCTTAAATTCAACTCAAAGCTGTAGCATATTAACAGGCATTTCTGAACGGATGTGATATAGTCCCATTACACAACTGAGTAGAAATGGGATGATTCAAGATGCCTTCCCCTGGGGTGACCACGATGGGTAATTGTTCCAAAATGAGTGAAGATTAGATGACATGTCACTTGAATAACTTGATGTATTTTAAGTAGTGTTTTACTAAGTACATAGTATTACATTACACAATATTTACAGTACAGAAACAGGCCATTCGGCCCAACAGGTCCATGCCAGTGTTTATGCTCCACACGCACCTCCTCCCACTCTTCTTCATCTAACCCCATCAACATATCCTTTTATTCCTTCATTAACCCCATCAACATATCCTTCTATTCCTTTGTTCCTCATGTGTTAATCTAGCTCCGCCTTAAATGTATCTATGTTAGTCGTCTCAACTACTCCTTGTGGTAGCGAATTCCACATTCTAACCACTCTCTGGGTAAAGAAGTTTCTCCTGAATTCCCTATTGGATTTATTAGTGACTATCTTATATTTATGGTCCCTAGTTCTGGTCTCCCCCACAAGTGGAAATGTCTTCTCTACGTCTACCTTATCAAACCCTTTCGTAATCGTAAAGACCTCTGTCAGGTCACCCCTCAGTCTTCTCTTTTCTAGAGAAAAGAGCCCCAGCATGTTCAATTTTTCCTGATAGGTATAACCTCTCAGTTCTGGTATTATCCTAGTAAATCTTTTTCACACCTTCTCCAGTGCCTCTATATCCTTTTTATAACATGGAGAACAGAACTGTTCACAGTACTCCAAGTGTGTTCTAACCAAGGTTCAATAAAAATTTAACATAACTTCTCTGCTTTTCAATGATATCCCTCTAGAAATGAACCCAAGTACTTTGTTTGCTTTTTTAATGGCCTTATTAACCTGTGTCACTACTTTTAGTGATTTGTGTATCTGGACTCCCAGATCCCTCTGCTCCATTGAGACACTTATTTTCCAAGGAGTATGTGGCCTCCTTATTCTTCCTACCAAAATGTACCACATCACACTTATCTATATTGAAGTTCATTTGGCAATTAAATGCCCATTCTATAAGTTTATTAATGTCTTCCTAAATTTTGTTGCAGTCCTCCTCTGCATTAACTGTACCTCCCAATTTAGTGTCATCTGTAAATTTTTTATTAGTGCAGGAGGTTTTAAGTTTTAACATTGTGTTGTACCAAGCTTGTCTCAAGACTATGGCAAAATCTTGCCCTTAACCTTTCCTACTTTGAAAAATACTTAATCCTGTAGACCCCATTAATTAAAGTATTTAAAGTAATGAGGGCCCAAAATTTGACAATCTGTGGGTGGGTTCAGTCCGATTTATCTCTCATTTTCTGTCTGTACCAGCCTGAATGCCTTTACCTATCATCGATTCTATGTGAGGGTAGTATCTGTGTGCTGCACTAATCTTTCTGCTTCCTAACAAGTCTCTTGCTGGCTACGTGTGAGGATTTTATCACTTGTACTGTTTCCATCAGTCTGTGCATTTCTCAGTGATTCTACACTTTTTCCCCAACTCATTGCCGTTCCTTCCGAGTTTTACCCATTCCCTAATTCAGTTGCTATCTCCCTTGCTCCACTATCATACTGTATTGTTTCTGGCTTTGTTCATTACTATTCTTTCCTTTCTAGTGAGCCTTTCTCCTTAACTTGGTTGCTCTGTCTCTACATTACTTGTGTATTTCTCCCACAGAGAGAGGTTTATGCCAGTGTTTACACTGGTTTATGCTGGTGTTTATGCTCCACATGAGCCTCCTCCCACCCTACTTCATCTCACCCTGTCAACATAACCTTCTACTCCTTTCACCCTCATGTACCCTCATGTACTTATCTAGCTTCCCCATAATATTCGACATCTAAGGACTACTGCTTACCAGGTAGCTGTTGTACAGATGATCCTCCTCTGCAGCTTCCTTATGATCGCACCAGTCAAACAATTTCACAAATCTGAGCAGCTGTTTTGTATCCAGTTCTGATGAAACATTAATCTATTTTTCTCTTTACAGATACTGATGGGTCTCTGTATTTCCAACACTTTTTGTTCCTGTTTTTGCACACATCTTTCTGCATTGTAGAAGGATCATTAGTTTCACAGTCGGCACAGCTCAAATGTAAATACAGGCACAAAGCTCAGCTTCAAGGGGTATGTTTATTTAAAGGGAAAGTGAAAGTATTTTCCATGTAAATTACTTCCCTCAAATTTAGACTGAAAAAAAATGATTCCCTTACAACCAAAAAAACAAATACTCTGCTGCAATCAATGGCAGGATATTTCACTGTAGGTCATAGATCCTTTCTAGTTCCAGTTAATAATCCTGGAGCAACAATAAGATGTAGATATTTAATATGGCCATTCTCCAATAGGCTGTTGCTAACCAAATAGAATTTATGATTTCCTCCCAAAATACATATCAGATAATAGTATATTTTCCCATATATATATATGGGAAATATATATATATATATATATTTATTCCCCTATATAAAAGTATATTTTCCTACATTACAACAGTGACTACACTTCAAAAAGTACTTCATTGGCTGCAAAGAGCTTTGGGACATCTGGTGGTCGTGAAAGGCGCTATATAAATGCAAGTCTTTCTTTTTTTTCTTCCAGCACACAACATATTCATACCACCACCGCCAGGTTTTAGACAAGTTAATCATGAAATTTACCTTAAAATTTTCATGGCCACTTTCAGAATGTTATCACACAAAGTGGTCAGAAGAACTTTTCTGCCATTTTTTTCTTAATATCCCTGTTAATTTTCTAATACTTTTTTTCAGGAATGTACCACGCATGGAGGATGTGAAGTAATTCATATTTTTGCTAAATGATGAAGAAATACAACTGTTTACCTCGATTGAAGCTGCTCTCCTATTAGAGTTCCGTGGGTTACTAGGGCCACGAGCCCTCAACACACAGGTCGTACACAGCTGACAGCAACCTCAGAGTAAACTTGATGGATTTGGTAAGGCCAGCTGTGCAGAAACCCAGTAAAAAGTGGGCCTGCCTGTCACCCAGCCTTAGCAAATCTCGGTACATCTACTTTGGGGTGGCCACCAGCTGCACAATACCTGCAGCGTGTGAACAGACAATCCCAGCACCCACTAAACCTAATATAAAAGCAGCTTGTTACTAATAAACATTGGTAACTCATAAGTGCCTCTTACACAACAGATCCCCTAAATTGAAAACTAACCTGTTAATGAATGGTATTATACCGATAAACATGATTTCTCTTTCACTCTCACTGACACTGACTCACACACATGCACTGACATCATTGTAGATTATCGGCCATTCTTAATTTCCTTCGGATATCATTTTCTGTAAAATACGGGACATCTTGGACTCATGGGAACAATGCAGCAGAAAATGGAGAATGAAATAATAAAGGGCCAGGCAAACAGGAGAGAAGAAAATCAATTCAAATGTTACTCCTTTTGTTTTCACCTCAGTTTAAATCTGGCATGTATTTTACTTCTGCTGATTGGGGAGTGCAATTTTTCAGTGCTGATGTATTGCCAGAATGCAGGATCTGTTGGTACAACATCAGAATTCTCTCCTATAGCTTGTACTTCAAGTGACGCTCAAAACAGACTGACAACAAATCGCCAACTCTGCCTCACCAGGATTAATGTCTTGATTACATCAAAACAAGTTGGAAGAGGTACATTTTACTACATGTACCAAGTCATAAATCACCCTATGAAAATTAATTCATGAATCAATTTGCAGAGTTCCAAATGCAGCACTATCCATGTAGAGAACACACACTTTTAACAGCTTGACTCCAGTTCAATCACTAAAAATGTAGCACAGAACTTGGCATTTTAATTAAACTAATTCATAACCAGAAATGCTATTTCCCCACACACAACAGCAGTCTTTATTTTACCAGGTCATTAAACCTGACAATCTATTACTAAACTAATTGGCGTCATGAACGTACTGCAAATTTATGGTTGTATCATTTCATAAATATCTTGTATAATTGTTTGTAGTCCCACTTCTACACAAGCTATTTCACTCCAAGCTCAAAATTAATAATGCTGCATTAATGTAAAAAATTCTACAGCTGGCCAAATAAAGTCTTTGCCTGGTGTATGGTCTGCTTCTTCATCTTATAAATCCAACTTTTCAGGTGGGGGATGGAGGAAGAGAATACATGTGCGGTGTTAAATTGTTCAAGTTACATTCTTGAAAGTTATCTGAAGAAGCATCTTGCACAGGGATATGTCTTACAATGATGATCATTGGCTATAATCTTCCTTTGAAGATGCGCTGGCCAATATTTTTTTTACAACATGGTCAAGGTTAGGCATCCCAATGCTAGGGAATGGAACATTTTCCTTTGTTCATACAGCTCCTTTTGTACTGCCCTCATGAGGTATCTTATCTTCAGCCTCAGAAGACTGGCCCCTTCTGCAAATGTGGGCTTTTATTCTTTTATTCTTCTTAGATGAAGTACAGCTGAATATAGGTCATTTATAATTTATATTATTTATATAACAATACAACCCTGCAGAAAAGCTCCACCAAAAGGCCACTGTGATTCCTCCTTATTCCGCCCATGGTTCTCTACTCAGGCTGGTTATAAATGATATGCAGCAGATCTGAAATCAATTTTTACCTGTGGTCTACAGATCATCAAGCTTATTCTATTTAGAGCCTTGAACTACAAGCTGTGAGTGGAGAAAAGCAATCAGTTCTATATAATCTGTTCATAAGGGTATACAATGCAAGTGCCATGAGATCCCACTGGGGCAGGTCAATGTGACAAATTGGAGCACATACCAACTTCCATTGTCAAGAGCAGTGGGAACATAATCAAAGGGTTGTTGAAAAACATTAATGACTTTAACTTACATTTCAGAGGAAGCTAGATAAGCACATGGGGGAGAAAGAAATAGAAGGATATGTTGATGGGGTGAGATGAAGAAGGGTGGGAGGTGGCTGTGTGGAGCATAAACACCGGCATGGACCTGTTGGGCTGAATGGCCTGTTTCTGTGCTGTAAGTACTTTATAATGTAAGAAATATCCGAAAGGACTCATTACAGAGGGGAGAAGAACAAATAACAGGAACAATGCCAAGCCTTAGTGGGAGAGTTAGGAGAGGTAAATCAAAGCAAAATGATGGGTTTTAAGGAGGTTTTTAAAGGTGGAGAGAGAATTAGAGAGGAGAAGAGGTTTAAGGAGAGAGTTTCAGAGAGGAACACTGAAGGCACTGCCACCAATAGTTGAACAATGGTAAGGAGGGAGGCACAGAAGGCTGAGAGTTGGAGAGCTGAAAGATGTGGGGGGGGGGGGGAATGTCAGGCTGCAGGGGGTGCAGAGGTAGGTGGAGTGAGACCATGGAGGGATTTAATGAGGATGAGGATTTTAAATCCAATGCACTGGGGACAGGGAGCCACTGTAGATTAATGAGGATGGGGTGATAGGCGAGGCCCTCGCTCATTCCTGCTTCCACCTTATCAGAAATGCCCGGCATCCCCTTAATGTTTTCTATCCATGATGGGCCGACAAAAACAGGAATTCTGAATTTAGAGCTTAAACAAAAATCATATTTCAGAGAGACACAGGCCCCAATTTTAACTCTGGGTGGGCGGGGGGGGGGGGGGAGCGAGGTGAGTTGGAAATCAGGCACAGGCTATTTTAACTCCTGGGCCTCATTAACAAGCCGCTAGCTACCTGGTCTCCGGAAAATTTTGTGGTTCATGGCAGCATTCAGGTAAGTGTGGGGCAGGGAGTTCTGGGATGGCTTTGTGGGAGGGAAGGTGGGGAGTCCAGGGCAGGGGATGTCTAAACATTCCCTTGTGGGGCCCGGGGACTCCTGCTCCTCCTAGCTCCACAAACGAAAGCTAAAAAACTGTTTGGGCCTCTTCATCTTCCCAGCAGGTTCTGACTCCCTTCAGCCTGGTGGGACAGACACGACTTCCCCGCTCAGGCCAGAGTTAAAACTGCAAGTTGGAGACTAATGACATCAATCTACATATTTAAAGAAGATTCCCCGCCAGCTTTGGATAGACGACTTAGCCGTCCATAGAGAAGCCTGCTGAAAAAAAGCTGTCGGGGGCATCCAGGTGGCTCATGAGTGGTTAAGTAACCTGGGCGATTTTAACTGGCCACACGCCTGGTTTCTGCCAGGCGGGTAGGGTTGAAATCATCCCCACTAAATTTTTTGGGGGAAAAATTCAGTTGGTTGCGCCTCCCGTTAGCGCCTTAAGAGGGCGCTAATGGGGCGCAAAGCAGCTCGCGCCCGGGCGCAGCGATGTTTGCGCCACTCGCGAACTTAACTAGACATTTTGCGGCGGCGCTAAACACTACCGCCACGATCTCCTGCGCCGGCAGATCATGACGTCACTCGAGTGCGCAACGCCCCAGTATCGCCCCGGAGCGGATATTGAGTGGCGCCCCCTGCCTTACCGCCTGACGCTAGCAACGACAGGTTGAGGGGAGCGTTCTGCAGTCATGAAGGGAAAGGGGGAGCGCTATTTAAAGGTGACTGCTTCCTGCCTTTTATTGTTGGTGCCATTTTTGAACTACGCATTCTGAGAGAGAGAGGGAGAGACTTCTGGAGAGATTCAACGTTGTGTGAAGGAGTTTTGGGTATTGAGCAGCACTTTGCAGGTTCATGTTGATTTGCCATTCCTTTTTCGTTTTAGCAGAGACTGTGGGGGCTGCACTCTGAGCTCTTTGCCTGGTACTCTCCATTGTTCTTTCCAGCACATTTGATGTGCAGGTCTCTCCAGGCCGAGATTCAAGGCTACAATGAGCAGGATGTGGATGGAAAGCAAGATTAACCATCCCCTTTAAGAACTGGCCCGTGCCATTGTGTGTGTGTTCCATTGCTGACTGACATTACATGAGCTTCGCCAGCGCTCTGAGGTAGCGCCTCGCTCCTCGGCCTTTGCGCGATAAGACAGGTGTGAAGCGCCTGATTTAGCGCTGCAATCACCTCCAGGGGCGATAAAAGCCAAGTTTGCAGTCGGTGGCGATAATTAGCGCCAGGCGCTAATCTTTGCGCCCGGCCGATAATTGCGCCCCAAACGGCGCGCGACTGAATTTTTCCCCCTTGTTTATCATACTTACTGTTTATTTTTATTGCAAATTTTGAATTTCCTTGACATTGTGTTATACCAGTAGGTCTCTTGTAGCTTTGCTCACAGTAAGCCAGAGGATACGCTGTTTTATAAAACAGTTTACCATATAACGCACATGTATTATTCTACTGTTAAACTACAGCTGTGTGGAATCTGCCCTTTCTCTTTAAGGCCACAAGTTCTAATTACTTTAAACAGGCATATCCTAAAGTCATTAGAAACCAAGACTGACTGACTTTCTCTTTTTGCATATTTCTTTTGAAGAAATTTGTTGTGATTTGTTGGTGTTTTATACTTAAACTGACATCCAAAGTGTGAAAGACTCAAATACATACACACATATACATAAAAAATTTTGTTTTAAAGCCAGTTAATAGCAGTGAAAACTGCAAACAGTTGCATCACTATGATGCCGTGATTTAGCAACCGGAGCAACACAAAAAATAATCCCACAGCTGTTAACCCACAGGAGAGGGACAATGGCCAACGCAAGCAGAGTATGCAACAAAAAGTTTCATTCTCGCAGCCTGAATAAATCATTACATTTTAAAATGCATTGTCAGAAAATGATCTTGTGGTAATCAAAGAGTTAAAAGGTGAAAAAAGAAACATTATGGCATCAAAATCTAAAGTTATCCTGAAAAGATTAAAAAGAACAAGATACCCTCATCATTCACAGAAACATAATTTACTACTCGATTATAGCTTTGGCCTTCATCAGATAGTGAGGGATAGCTTTGAATAGCTAAACGGCCAAGCAGCTTACTGCCTCATCGATTTCCTTTGTCTAAAGAGAGTGCACATACCTATACAGACTGAAAAATGGGCACTGGAACTCAATAATGTTTGACAATGGGCTTGTACATTTTTTATTATGTGTGTGTGCATGTACTTAACTTGTGAGTACACTTGGTGAGATCTGTCTGTTGAGTACAAATCCCTCAAACTGGCCAGAAATAATGACCATGTTCCCGCTTAAAATGCATAAAAAGAAAATTAATTCAGAAGACTTCCCAGATTCACTATTTAAAGTAACCTGCACTCTGTATCAATACAACAACATCCTCTCAGTATTTACAGTAGCCTGTACCCATAGTCCTGCACCTTGTGCCCATGGTCAGTGTTGAAGCCTACCCCTGGAGCCAGCACCCCAGTCTATGTTCAAAGTCAGTGCTACATCCTAATGAATTGTTTTTTGGGCACTCCTTAATTTACCAGCATAAACCGGTGACTTCAGTAAGGTATTGTATCATACAGACCAAGAATTCCCAAGTTGGATCCTTGGTTTCTGCTGGATTAGTGGTGGTGATGCTACAGTTGCAAGCACTGTCCCCAAGTTATACAGGAAAAATCAACCTTTGACCAATGCTGCAATATATGTATGTATAGGCATCAATTGAGATCAAGCTAACACCCACTAACCATTATGCCACCAATTGTATCTGCAGGCCCTAGCACGCCTATTGGCAATGACCAAGGGCATCTGCCTCCATAGACTCGAGATCAGCATGGAGGCAGATGCACAGCTGTACCAGCTGCTGCAAGGACACCTGCAGCTAACTTCTGCCACAGGAACATTATTGCCAGTACCAGTCAAGGTCACCTCCTCCTTTGCTAGAATAATTATCCTCAGCAATAGCAGCCAATTTGCTGCTCACAGATGTATCAAATAAGAGAATGACGCATTGTTGAGTGGGGCCAGACTTTGCAGCTCCTTTCCGCCCCCCCGCCTCCCTCACCTCCTCCCATCAATAGCAACAGGAGGATGACACAGTTCCCCAATTTTATCACTCTGCTGCCTTTTCCAAAATACAGTCAGCCACTGATTTGGCCATCTGGGCTGCATGTTACTATTTCTCCCTTGACACCATCACTTGCTCCTCCTCACTTGTTCACTGTAACTCACCAGTGCTACCTCTTCAAGCTCATTAACCACATCCTCTAGAATTCGTGTAGCTGTAGTGGTGCTTGCAAACTTTAGGTTGCTATGAGGTGTTCGCAGGCTGCTCTTCTAGGCCTACAATGACAGAAGCGAAACATCCATTGAAACTACTCTAAAAGATGTTTTCAAACAGCTTGCATTGCAACATTGACAATAGACGTGTTACACAAACATTTGGTCGCATAATAGTTGGCGGGTGTGAACAGTCAACCTTGGCTCAGTGGTAGCACTCTGTTTCTGACTCAGGAGGTCATGGGTTTCAGCAGCACTCCAGAGACTTGAGCACATAGAATTACATAGAATATACAGCACAGAAACAGGCTATTCAGCCCAGCTAGTCTGTGTTGGTGCTAATACTTCACACAGGTCTCTTCCCATTCCATCTACCTCATCTCAGCCTTCCAGCATATCTTTCTATTCCCTTTTCTCTCACGTACTCATGTAGTTTCCTTTTGAAAGCATCTACACTATTTGCTTCAACCACTTCCTGTGGTAGCGAGTTCCACATTCTAACCACTCTCTGAGTAAAGACATTTTTCTTTATTTTCTTATTGGTTTTATTAGTAACTATCTTGTAATTATGGCCCCTAGTTTTGGATTCTCCCAAAAGTGGAAACATTCTCTCCACATCTACTCTGTCCAATCCATTCATAATTTTAAAGACCTCTATCAGGTCTCCTCTAAGTCTTCTCTTTTCTAAAGAAAAAAAGCTCCAGCCTGTTCAATCTTTCCCGATAGCTGTAATCTCCGAATTCTGGTACCATCCTTGTAAATCTTTTTTGCACTTTCTCCAGGGCTTCTATGTCCTTTTTATAGTATGGAGATCATTTCTGCACACAATGTGGCCTGATCAGGGTCCTATACAAGTTTAACATAACTTCACTACTTTTAAATTCTATACCCCTATAAATAAATCCAAGTGCTTTTTTAATTGCTTTGTTGACCTGCGGTGCTCCTTTTAATGATTTGTTCACCTGTATCCCTAGATCCTTTTGCTCTTCTATGCCATTCAGTGTCTTATTTTCTAAAGTGTAGCTAATGTTTCTGATTTTCCTACCAAGGTGCATCACCTCACACTTATCTATGTTAAAGTTCATTTTCCACTTTACTGCCCAATCTGCATGTTTTCTAATATCTTCTTGTATTATATTGCATTTCTTCCTCAGTCTTAGCATCACCTGCAAATTTTGATTGAGTTACTTATTCCTAAATCCAAATCATTAATGTAATTTAATAACAGTGGTCCCAGCACTGATCCTTGTGGAACACTGCTTTCTACCTTCCTCCAATTTGAATAATTACCCTTTACCCTTACTCTCTGCTTTCTATTATTTAGCCAATTTGTTATCCATTCAGCTATTTGTCCCCTGACTCCACTTGCCCTAATCTTTGTCATGAGCCTACCGTGTGGTACCTTATCAAAGGCCTTTTGAAAATCCAAGTATATGACATCTATTGCATTACCCTTGACTACTCTTTCCATTAGCTCTTCAAAGAATTCTATCAGGTTAGTTAAGCTGACTTAGCCTTTCGGAATACATGCTGAATATTTTAAATTATATTTTCTGTCTCTAGATGCTCTTCTATCACTTCTTTTAGTATAGATTCCAGTATCTTTCTTATCACTGACATTAAGCTGACTGGCCTATAGTTCCCAGGTTTTGTTCTATCTCCCCTTTTATATATAGGAACAACATTAGCTGTCTGCCAGTTCCCTGGCACTACTCCCTCTCTATGGAACTTTTGTATACATAAATTAGTGCCTCTGCTATCTCCTCCCTAGTTTCCTTGAGTATGCGTGGGTGCATACCATCCGGACCAGGGGTCTTATCCACTTTTAGTTTTGCTAGTTTGTCAATTATTTTCTTCCTTTCTCAACTGTATTAATATTCTTTTTAAGCTCATCCTCTAGTGAAGTGTCTATTTCATTAACTTATTTGGTAAAAACTGAGGCAAAGTAGTTATTCAATACATCTGCCATTTCTCGGTCATTACCTGTGAGTTTATCTTGCTCATCCTTTAGTGGCCCTCTCCCTATTTTAATTTTCCTTTTGTTATTCACCTTTATAAAACACTGGTTCGGCCTCAACTGGAGTATTGTGTCCAATTCTGGGCACCACTCTTTAAGAAGGATGCGAAGGCCTTAGAGAGGGTGCAGAAAAGATTTACAAGAATGGTTCCAGGGATGAGGGACTTCAGTTATGTGGATAGACTGGAGAAGCTAGGGTTGTTCTCCTTAGAGCAGGGAAGGTTGAGAGGAGATTTGATAGAGGTGTTCAAAATCATGAGGGGTCGAGACAGAGTAGATAAAGAGAAACTGTTCCCATTGGCGGAAGGGTCGAGAACCAGAAGACAAAGATTTAAGGTGATTGGCAGAAGAACCAAAAGCGACATGAGGAAAAACTTTTTCATTCATCGAGTGGTTAGGATCTGGAATGCAGTGCCTGAGAGGGTGGTGGAGGCAGATTCAATCGTGGCTTTCAAAAGGGAATTTGATAAGTACCTGAAGGAAAAAAATTTGCAGGGCTACGGGGAAAGGAGTGGGGAAGTGGGACTAGCTGAAGTGCTCTTGCAGAGAGCCAGCATGGGCACGATGGGCCGAATAGCCTCCTTCTATGATTCTATGACTTAATTATTTATTTTTATATTCCTTGATAATTTGATTTTGGAATTTCTCTTTGCCTTCCTGATTTTTTTTTTAACTTCCCTCCTAAGTTCTCAGCTGACACCCCAGCGCAGTGCTGAGGGAACCAGAGTGTCTGCAACATCAGTGTTATGCTTGACTTGAAGCCAGGTTTCAAACTTATTTCCTACCATCACTCAGATTTCAACCTTCACTCCAACCTCACCTCCTCAATGCTGAAATGCTTATCCTTGCTTTCATTATCCTTGACTTCTCAAACACCCTCTTTGCCAACGTCACAAACTCCTCCCATCACAATCTCTAATTTATGAAAATGTTACCCTCGCATCCGGTCCTATACTGAATTCCATTAATCCATTAATCCTGTCCTTGCTGAGCAAAAAGGATGCTCCTTCTCCTGGATCACTGAACTTCCTGTTGTCATTTACAAATCCCTCCATGACCTTGCCCACCCTACCTCTTCAACCTCTTCCATCCAGTTCTACAACCTATCCCAAGCTCCATGGTCCTCTAACTTTGAGCTCTTGTCCATCTCCCCCACCTAGGGTTCCTGATTTGGTGGATGAGCTTTAAGCCATCAAAGTCCGACCCTCTGGAACTGCCACTCTAAACCTCTTGGCCTTGCTTCCCCTTTCCCAGCCTTTAAAAGTCTCCTCAAATCCTATCTTTTTAACCATGCTTTTAGTCATTTCTTCTAATTCTTCTCCTACTGCTTGGTTCATTCCCACTTACTTAGGTCATTGTATTACATTAAAGGCAATATAAAAATGGACATTGTTGGTGAGAATGAGCGTGAATATGAATGGGGAGAAAACAAAACAACGACAGGGTGATATGAGCCCTGAGCTGGGGGAGACTTCTGGCTTTACCTTCTTCAACTCCCTCAATTCTCTTACAGGCAAGGATGTCCAGTGTGGCCTCTTCCAAGAGAATTATAGACTTGTAATTTCCAGGCTCTCCTCCAGTTCCTTTGTATTATGTGTTATATTGTCATGCAAGCATAGAAATTGTCTTCAGATGTTGTAAATTGAAGGAGCGTACACTGTGACAGACATGCGGCCAACCTGCAGCCCATCCTATGCCAGTAAGTTAACCATGCATCATGTAGTTAAATAGAGTTACAATGATTTACTGTGTGAAGCCCTTTTCCAGATATCCGTGCTAAGGGTTTCAATTGCAAATTGCAGCTTTTGAATGCGTGGCCTGTCCTTGGAGTATGGCCATGCATGGTAAGTAGTGAGAGAGCTGTAAAGTTGCCTGAGTGCTCGGCACAGGCTAACAGTAAATCTGCAGCAAATTGGCTGGCAATATACTCTGTGGCATGCATATATGAAATGGCTACCTAGAATACGGCACTATTGTGAAGCCTTATCTATGCAGCTTCCTTTAGGTTTGTCATGGTCTTCTGCGTCCGCTCTCAGGCGCTGTAGACTAATGTACATGGCTTTGATGACTGTTGTCTGGGGAGGGTGCTCTAGAATGCAAACTGGATAACCCTCCTCGCACTCACCATGTGCAGCAGTAGCTCCATTTCACCATCTATCAAGTAGAGGTTTTGGGTCCTGCACCCCTCTACCACTTCATAGAAACTCCTTTTCTTCTGTCTACAGGTTGTTCCACCAGGAATTGTGCCACATGCTCCTTTGTTCCATGCTCGTTATTCCAGCTGCCAGCAATCTTTTGCCCTCCTCAGTGCCACTTCCCTTTAAAGGTTGTTTCAGCCTTTTACATTGACCGGCACAGGAAATTTTGGCCCACCGACCTCCCCAGTGTTTGAGCGAGATCCCAGCAATAGCTGTATTGCATGGCAGTATCTCATTGTGCACAACTAGTTAGGCTGACCCGTAAAGCCATTCCGAGCATGGCCAGTAACAAATCTCATAGTATACCAGCCCCACCCCTAAAGCAACAGGATGAAAAGTCGGCACGCTGTCTTTGGGACAAGTGGGTCGAACAGGGGAGAAAATTTGGAGTAAAGCAAAGCATCTAACTAGTTACTTCCTTCTGTTCTGGAATGCGCATCGTTATTCCAGTTAATGATAGTGCTTCATTCTGTTCATCCCGATAAACCACTGATGCTTCCATGATGGATCTCCTGATTATTTCTGCCATAAAATGTACAAAATTTAAAGTATAATGCTCGTAATTGTATATTTGACTAAACGCTGAAAGGTCCTTGCAGCAGACTATACAGAACCTGATGCAGTCTGCCAACAGGTGAGGACAATGGAGAGTTCTTGGAAGTTTCCTACACAATTAAGTTTTTTTTAATTCATTTGTGGGATGTGGGTGTCACTGGCAAGGTCAGCCATTATTGTCCGTCCCTAATTGCCCATGAAAATGTGGTGGTGAGCCACCTCCTTGAACCACTGCAGTCCATGAGGTGAGGGTACTGCCACAGTGCTGTTAGGGAGGGAGTTCCAGGATTTTGACCCAGCAACAATGAAGGAACGGCGATATATTTCCAAATCAGGATGGTGTGTGGCTTGGAGGGGAACTTGCAGTTGGTGGTGCTCCCATGCACCTGCTGCTCTTGTCCTTCTAGGTGGTAGAGGTTGCGGGTTTGGGAGGTGCTGTCGAAGAAGCCTTGGCGAGTTGCTGCAGTGCATCTTGTAGATGGTACACGCTGCAGTCACGGTGTGCTGGTGGTGGAGGGAGTGAATGTTTAAGGTGGTCGATGGGGTGCCAGTCAAGTGGGCTGCTTTATCCTGGAAGATGTCGAGCTTCTAGAGTGTTGTTGGAGCTGCGCTCATTCAAGCAAGTGGAGAGTATTCCATCACACTCCTGACTTGTGCCTTGTAGATGGTGGAAAGGCTTTGGGGAGTTAGGAGGTGAGTCACTCGCTGCAGAATACCCAGCCTCTGACCTGCTCTTGTAGTCACAGTATTTATGTGCTGGTTCAGTTAAATCTCTGGTGAATGGTGACCCCCAGGATGTTGATGGTGGGGGATTTGGTGATGGTAATCCCATTGAATGTCAAGGGGAGGTGGTTAGACTCCCTCTTGTTGGAGTTGGTCATTGCCTGGCACTTGTGTGGCACGAATGTTACTTGCCACATCAGCCCAAGCCTGAATGTTGTCCAGGACTTGCTGCATGTGGGTACGGGCCACTTCATTACCTGAGGAGTTGTGAATAGAACTGAACACTGCAATCATCAGCGAACATCCCCATTTCTGACCTTATGATAGCGGGAAGCTCATTGATGAAGCAACTGAAGATGGTTGGGCCTAGGACACTGCCCTGAGGAACTCCTGCAGTGATGTCCTGGGGCTGAGATGATTGACCTTCAACAACCACAACCATCTTCCTTTGTGCTAGGTTTGACTCCAGCTAGTGGAGAGTTTTCCCCCTGATTCCCATTGACTTCAATTTTACTAGGGCTCCTTGATGCCACACTCGGTCAAATGCTGCCTTAATGTCAAGGGCGGTCACTCGCACCTCACCTCTAATATTCTGCTCGTGTCCATGTTTAGTCCAAGGCTGTAATGATGTCTGGAGCTGAGTCTTGCCAGAACCCGAACTGGGCATTGGTGAGCAGGTTAATGGTGAGTAAGTGCCGCTTGATAGTACTGTCGACGACACCTTCCATCACTTTGCTGATGATTAAGAGTAGATTGATGGGGCAGTAATTGGCCGGATTGGATTTGTCCTGCTTTTTGTGGACAGGACATACCAGGACAGTTTTTCACATTGTCGGGTAGATGCCTGTGTTGTAGCTGTACTGGAACAGCTTGGCTAGAGGCGTGGCTAGTTCTGGAGCACAAGTCTTCAGCACGATAACCGGGATATTGTTGAGGCCCATAGCCTTTGCTATATCTAGTGCGCTCAGCCGTTTCTTGATATCACGTGGAGTGAATTCTGAGATGGTGGGGACCTCAGGAGTAGGCCGAGATGGATCATCCACTTGGCATTTCTGGCTGAAGATGGTTGCAAATACTTCAGCCTTGTCTTTTGCACTCGTGCTGGGCTCCGCTATCATTGAGGATGAGGATATTCATGGAGCTTCCTCCTCCCGTTAGTTGTTTAATGGTCCACCATCATTTACGACTGGATGTAGCAGGCCTGCAGAGCTTTGATCCGATCTGTTGATTGTGGATTGCTTAGCTCTGTCTATAGCATGCTGCTTCTGCCATTTACCATGCATGTAGTCCTGTGTTGCAGCTTCCCCAGATTGGCACCTCATTTTTAGGTACGCCTGGTGCTGCTCCTGGCATGCTCTTCTACACTCCTCACTGAACCAGGATTGGTCCCCTGGCTTGATGGTAATGATAGAGTGAGGGATATGCCTGGCCATGAAGTTACAGAATGTGGTGATATACAATTCTGCTGCTGCAGATGGCCCATGGCACCTTATGGATGCCCAGTTTTGAGCTGGGTTGTTCTGGTTTCACTGGAGTGATGATTTTTAATTTGTCAACCTCCTGAATTGAATCCACACCATTATAGTTTAAATGTAATATGCAGAGCACAGTACTCTAATCGATGCAAAATGTGAAATGTTTTCTGTGTGTGACACACACAAACCCCACTGCAGTGTACATTAATAAGCACAGACTCTACTATAGTGTAAATTAGTGTACACAAGGCCATTATAATATACATTAATATACACAGTATTGTACAGCATATGCTCTGAAGACCATATCTCATGAGAATTTATCATAGATATTCTGGCCTAGAAATTCTGTGCGTAAGCTTCCAATATGGCTATCGGCTTGCGTGCACACATTCCATGCCAGAAGTGGGCTGCCCGCCATATTGTTAAATGCAATTGCATAGACATCCAGGGCTCATGCCTAAAACAGGCGTTAGTTCCTTTGCATATGCAAATGCGGGGCCTAATATTTGTTTGAGGACCATCTTTACAAATTTCGTTCTGCACGGTACATGTTGTGGTCAGTATTTTCAGGCAATTGGCAGCCTTTAGCACTCCTTAATGGGACCGCTGGAGGCTGCCTCCCAAAAGGCAAATTCTAACCTTTTAAATGACCTAACTGAGGAGGCAGGAGGAGTAGGAGTGCTCCTCCCGGCTCCACATTAAATTGGCAGGCCGCTGACAGCCATCGCTCGCCCCCTCAGGGTTTCCTGCCCTCCTGCTTCAGGACGCTGCATACCACCTCAGCCAGCATCCGAGCCAGACGATCTTTGTGCTTCTCGGGATTGGCAAGCTGTTACTGGGGCCACAACCTAGCGTCTCCAGCTCTTCGGCAATAAACAAATGAGGCCATGGACCAATTTCCAGTGGCACCATATGTAGGCCAGATCATTTTACATTGAACACAGACTTTAATACAGTGTGGTATGTATGACTATAAGCAGACCTTATAACAATATGCATATAATATTTTATACTGTAATTATATATTGTGTAACACATCTTATACACATACTATACTGTAGCCCTAATTACAATATAAAATACTGCACATATTGCAATGCGTATAATTGTACAGTATAAAGTATGAACTATCATAAGTAAAATATGCTACATACAGATTGTATTACAGTATACACCATATGTAGACTTATACTATACACAGACTGCATCGCAATATACCATACTATACACAGACCATATTATAACATATGTTGTATGCAGATTGTATTACAGTATAATACTCTACACGTACTGTATTATAGTGTTGTAAGCAGACCATGTTATAGTTTACAATGGTGTAACAGATTACAATATATACAATATTAGCCTGCTGTGTCACTCTCTGCAAAATCTTTAACAATGCCTGAAATGTCTCTTCACAGAGATGAACTAGTTATAAGGCATGAAGGAACCCCTATAAATTTGCAGGTTTTATAGAAATTTCAGGGGTGACATTGCAAAACCTGCACCATCCCATTTTTTTTTAGATCTCACACTTTCAATACAAGCAGACTATACTGGTGACATTATGGATTCTTTGCTCGCGTTTTGACTAACTTCCATTTCAAACCGACAATACCCTGGTCTTCCAAGGTAGCAGTTGTCAAGGTGATGTCTTGAGTAAATGCCATACTTAATTAAACAGGAACAGACTGAATGGCAATAAAGCCAATTACAGTGGAACGATTTTCAATAATATTCTTCAATTAGTCTGCCCTTCACGTGAATCCTAATGGCCAGGCTCAATGAGTATGTCTGCTGAAGATCACGCTATGGACAGACAAGTTTTCTCTTCTTGTCATTCAAATTAAGCTCCTAACAGCCACCGACTAATGTCAGAAAGCTGCTGGAAAAACCTATAACATTAATTATCACAGAAATCCAGCAACATTTTTAGAATCATAGAATCATAGAATGGTTACAGCATAGAAGGCGGCCATTCAGCCCGTTGAGCCCGTGCCGGCACTCTGCAAGAGCACTTCAGCTAGTCTCAATCCCCCGCCCATTCCCCGTAGCCCTGCAAATGTTTTCCTTCAGGTACTTATCCAACTCCCTTTTGAAAGCCATTATTGAGTCTGCCTCCACCACCCTTTCAGGCAGTGCATTCCAGATCCTAACCACTCGCTGCATAAAAAAGTTTTTCCTCATGCCGCCTTTGGTTCTTCTGCCAATCACCTTAAATCTGTGTCCTCTGGTTCTCAATCCTTCTGCCAGTGGGAACAGTTTCTCTCTATCTACTCTGTCCAGACCACTCATGTTTTTGAACACCTCTATCAAATTTCCTCTCAATCTTCTCTGCTCTAAGGAGAACAACCCCAGCTTCTCCAGTCTATCACTGTAACTGAAGTCCCTCATCCCAGGAATCATTCTCGCAAATCTTCTCTGCAGCCTCTCTAGGGCCTTCACATCCTTCTTAAAGTGCGGTGCCCAGAATTCGACACAATACTCCAGTTGAGACCGAATCAGTGTTTTATACAGGTTCATCATGATTTCCACGCTTTTGTACTCTATACCTCTATTCATGAGGCCTAGGATACCATAAGCTTTTTTAACTGCTTTCTCAACCTGCCCTGCCACCTTCAACGATTTGTGACATATACCCTGAGGTCTCTCTGTTCCTGCACCCCCTTCAGGATTGTACCCTTTAGTTTATATTTCCTCTCTTCATTTGTTTGACCAAAATGTATCACTTTGCACTTTTCTGCGTTAAATTTCATCTGCCATGTGTCCGCCCATTCCACCAGCCTGTCTATGTCCTCTTGAAGTCTATCACTTTCCTCCTCACTGTTCACTATACTTCCAAGTTTTGTGTCATCTGCAAATTTTGAAATTGTGCCCTGTACACCCACATCCAAATCATTTATATATATCAAGAAAAGCAGTGGTCCTAGAACCGAACCCTGGGGAACACCACTGTATACCTTCCTCCAGTCCGAAAAACAACCGTTCACCACTACTCTCTGTTTCCTGTCACTTAGCCAATTTCGTATCCATGTTGCCACTGTCCCTTTTATTCCATGGGCTTCAACTTTGCTAGCAAACCTATTATGTGGCACTTTGTCGAACGTCTTTGGGAAATCCACGTACACCACGTCAGCCGCCTTGCCCTCATCAACCCTCTCTGTTACCTCATCAAAAAACTCAATCAATTTGGTTAAACACAATTTGCCTTTAACAAATCCGTGCTGGCTTTCCTTAATTAATCCACACTTGTCCAAGTGACTGTTAATTTTGTCCCTGATAATTGTTTTTAAAAGCTTCCCCACTACCAAGGTTAAACTGACTGGCCTGCAGTTGCTGGGTTTATCTTTACACCCTTTTTTGAACAAGGGTGTAACATTTATAATTCTCCAGTCCTCTAGCACCACCCCCGTTTCTAAGGAGGATTGGAAGATTATGGCCAGTACCTCTGCAATTTCTTGCTTCACTTCCCTCAGCATCCTCGGATGCATCCCATCTGGTCCTGGTGACTTATCTACTTTAAGTACAGCCAGCCTTTCTAGTACCTCCTCTTTATCAATTTTTATCCCATCCAGTATCTCCTCTACCTCCTCCTTCACTATGTCTATGGCAGCATCTTCTTCCTTGGTGAAGACAGATACAAAGTATTAATTTAGTACCTCAGCCATACCCTCTTCCTCTAAGCATAGGTCTCCATTTTGGTCCCTAATCGGCCCCACTCCTTCTCTTACTACCCATTTACTATTTATATGCCTATCGGAGACTTTTGGATTACCTTTTATGTTAGCTGCCATTCTATTCTCATACCTTCTCTTTGCCCCTCTTATTTTTCACTTCTCCTCTGAACTTTCTATATTTAGCCTGATTCTCAGATGTATTCTTGACCTGACATCTGTCATACGCGCTCTTTTTCTGCTTCATCTTATTCTCTATCTATTTCATCATCCAGGGAGTTCTGACTTTAGTTGCCCTACCTTTCCCCCGAGTGGGAATGTACCTTGACTGTACCCGAACTATTTCCTCTTTAAAGGCAGCCTAATGTTTGATTACAGTTTTGCCTGCCAATCTTTGATTCCAATTTACCCGGGCCAGATCCGTTCTCATCCCACTGAAATTGGCCTTCCTCCAATTAAGTATTTTTACTTTAGATTGCTCCCTGTCCTTTTCCATAGCTAAATTAAACCTTATGATACTATGATCACTGTTCCCTAAATGTTCACCTACTGACACTTGCTCCACTTGACCCACTTCATTCCCCAGAACCAGATCCAGCAATGCCTCCTCCCCTCCTCCCTCGTCGGGCCAGAAACATACTGATCAAGAAAGTTGTCCTGAACACACTTCAGAAATGCTTCCTCCTCTTTGCCCTTAACACTATTACTTTCCCAGTCTTTATTAGGATAGTTGAAGTCCCCCATTATCACTATTTTATAGTTCTTGCATCTCTGTAATTTCTCTGCAAATTTGCTCCTCCATATTTTTCCCACTAGTTGGTGGACTATATAATACACCTAGTACTGTAATGGCACCTCTGTTATTTCTTAACTCTAGCCATATAGATTCTGTCCTGACCCCTCCAGGACATCCTGTCTCTCCAGCACTGTAACATTCTCCTTAACCAATACTGCCACCCCACCTCTTATCTTTCCTGAACACCATGGGCTGGATTTTGATACTGGAGACGTGATGGAGGCGGGACTCCCACTTTTTGGGTTGTAGTCCCGCCTCCATCGACTTGTGGCCAACCCACTGTATTTTCACTTGATTGACCTTGTTGAGCCCGCCCAGTGAGCTCAGCAGGCCAATTAAGGACCACCCAGCAACAGGTGACGTCACAGATTGACATTTCATCTGTCAAGAGCTTTTGACAGATGAAATATCAGCGTTTGACAGCTCCTTGAAGCTGTCAAACACTGACAATCTGTCCTCTAACTTGAGTCCTTCCTCTCAGGCTGAGTTAGAAATCAATCCAGCACAGAAAACAGAGGCTGCAGTTTTTGACAGCTCAACCGCCATTCTGTTTTCTGTGCCGGTGAGATTTCTGACTCCCGAGACCTGAAGGGCTGACACCTGCAGGAGGAAGTTAAGGTAAGTAAAACTTTTTCCCACACTTTACACTTACCTTACACACTTACCTCTGCACACATGCACTTATCACTCACCTGCCCACCGGACATATCGACCCCTCCGACCCCTGCAGACCCACGGTCCTCCTTGCTAATTTGGCGTGGTTCGGACCTGTCGGGAAGCCCACATTTCACGCATCAAAATAGAGATTAGGCAAAAAACTGCCTGTTAACAGGCAGTTTATTGCCACTAATCCCCTTCCCGCCTCGGGGAGGCAGGTCCCAGCACAGGTCGGGTACCCACCTCCAGCGAAACTGGCATGGAGGCGGGTTGGGGGCGGGATGGGTTCGGGACCCCCGAATCTGCAACTTTAACCCCCCACACGCCTCCAAACCTGCCTCCACGGGTCAATGAAAATTCTGCCCCTTATATCCAGGAATATTTAATACCCAATCCTGCCCTTTTTTGAGCCAGGTCTCTGTTATTGCCACGACATCATATTCCCATGTGGCTATTTGCGCCTGCAGCTCACCTACCTTGTTTACTATGCTTCGTGCGTTCACATGCATACACTATAAACCTATCTTAGACCATCCTGTGTTCTCTCTTAGTCTGACCCCACCTAATATCTTACTATTGCTTACTTTAGTGCTATCCGTCTCTCCCAATCTTTTGTGCCCTTTGTTTCTCCTTTCTAATGCTACATCCTGGTGCCCATCCCCCTGCCAACTTAGTTTAAACCCTCCCCAACAACACCAGCAAACCTCCCCGCAAGGATATTGGTACCAGCTCTGTTGAGGTGCAACCCGTCCGGCCTGTACAGATCCCACCTCCCCCAGAATCAGCCCCAGTGCCCCAGGAATCTGTAGCCCTCTCTCTTGCACCATCTCTCCAACCATGCATTCATCTGCTCTATCCTTCTATTTCTATACTCACTCGCATGTGGCACTGGGAGTAATCCAGAGATTACTACCTTTGAGGTCCTGCTTTTTAATCTCTTTCCTAGCTTGCTGAAATCTGCCTGCAGGACCTCATCCCTCTTTCTACCTATGTCGTTGGTACCGATATGGACCACGACCTCTGGCTGTTCACCCTCCCCCCTCAGAATGTTCTGCAGCCGCTCGGTGACATCCTTAACCCTGGCACCAGGAAGGCAACATACCATCCAGGAGTCACATCTGCGGCCGCAGAAACGCCTGTCTGCTCCCCTAAATATCGAATCCCCTACCACTATTGCTTTCCCTATCTTCCTCCCCGCCACCCTCCCCCCGTACAGCTGAGCCACCCGTGGTGCCATGGACTTGGCTCTGGCTGTACTCCCTAGAAGAACCATCGCCCTCACCAGTACTCAGAACAGAATACTGGTTG
Source organism: Squalus acanthias (assembly GCA_030390025.1). Lineage (NCBI taxonomy): Eukaryota > Metazoa > Chordata > Chondrichthyes > Squaliformes > Squalidae > Squalus > Squalus acanthias. The sequence continues at coordinate 177,793,667 of CM059427.1, read as the reverse complement.
GAGAGCGAGATGCACTCAAGGGACCTGCACTACCTGCCTGGTCCTCCTCTTCTGTCGGTCACCCATTCCCTCTCTGCCTGCACCCTCCTTAGCTGCGGGGTGACCACCTCCCGAAATGTGCTATTCATGTAGCTCTCAGCCTCACGGATGCACCACAGTGACGCCAGCTGCTGCTCAAGCTCCGAAATTCGGAACTCAAGCTCCTCCAACTGACGACACTTCCTGCACACGTGGTTGTCCAGGACATGGGAAGCATCCTGGATTTCCCACATGGCACAGGATGCGCATTCCGCGGGACTGAGCTGCCCTGCCATGCCTTTATTTATTCGACTATTAACTAACTTTACAGAATCTTAAGACTAAGATGTACCTAATTCAAGTTATTAATATAATATATTATTAACAGTTACTAATTTAATATAGTATTAACTGTTACTAATTTAATGTAGTATTAACAGTTACTAATCTCCAAGCTCCTGCTTTTTCCCTCAGCAGTTATTTAACCCTGGCCCCGAACTTGAATAGCCTCTCTCCAACACTTGCTCCTCTGCTCTTTGGCAGAACTTAGCAGAAATAAACTTAAAACTTTAAAAAAACAACTCACCAGCGACTCATCAATCAGGTCCTTCCCTTGTGCTGATGTCACTTTAGGTTTTTTACAGATCACGACCAAAGTAAATCACTTAAATATTAGGGAGGAAACAGAAACAATAATGGTGCCACTGATTAGAAAACAAATCAAATAGGCTATTAAAAAAAAGCATACCCGACAATACTTATTTTTTGAACTGCAAGCCCTACCTATCCAGTTTAAAAAAAAAGTATTCAGTGTTCTCCCTTCCTCAGAGTTCTCACCATACCCTCCCTCTTATGCCACACGCTATTCTCCTTCACTGAGTGAGTTAAGTGGATCTGCTCTCAGGCCTCTGCCTATTGTACTCTGGAACCAACAATTAACATGTGCGAGATCATCTTGGATTCCTCCTCATGATTCTCCACCGCACCCCCCCCCCCACCCCCCCACCCCTTTGACATGTACTGGACAAGAAAAAACGTTTTAGTAACTGACACACAGTATCACAGAATAGGTAGTAGTCCAGAATTTTTCAAATACCCCAACCCCAGCATTATTCTCATGAGATAGTCAGGATCAAGCTGTGAGGTGAATTTGTAAACTGTTGCAGTGGGAGAGGGCTCTGTCCCACATTTATGACTGTCCTCCTTGGTTCAATAAGGAGTGTAGAAGAGCATGCCAGGAGCAGAACCAGGTGTACCTAAAAATGAGGTGCCAACCTGGGGAAGCTGCAACACAGGACTACATGCATGCTAAAAAGCGGAAGCAGCATGCTGTAGACAGAGCTAAGCGATCCTACAATCAACGGATCAGATCAAAGCTCTGCAGTCCTGCCACATCCAGTCGTGAATGGTGGTGGACCATTAAACAACTTACGGGAGGAGGAGACTCCATGAATATCCCCATCTTCAATAATGGTGGAGCCCAGCACGTGAGTGCAAAAGATAATGCTGAAGCGTTTGCAACCATCTTCAGCCAGAAGTGCCGAGTGGATGATTCATATCAGCCTCCTAAGGTCCCCACCATCACAGAATCCAGTCTTCAGCCAATTCGTTTCACTCCACGTGATATCAAAAAACGGCTGAACGCACTGGATACAGCAAAGGCTATCGTGCTGAAGACTTGTGCTCCAGAACTAGCCACACCTCTAGCCAAGCTGTTCCAGTATAGCTACAACACTGGCATCTATCCGACAATGTGGAAAACTGCCCAGGTATGCCCTGTCCACAAAAAGCAGGATAAATCCAATCCGGCCAATTACCGCCCCATCAGTCTACTCTCAATCATCAGCAAAGTGATGGAAGGTGTCATCAACAGTGTTATCAAGCGGCACTTACTCACCTATAATCTGCTCACTGATGCCCAGTTTGGGTTCCGCCAAGACCTATCTGCTCCCGACCTCATTATAATAACCAAACATGGACAAAGGAGCTGAATTCCAGAGGTGAGGTGAGAGTGACTGCCTTTGACATCAAGGCAGCATTTGACCGAGTGTGGCATCAAGGAGCCCTAGTAAAACTGAAGTCAATGGGAATCGGGGGGAAAACTCTCCACTGGCTGGAGTCATACCTAGCACAAAGGAAAATGGTTGTTGTGATTGAAGGTCAATCATCACAGCTCCAGGACATCACTGCAGGAGTTCCTCAGGGCAGTGTCCTTGGCCCAACCATCTTCAGCTGCTTCATCAATGACCTTCCCTCCAACATAAGGTCAGAAATGGGGATGTTCGCTGATGGCTGCAGTGTTCAGTTCTATTCACAACTCCACAGATAACGAAGCAGTCCATGCCCGCATGCATCAAGACCTGGACGACTTTCAGGCTTGGGCTGATAAGTGGCAGGTAACATTTGTGCCACAGAAGGGCCAGGCAATGACTATCTCCAACAAGCGAGAGTCTAACCACCTCCCCTTGACATTTAATGGCATTACCATCGCCAAATCCCCCACCATCAACATCCTGGGGGTCACCATTAACCAGAAACTTAACTGGACCAGCCACATAAATACTGTGGCAACAAGAGCAGGTCAGAGGCTAGGTATTCTGCAGTGAGTGTCTCACTTCCTGACTCCCCAAAGCCTTTTCACCATCTACAAGGCACAAGTGAGGAGTGTGATGGAATACTCTCCACTTGCCTGGATGAGTGCAGCTCCAACAACACTCAAGAAGCTCGACACCATCCAGGACAAAGCAGCCCGCTTGATTGGCACCCCATCCACCACCTTAAACATTCACTCACTCCACCACCGGCATACCGTGGCTGCAGTGAGTACCATCTACAATATGCACTGCAGCAACTTGCCAACGCTTCTTCGGCAGCACCTCCCAAACCCGCGACCTAACAACACTGTGGGAGTACCATCGCCACACGGACTGCAGTGGTTCAAGAAGGCGGCTCACCACCACCTTCTCGAGGGCAATTAGGGATGGGCAATAAATGCTGGCCTTGCCAGCGACGCCCACATCCCATAAACGAATAAAAAAAAAGGCAGGTGATCCGAGACTTTTTCAAGTCATGGTGATATATTTGTCAATGGAAGATTGGAATCTGTCAACCCTCTACAGTAAACTCAGTAATCCAATAGCTGAGCTAGGCAGTTCCATAATACTCCAGGACATTATTGCTGATTGACAAGCCAGTCTGGCTCATTAGTGGGCCGGGAGGAGTAGACATGTCACTCACTGAGGGCTCTGATTCTTCCCAGTGAGCTCCACATACACTACAGGTCAATAACAGATCGGGAGATTCTAGCAGAACAGCTAAAAGCTTACAAATGTCCTGTTTGAGTAAGCTGCACAGTTTTACTTAGTTAAAATGCAGCAGTACTCCTTTGTACACCTGGAGGCTGCTCTTGTCAACCTGCAACTAAACTCTATTGTCTCAGTCAAGTGGAGAAGAGTGCGTGTACAACAGTTCAGGCAACTGTTGGACCTTTCAGTAGTTTGAAGACGCTTAATCAGGATGAAGGATTTCCATGTGTGTCAGACATCTGCAAGACAAAAAGTATATAATTCTCCATACACTGACTTCTCAATCTCAGCTCGTGTGAGAGGTGAAACTTCCAATTAGCATGACATTAAAATCACACAACAGTGAGCTAATCTACAGTGGTTTGTTGCAACCAATTCAGATTAATATTGGCAAACCCTGAGAAGCATTTGTCTGCACATCAGCAGCAAAGGTACATGGTCTGTCAGGGGAGAGTTAGAACTTAGAAATGTGAAGGAAATTATGAATACGCATGGGTCTAAAAAGATATTTTACTTAAGCATAATCTAAACGATGTGCAGTTCAGTCAGGTTTTTACAAAGAATGACACTAGTTCTAACCAGTAACCTACACCTCTGTTTTTTTTGTAAAAATGGGGTTATGTTGACCCATGAAACAGTCACATCTATGTCAGCAGCACACACTGAATGATGCACTTTTCTTGAAGATTGAAATGACAGCCGAGGAACAGCAAACAGCTAGAGAGGTGTCCAGGCCAAGGTGAACATCTGCTTCCAGGGGTTTTCTCAGTGAGGTAAGCAGCCATTAATGCAGAGGACATCCACTTAGTGTTTCTTCTCCTTCATTTAATACACAGACGATGGAATGCCACAAAATGAAAGCATCATGAGTGTTTCCTACAGAATGATTTTCCTGGGTCAGATACCACCTGAACTTTAATTAACCTTGATGTTCATGTGGTTGAGGTGAGGAGTCCTGATGCCAACATGGGTGCCACCTGCAATATCCTACACTTGACAGAATTAGGGAAACTAGATTAAGCTGGTTCTCCTGTAGCTGGGCTCAGCAAGTCTCCTTTGTTTCAGGGCCTATAAAACGGGCTTTGAAGTGCGAATTTGCACTGAGTGTGGTTTCAACAGAGTGCTGTGAGTTGGGTGAGTCGGAGTTGGGTGAGGAGTGGAAGGAGGAGCTCCCTTGCTTCCCCTTTGTTTTTCCTAACTTTTCACCCTGTAGGAAGAGGCCGGTGTCGGGAGCAGCAGGAGAGTACAGTGAGTATTTAAACTTACTTTCACAGGCTTTTTTTCAAAGGCCGGTCAATCTCACAGACCGGCGGCAGCGTTCCAGAGCCACGCCACGATTCAAAAAGTGACGCGGGCAAGAGGAAGCAGCTGATTGGGTGAGTACGGCCAGGTGAGTATTTATACTACTCTATAGTTTGACAGTTAAGGTTAATAGTTTATAAAGTTTAGAAGGTCTTAATTTTTGTGGTTATAGTTTCTAAGGTCTCTGTTGTGTAGCGGGGAGTGCTAGTAAACAAGGGCCCTTTAGTATATCATTTAATAGTGTAATTAGTGGCATTGATTTGATTTAATTTAATTTAAATTAATTAAAGGGTAAGTCATGGCAGCACAGCTCGGCCCCGTGGTATGCTCCTCCTGCACTATGTGGGAAATCAGGGACACTTCCTGTGTCCCTGATGACCATGTGTACAGGAAGTGTATCCAGCTGCAGCTACTGGCAGACCGCATTGTGGCGCTGGATCTGTGAATGGATACATACTGGAGTTTTTGCGATGCTGAGGACATCGTGGATAGCATGTTTAATCAGTTGGTCACACCGCAGATAAAGGCTGCACAGGCCGGAAGGGAATGGGTGACCGACAGGCAGAGTAGTAGGAGCAGGCAGGTAGTGCAGGGGTCCCCTGTGGCCATCCCCCTCTCAAACAGATATACCGCTTTGGATAGTGTTGAGGGAGATGGCTTATCGGGTGAAGGCAGCAGCAGCCAACTTCCTGGCACCATGGGTGGTTCTGCTGCACAGGACGGGAGGAAAAAGAGCGGGAGAGCTATAGTGATAGGGGATTCTATTGTAAGGGGAATAGATCGGCGTTTCTGCGGCCGCAAACGAGACACCAGGATGGTATGTTGCCTCCCTGGTGCAAGGGTCAAGATGTCTCGGAGCGGCTGCAGGGCATTCTGGAGAGGGAGGGTGAACAGCCAGTTGTCGTGGTGCATATAGGTACCAAAGATATAGGTAAAAACTGGGATGAGGTCCTAAAAGCTGAATATAGGGAGTTAGGCGGTAAATTAAAAAATAGGACCTCAAAGGTAGTAATCTCAGGATTGCTACCAGTGCCACGTGCTAGTCAGAATAGAAATAAAAGGATATTTCAGATGAATACGTGGCTAGAGGAATGGTGCAAGGGGGAGGGATTCAAATTCCTGGGACATTGGAACCGGTTCTGGGGGAGGTGGGACAAGTATAAACTGGACAGTTTGCACCTGGGCAGGACCAGGACTGATGTCCTAGGGGGAGTGTTTGCTAGTGCTGTTGGGGAGGGTTTAAACTAAAATGGCAGAGGGTTGTGAACCTGTGCAGGGAGACAGAAGAAAGGGAAGCAAGGATAGAAGCAAAAGACAGGAAGGAGAAAAGCAAAAGTGGCAGTCAGAGAAATCAAGGGTGTAAATCAAACATGGCCACAGTAAATAATAATTCTAAAAGGTCTAAGAGTGTTAAAAAAACAAGCCTGAAGGCTTTGTGTCTTAATGCGAGGAGCATTCGTAATAAGGTGGATGAATTAGCTGCGCAAATAGATGTAAACAGATATGATATAATTGGGATTACGGAGACATGGTTCCAAGGTGACCAAGGCTGGGAATTCAACATCCAGGGGTATTCAATATTCAGGAAAGACAGGCAAAAAGGAAAAGGAGGTGGGGTAGTATTGCTGGTTAAAGAGGAGATTAGCACAATAGTAAGGAAGGATATTAGCTCTGATGATGTGGAATCTGTATGGGTAGAGCTGAGAAATACCATGGGGCAGAAAACCTTAGTGGGAGTTGTATACAGACCCCCAAACAGTAATGCTGAGGTTGGGGATGGCATTAAACGGGAAATTAGAGATGCATGCAATAAGGGCACAGCAGTTATCATGGGTGACTTTAATCTACATATAGATTGGGCTAACCAAATTAGTAACAATACTGTGGAGGAGGAATTCCTAGAGTGTATACGGGATGGTTTCCTGGACCAATATGTCGAGGAACCAACTAGAGATCAGGCCATCTTAGACTGGGTATTATGTAATGAGAAAGGATTAATTAGCAATCTTGTTGTGCGAGGCCCCTTGGGGAGGAGCGATCATAATATGATAGAATTCTTCATTAAGATGGAGAGTGAAGTAGTTGACTCAGAGACTAGGGTCCTGAATTTAAATAAAGGAAACTACGATGGTATGAGGTGCGAGTTGGCTAGGATGGATTGAGGAACATTACTTAAAGGGTTGACGGTGGATAGGCAATGGCAAACATTTAAAGATCGCATGGATGAACGACAGAATTTGTTCATCCCTGTTTGGAATAAAAAGTAAAAGAAAAAAGGTGACTCAACCGTGGCTAACAAGGGAAATTAGGGATAGCATAAGATCCAAGGAGAGGACATATGAATTGGTCAGAAAAAGCAGCAAACCTGAGGATTGGGAGCAGTTTAGGATTCAGCAAAGGAGGACAAAGGGATTAATTAAGAGGGGGAAAATAGAATATGAGAGTAAGCTTGCAGGGAACATAAAAACTGACTGTAAAAGCTTCTATAGATATGTGAAGAGAAAAAGATTGGTGAAGTCAAGCGTAGGTCCCTTGCAGTCAGAATCAGGGGAATTTATAATGGGGAACAAAGAAATGGCAGACCAATTAAATACATACTTTGGTTCTGTCTTCACAAAGGAGGACACAAATAACCTCCCAGAGATGTCGGGGAACATAGGGTCTAATGAGAGGGAAGAACTGAATGAAATCAGTATTTGTCGGGAAATGGTGTTAGGGAAATTGATGGGATTGTAGGCCGATAAATCCCCAGGGCCTGATAATCTACATCCGAGCGTACTTAAGGAAGTGGCACTAGAAATAGTAGATGCATTGCTGGTCATCTTCCAAAATTCTATAGACTCTGGAATAGTTCCCATGGATTGGAGGGTAGCTAATGTAACCCCACTATTTAAAAAAGGTGGGAGAGAGAAAACGGGGAATTATAGACCGGTAAGCCAGACATCGGTAGTGGGGAAAATGCTAGAGTCCATTATAAAAGATGTAATAGCAGAGCACTTGGAAAACAGTGACAGGATCGGACAAAGTCAACATGGATTTACAAAAGGTAAATCATGCTTGACTAATCTACTGGAATTTTTTGAGGATGTAACTGGCCGAATAGATAAGGGAGAACCAATGGATGTGGTGTATTTGGACTTTCAGAAGGCTTTCGATAAGGTCCCGCATAAGAGATTAGCGTGCAAAGTTAAAGCACGTGGGATTGGGGGTAAGGTACTGACTTGGATATAAAACTGGTTGGCAGACAGGAAGCAAAGAGTTGGAATAAACAAGTCTTTTTCCGAGTGGCAGGCAGTGACTAGTGGGATCGGTGCTAGGACCCCAGTTATTCACAATATATATTAATGATCTAGACGAGGGAACTAGATGTAATATCTCCAAGTTTGCAGACGACACAAAGCTGGGTGGGCGTGTGTGTTGTGAGGAGGATGCAGAGAAACTCCAGTATGATTTGGACAAGTTGGGTGATTGGGCAGATGCATGGCAGATGCAGTATAATGTGGATAAATGCGAGGTTATCCACTTTGGTGGCAAAAACAGGAAGGCAGATTATTATCTGAACGCAATAGATTGGGAAAAGGGGAAGTGCAACGAGACCTGGGAGTCCTTGTGCTCCAGTCGTTGAAGGTAAGCATGCAGGTGCAGCAGGCGGTTAAGAAGGCAAATGGTATGTTGGCCTTCATAGCGAGAGGATTCGAATACAGGAGCAAGGATGTCTTGCTGCAGTTGTACAGGGCCTTGGTGAGACCACACCTTGAGTATTGTGTGCAGTTTTGGTCGCCTTATCTGAGGAAGGATGTTCTTGCCATGGAGGGAGTGCAGCGAAGATTCACCAGACTGATACCTGGGATGGCAGGAATGACGTATGAAGAGAGATTGGGACGATTGGGCTTGTATTCGCTAGAGTTTAGAAGAATGAGAGGGGATCTCATTGAAACTTATAAAATTCTAACAGGACTAGACAGACTAGATGCAGGAAGGATGTTCCCGATGGCGGGGGAGTCCAGAATCTGGGGTCACAGTCTAAGGATAAGGGGTAAGCCATTTAGGACTGAGATGAGGAGGAATTTCTTCACCCAGAGAGTGGTGAACCTGTGGAATTCTCTACCACAGAAGGCAGTTGAGGCCAATTCATTAAATATATTCAAGAAGGAGTTAGATATATTTCTTAAGGCTAAAGGGACCAAGGGATATGGGGAGAAAGCAGGGACAGGGTACTGAATTTGGATGATCAGCCATGATCTCATTAAATGGCGGAGCGGGCTCGAGGGGCCGAATGGCTACTCCTGCTCCTATCTTCTATGTTTCTATGTAACCCTGCCACCCGATAAAGCTCTGCAGCACTCTGTTTAACTGACACCTGCTTTCCACAGTCATTTTCTTGAGGCATGTGGGCACTGCAGTCTACCAGACACGACATATGTTCTCTGCAGTGATGTGGAAGAATGTAGTCGCATGAAAATGTCATGCTGTGGAAACCTCCACTTTTACAGTAAGGACCTTCCTCATTATATATGTTGTTTGCAGGTCATCCTATAGCAGATGGTACAATTGTGTTACAGCCTGTCATTTGAAGTGGAGGCAGTGAAGACAGGTTTCCTCTCAGGTGTCTGAGTATGCGTGAAGGGGTCTATAAATGGGGGTTCTGAGGTAGTGATGGGCATAGACCAAACACCTACATTTGGTGCTCCCTCATGAGCTCTCCTCATCTCAACCATGTAGCACATTTTAAAGTCTCAAAAGAAAACGCATCCTTACCATCTAGAAAAATGAAGGTGGCAAGAAAAAAAATGCCCAAATGATGGATCACAAATAAAAATACAAAACAATTTGCTTGCAATTAAAATGGTCATCTGCCTTTAAGAAGCATATTTGAAGAGGCCCGGGATTCTCATGATGCGAGTTAAAATGGGCAAGTAGCATGTCGTGGGTGCAGTCACTCCCATAATTGCGAGAATCCATGCAGGAAATGCAATGCAAATAAGGCTTGAGCATGCTGTACTGCAACTTCAGTATTCCAGCCATTGGGACACCCAATTTGCTAGTTTCTGCTTACCTTTACTAAGGGTCCACATCACTAGCAGGCTCTTATAATCCAAAAATGAGCCACTTTCCCTATGAAAACCAGATGGGGGGAAAATTGGGTCGTGCCCCCTTTGGGGCGCTAACTTCGCCAGGGTTCTACTTTTAGCACCCCGAAAAAGTTAGCGCCCCTGCGCCCGAAATTCACCGGTAGCACCCCAAGAGGGAGGGGGGGGGGGCGCTACTGGAAGCGCCCCGCCTCCCTCTTGGGGTGCTGCGAATGAATATCATGGCGCTACGTGCCGCAGCACCACGCTCTGTGGCACATCGCGCCGTGGTACTGCAGGCCTTCCTCCCCTTATTAAAGGGGAGGGTCCTTGCGCAGCATGACCCGGGGCAAGCTGGGCCACCAGGGATCGGAGTGCCAGCAAAAGAGCCCGGCACTCAAGAGAAGTGCCGGGCTCACAGAGCGCAGCCAGCACCCCACGGGGGGGCTTCACAGGAGGCCGGGGATGGCAATGGGGGCAGGTGCTGGCAGGCGGCCAGCAACAAAAATGGCCGCCCAGCACCTCCCCTTAATTTGCGCCGTCCCGGCCGCAGGTAGGCCCTCCGACCCCATCGGACATAGCATCAGGCAGTAAGTCAGGGGGCGCTACCGAAGATTGAAGCCGGGGAGCGAGCGGGTCGCTGCGCACAGTGATGACGTCATCGCCGGTGGCGCAGCGCCGCGGGGCGCTAACGGTTACCGCTGCCACTAACCTCCTGCTGAATTTCGCAGGAGGTGTTGGCGGCGCCGCGCCCAGGCGCTAGTTGCTTTGTGCCCCGTTAGCGCCCTCGCTAACAGGAGGCGCAAATCAACTGAATTTTTAGGCCATCGATATCCTTCAATTTTTATAAAAAGAGGAATTGAGCTCACTCTGTAATGCTGAATATGTGATCAAACAAATCATTAGCAGGGACAGAGAAACACATTTTCCCAAAGGTGGTTAAAATCCAATTGTCCTTAGCGCCATGGGAATGGACACACTGCAAGAGAATTCACATATTGATGTCACCAGAGTGCAATCAATCCATTAAAATGGGTATACATGAAACATTGAACAGCATCATTACACTTATTGAAAAGAAGTGAAGACATAGAGAGCTGATGCTGTGATGAGTACTCACCACTCCCTGTACTTTCCCCCGCCAGCACTACATTCCCTCTTTATCTAAGCTGATTCCACCATACCCCACTGCCTCATTTGAAAAAGGATTGTTATTCTAGACAGCTAGAAAGCATGCAGAGAAAATCAAGGAGAAAATGACAAACTACAAACCATCACAAATACTCAAACTGTTATTGTGGCACAAAGATCTGCCTGCGGAAGCCTTGCATTTGTTTTATACAAGTGATTGTTTTGTATTGCAGTGGGTCCTCGTGCACAGTGTATGCCAGATATAAAAAGAATACAAAATCAGTCCACTGTATTAATGCAAAAGGTACTAATTCACAGCAAAAAACTATATATTGCATGAGAGGGATTTCATTAAAAGATCTTGTTTTGCACTGCATTGATGTTAAATGTACTCAGGGGATAGCTGAGGTTACACAGCATTTTAATCCTGTCATTATTGTCAGAATAAACATGGATGCTACTTAAAGCTGGACTTGCAATAGGAGCAGGTCGTTTAACAGTATTGATTAAAATCTGTAATTCAGAAAAGCTTTTCATTAGCTTCTAAAATGTCACACGTCCCACAATCTTTTTCCACCACAAATAGAAGAGGTGGAATTTTTCCAAAGTGTAGGCAGAATATTTGCCTGACTAATCCTGGTGCAGAGTCCACACTTCAGATGATTAGCAAAAGATTGTCAGTAAGCAACCTCAACGCCACAAAGATGGGCTGGGAGCCAGTTCTTTCACCTCGAGGGCCTAGTTTCAAATTCAGACAATTAATGGGAAGAGTCTCCTCTCTTTGGTGCCTATAAGTGAAATAAGTTTGGGATAATCTCAATGCAGATCCTATTTCACCACAAATTGATGGTCTCGGATCTCATGCAAAGTGATTACAATGGTGGCTGGTGTGGAGATGGTAATGTACCACTTGTGTCGTAGAGATTGCTACCATAAACTGGGATAATGTACATTGTTGACACAGAAGAGGGGAGGTTTATTCTGCTTCTCATCTGTGTCGCGCCAGACTTGGAACTGCTTGATCCTGAAGCTGGGATCCAAAACTTCAAAAGTGTTTCATTCCACAGCAATTCCATTCCTTATCTTGCTGCACAAAGAAAAAAATGGAATACATTTGAATGTGAATTTTATTTACAAAGAATTTTGTTCTATTACAAACTGAAGCATGCAGAGTGAACTGGTGTGACTGATATGACCAAATATTCTGACAATAGGTCACAGATCTGAAACGTTGGGGGCGATTTTCCCATTGGAGGCGGGTTGGGAACGGGTTTGGGGATGGGCGGGTTCCAAACCCGCCTCCACTGTCAGGTGGGAAAAAGTTGGGATTTTCCCCTAATTGCCCAATTAACTCCGGGTGTTTGGGTTCCTCTGGGCCAATTACTCTTTTTGGACTGAAACTCGCCTCTGCTGACACCGCTTATGCAGCTTCATTTAAGGGCTGCTTGCTTCCTTGGCTCATTTCACTGCTGTTTTGTGGATGCTGAACATATTTGCGCTCAGAAGAGATGGCCAACTCGAGAGCCAAGGCCTCCCCGAGGTTCTCCGATGAGTCCCTGATTATTCTGGTTGAGGGGGTGAGAGCTAGTAAGGAGGTGCTCTTCCCCTCATCTGGGAGGAAGAAGCCTCCCAAACAAACTAAGGTTGTCTGGGAGCAGCTGGCACGGGATGAAACCTCCAGATCTGTGTGCAGCAGAACATGGCTGCAGTGCCGCAAGAGGTTCAATGACCTTGTAAGATCAGCCAAAGTGAGTATACCATCAGCTTGACCCTCATTCTGCTCCCCTCCTCCTCTCATCACCAGCACTCCGCATTGTCAACCTCCTCCTACACATCCCACTTTACCCTTACAACCCTTGCACCCTTAATCATCCCTTTCACTCTATGAACACAATCACTTCACTATTCGACAATGTTGTCCTCACACTCCCTATCAATGTTATGCAATGACAACGACTAACAACACACAGGGAGGGCCCTTGGAAATAGAACCTCACTCCATCTTTGTCTCCTTCTAAGCATCTATGCTCTGGACTCTCTACACTCACTCCATCATTCTCACTCAAACTCCACTTGTCTCCCTCATTGCAGGAAAAGATAGCCCACAATAAAAGGGAAAGGGCGAAGACTGGAGGAGGGCCACCTTCCCTCGCCCATTTGACCAATGCTGAAGAGGCGGCCCTGGAAATCGTTGGCACTGAGGTGGAGGTGGAAGTGGGGGAGGGACAGACGGACACAGCAGAGCAAGCTGGTGACAGAATAGTTTTGCATCTCTCTCTTTTACATTGCAGGAGTCACTAAAATGGCTGCGAATGTACATTTATAGAATGGCAATTGATCATCTGCGCTTTCGCATGTGCATGCCACACGACCGTAACATCTCTAACTCATTCCTTTACTCCCCCACAGGACCATCGACAGCCCCCCTCCCCACTGTCCAGGAAGAAGAGCCTGAGGCAGATGACTCCTCAGAGGAACCTGCAACCTCTGAGGGTGCAGCGTCAGCAGATGTAAGTGCACCCAGCACCAGCGCAGATACGCACACCTCGGTGGGACCTTCGGGAGATAGAGTGGTGTTGTCACCTGGTGTATCACAGCTCACAAGTTAGCATCAGCAGGTGGTGGAGACAGGGACAGCAGTGGAGAGTCCTCGTCGGAGGTCGCAGGGCGCTCCCAGCTCTGCTCAGCTGCATGTGGACCCTGTGCCTCCAGGCCCATCCAGAAGGAGAGCGGTGCTGGAACTCCAGGAACAGGTGCAGGAGTCTCTGGCAGGTCTTGTCTCCAGGGTCACTGCGTGTCTGGAGAGGATGGAGGAGTCCAACTCGAATATGAGCAGAGCCTTTGTGGAGTCATTGGCGCATGAGCGCATCTCCTCGGAAAGGTTGGCTACCTCCGTGGAAGCGATGTCTCCCTCCATGGATTCGATGGCTGCCTCTCTGCAGACGATGGCCAGGGCCATGGAGGAGATAAGTCGCCAGAGTGTTGAAAACATGGTCAATATTCAGAATAGACTGACATCTCTGGAGAAGCGATGGCCAGCTATTGATCAGAGACCAGAGCTTCATGGAAGTCCTCAGCAGTAGGACTGCCAGTGCAGAGACAGGTCCTCATGGCCCCCCTGATGTGCAGCAAGGTGCTCTCAAGCCACTTGCTAGTGCTGAGGTGGGGCTGACCCATGAGAGGGATGTTGGTGACAGAGAACAAGGAAGTGGGGGCTCCTCTCCAAGCGCTCATACTCCCATGCCACTGCAGAGCCCTCAGTCAGAGCCCCACCAGATTCCTCACCCAACTGAGATGGGCGTCTCAGCCCCTGCACAGTCGCAGGAGGAGCAGACTGTTGCCGAGCCCTCATAGGCTCGCAAACCCAGAAGACGCCCGCCAAAGGTGTCGAAGCAGGAGCAGCATGAAAGTGAGCAAGGGGCCTCCACTTCTGCTGAAGCCACAGGGGAAGCACCATGTAGGAGCATGCGTAAGAGGAAGATAAAGCACAATTAGTCACATGGGCAGTCACTTGGGTGTTTTTTTGTGTTTAATGATTAAATGCCAACCCTTTGTGAATGTATTAAACTCTGGTGATGGCAAACTGTTGACGTTATGGCTTCTGTGATTTCGGCTTTGGAAGTTCCACATTGCGGCCTCAGCGAGACTTGCTTGGTCATGTTGGTGGTCAGAGTGAGAGGAAGCCAGAGAGTCATGTCCATTGTGTTTCTTGTGCTAAGAAGGAGCCAAGATCGTGTGTTAGAATGGGCAAACTAAGCAAATCTAGCCAAGATGAGTGCATCCCTTGCATTCCGGCCAGCAATATGCTCACGTGCTGCTGCTGCTGCTGGTTGATGCATCACCGCTCAGTCATCATTCTCCTCCTCCTCCTTCTCTTCATCTGAGGAGGCTATGTATTGATCTACTTGCTCCTCAGGAAGCTGCAAGCCACGATGCTGTGCAATGTTGTGCAGCGCACAGCAGACCACGACCATTCTGGAGACCCTGGCTGCTGAGTACTGCAGGGCTCCACCTGATCGGTCAAGGCATCTGAATCGCATCTTCAGCAAGCCGATGGTTTGTTTGATGATGGACCTGGTCGAAATGTGGCTGGCATTGTAGCGCCCCTCAGCTTCGTTCGCTGGCCTCCTGATCGGCGTCATTAGCCACGTCTTCAGGGGGTAGCCCTTGTCTCCAAGTAGCCATCCGTTAAGTTGGATTGGCGGATTGAAGAGCGGAGGCACACTAGACTGCCACAGGATGAACGAGTCATGGCAACTGCCACAGTACTTGGCGCAAACATTGGGCTGATAAGTGGCAGGTAACATTCGTGCCACACAAGTGCCAGGCAATGACTATCTCCAACAAGCGAGAGTCTAACCACCTCGCCTTGACATTCAACGGCATTACCATCGCCGAATCCCCCACCATCAACATCCTGGGGGTCACCATTAACCAGAAACTTAACTGGACCAGCCACATAAATACTGTGGCAACAAGAGCAGGTCAGAGGCTAGGTATTCTGCGGTGAGTGTCTCACTTCCTGACTCCCCAAAGCCTTTGCACCATCTACATGGCACAAGTAAGGAGTGTGATGAAATACTCTCCTCTTACTTGGATGAGTGCAGCTGCAACAACACTCAAGAAGCTCTACACCATCCAGGACAAATCAGCCCATTTGATTGGCACCCCATCCACCACCTTAAACATTCACTCCCTCCACCACCGGCGTACCGTGGCTGCAGTGTGTACCATCTACAAGATGCACTGCAGCAACTTGCCAAGGCTTCTTCAACAGCACCTCCCAAACCCGTGACCTCTTCCACCTAGAAGGACAAGAGCAGCAGGCGCATGGGAACACCACCACCTCCAAGTTCCTCTCCAAGTCACACACCATCCTGACTTAGAAGTATATCGCCGATCCTTCATCGTCGCTGGGTCAAAATCCTGGAACTCCCTACCTAACAGCAC
Organism: Squalus acanthias; assembly: GCA_030390025.1. NCBI lineage: Eukaryota > Metazoa > Chordata > Chondrichthyes > Squaliformes > Squalidae > Squalus > Squalus acanthias. The sequence goes on along the minus strand of CM059427.1, from coordinate 177,777,892 downwards.
TGTGGGAGTACCTTCACCACACGGATTGCAGCAGTTCAAGAAGGCGGCTCACCACCACCTTCTCAAGGGCAACTAGGGATGGGCAATAAATACTGGCCTTGTCAGCAACGCCCAGATCCCATAAGCGAATAAAAAAACCAAGCAAAATCTCCTTCTTGTGGTTACACACCAGCTGTACATTGAGGGAGTGGAAGCTCTTGCGGTTGACAAAAATAGCTGGGTTGTGATGGGGTGCCCTAAGGGCCACATGTGTGCAGTCTATGATGCCCTGCACCATTGGCAAGCCTGCCATATTTGCGAATCCAACCGCACGCACGGTTATACTTGCTTGGTCAGTTGAAAAGTTGATGTAATTGTGCGCCTTTGCGAAGAGGGCATCGGTAAACTGCGTGATGCAACTGTGGACGGCCGACTGGGAGATGCTGCTAATGTCTGCTGATGATCCCTGGAAGGAGCCTGGAGCAAAAAAGTTGAGTGCGGTGGTGACTTTGACAGCCACTGGTAAAGGGTGTCCACCCACTCCTCTGGGCTCCAGGTGTTGATGCAGCATTGCGCAGATGTCAGCGACTACCTCTCGCGAAAGTCTCAGCCTCCTTTGGCACTGCTGCTCACTCATGTTGAGGAAGCTGCTCCTCGGCCAGTAAACCCTGAGATGAGTGTATCTCCTGCGGCGACGTGCTGCCATGCGCTGGCGCCTTCTGCCCTGTGCAGCATCAGATGGGTGAGCAGGAGGTTGGTGCTCCTGCTGCTGTTGCTGATGTTCTGCCTGGTTCTGCTGCTGCCGTGGCTGCTCCTTGTCCGAATCTGAGGTCCATGATGAAAGGATATAAATGTTTCCCATGCTGCTGGTAGATACCTCCGTTGGGGAAGCGCTCAGTCCAAGTGGGGAAAGGGTTTTCCCAGGAGGTCCCAAAGTAGATAGATCTCAGCTGCACCACCTCCGACTTCAGTAGGCCTGGAAAAAGTGCTCAAAGACCTATGCAACAAAAGTTCTGCTACCTGCAACTCATCCCTGTTGAAAGCTCCATTTTTATGGTGGAGCTGCAGCTGTGAGGAGGCCAGCCACTTGTCAACCTGCCAGGATTAGCTGGCGTGGTTTAAGAGTAGCGTGCAGCATGCTGTAAATGTGTCAAAATAACAAAGGCCTGGCAAAATAGGATTACAGAGGCCCTGAAGCGCTTGTTAAGGGTCTTAACTGCCTATCCCGCCTCTTGGAGGTGGGACCGAATTGCACTCATGAAGCCCGCCTTCAGCAAAGTTGCGCGGAGGCGGGTTGGAGGCGGGTTCCGAACCCGCACTCACTGTTTGTAATTTTACCAACTGTCCCGCCTCCAAACCCGCCTCCTCAGGGCTGGGAAAATCGCCCCCGTTAACTCTGTTTCTCTCTCCACAGATGTTGCCCGACCTGCTGAGCATTTTCATGCATTTTCTGTTTTTATTTCAGATTTCCTGCATCCGCAGTATTTTGCCTTTTGACCAAATGTTCTATTTGGTTAATCAGTGGGATGTAAATCTTAGTATAAAAATCAGAGAGAGGAAAGGATGGTCTCCAATTACACTAACTGATAAAGGTTTATTATCCATGAACCTTTGCAACCACAGACCCACTATTGCAATTCTGCACTTTGTTGTGAAGTCTCCAGAGCTTGCATCAAATAAATCTTTATCCATTAGTCTTGGAACAACTATCATTCTTATCCTTCTTGGGAGTGCTGTTTTGACTACTTTAAGGCAGAATATTTCTTTATTTCATTCTCAGACTTCAAATTGGAAAAGATCATAATTTTAAATAATCTTTCACGAGGGGAAAACCTTTCTGGAATCAATAGGAATAGATAAAAAGAAAAACAAATGGTTAGTTATTTCCTAAATTACAACAGTGACTACACTTCAAAAGTACTTCATCGGCTGTAAAGCACTTTGGGAAGTCCCAAGGTCGTGAAAAAATGCTATATATAAATGCAAGTCTTTCTTCTTTTTCTGTTTCTTATTAGGTTTATTTCCAGGACACCATCCCCTGGCCAAGAGGGACATCAATGGGATCTTCTCGCAGGCCTCCTCCAATATCATTCTCTGGCTATTAGGGGGCGTATACGAATGGATCTGAAGAGTAATGGCACCACATTTGCTGCCCCACCTCCCTTTACTTGTAGATGAGAATCTAGCTCTAAGACTGGAATTTTGGATGAATTTAACCCCTTCACACTCATTCAATTCCAACAGACAGACCCCCTTCCCGCTACATACAATTCCAAAGCACTGAATCCTATCCCACTCACCACCAATGTGTACAATTCCAATGTTTTTAGACACTTCTCTTGTACTTGTATCCATCTAAATTTTGCAAAAGTCTTAAATGAAGTGATTTGAAAAATTCCACTGGACCAAATAACTTCCATTCACTACAATTACCTAAGGTTTATGATCCAGCCATAATAATCTTGATCCAACATGAAACAGTCTTGAATTATTCACACTTTTATTGCTTAGCACAATGAACACGGCCAGGCTAGCACATCACTCATCTTTCACACACTGACAAACATACTAGAAAAAGAACACTTTCTATAATAGCATTTTCAGTTAGATTCAGTTGCAGCACGAACCATTTAATGGATTGATGTTCAAATATATAAATAATACAGATGCAGTGACATACATCAGCAGGTGTGTGTCATTGCATCTGTGTCATTTATACATACGCCAGCAGTTTATAGAAACCCTAATCCACATATATCGTTTTCTCAACAAGATAGTTACCATAGTTGAACTGAGTACCGTTGAGATTGGTTTCATCTCTTACGTGGAAGGGATGACTCAGTATGAAGCAGGCCAACCTAGCTAAGATTTAAAATTGGATAAGAAACTCTACAGGGAATGTAATATCGATTGATAGAGCATACTCCACTTCTACAACATCTACCCATTATAGGTATTTATGTTTTACACCAACCATGATGTTTTTGTGTCATTTTATTATTCCTTTCTCCTACCGAGAAAGTGAGTGTGTGAGCTGCTGCCAGGTCTCTACCAAAGTTTTGCTGAAATCAGTGGCCCGGATTTTGTGTTAGGAATAACGGTGAGGCTATCAATGCTCACTGTTATTATGGAGTAAATCGGACAGCAACGTTCGGCATCTGTATATGCGCAGTTCAATGCGAAAATCAGAAGTTGCTGCCCGATTTGCCCTATTCCTCCACAAGCTTCACTACACCGTTATCTTGCTGAGAGACTTGGCATTAAAATATTTGAAGGGCGTGAAGTTGCGGTACTTACCCATTAGTTACCCACTAAACACGCCAGAGAAAGTTAGGGCAGGTGCATTCAGGTGTAAGTGAATATTTAACGGCATGATAAATCTTAATTATTGCCGAACAACCTTTATTTCTGTCTCTTTTATCTCTCTTTCTTAATCCCATCTTTCTTTCCCTCATGTTATTCCACTTTGTGGACATGATTTTACATTGAATTAAATATTCTAACTTACACTTCCTGGTTTAGACTCCATGGCCGGAATTTTACCAGCACTGAGAGGATGGGATCGGAAGCGGGTCAGCTGTGAAAATGAAAATGATTGACAGTGGGTAGGGAACCCGCTGTCAACCCGCCTCCACGCGAGTCTCCCAGGTGTCGGGTCTGTCAGCGCTGAACAGACCTAACACCAAGCAGCGGGGGAGGCAATTGACATCATTAAGAGGCAATTAAGTCTTATTTTAAGCTCACCTTTAGATTTTTTAGAGTTTGCCAATGGCTTCCCCGCTGCTCGGGGATCACGTCAGGTAAAGAGGTCGGGTGTTGTGTCAGCATGGGATGATTTACTAATTTGACAGCTGCAAATGGTCTATAAAAGCTCCCATTTCATAGGTCTTCACCTTCCAAGGTTAGAAGCTGTTGCTTACTGCATTTGGAAGACAGATTGAGCTTTATGCAGCTTGCAAGTGTTTGGAGGAAACTCTCTATCCAGTGTCACCTCATTGGAACAACCTCTCTCACTATTGACAGATCGCTTCTGTCATCTCAAGTTCACCTGCCATCTATTCCATCAGCATCAGTGCTCTTGAAAAAATCCCACGTTGGTCCTCAGAATCCCATCACGATCAGCCCCAACACCAGCATCACCAGGCACACCAGAAGAACCAACATCAACACCAACCTTCTCCGCAATCACCTGATGCTGCACAGGACACAGGGCATCAGTACCTGACCACATTGCTGCCCGAGACACAAGGGATGGCATCACCATGGCCAGATTTACTTCACTTGACGCTGCACACCCTGGCTGACACATGATGCGCCAAGTTGGCACCACCCCACACCACACCAACACATAAAGCATCCCTACAATGTGCCCAAGTCATTCCTTTCACACTCATGACCATTGCGGGGGAGGGGGGAGCGGGGTAACTTTATGTCTCACCATTCACTGCAACTCACTAAGCCACTTCCAAAGGTGCACACAAATCTGTCCAAGAACGCAAAGTGTTGAAAATAAATTATTCAATGTTTGACAGCACATTAACAGAAACTTCACATGAACATTGGCTAAAAAACCCAAGTGCCTACCCTTGTGTGTTGTTCATTCATATGCTTGCAGTAGGTTGAGGGTGAGTGTGAGGGGTGGCTAGTGAGATGGGGAAGTGATAATGTAGATAGAGAGGGATGGGTGGAGGTGCAAGGTAAGTTGGTGTGAGTAAGGATGTGCAGGAGTAGGGTAGGGAAGGCAGAGTGATGGGGATGTGATGAGAGGCACAGCAGGATAAGGTTGAGTGTGGCTTGGCAGTAACATTTTGTGATCTACTGAGATCATTGAAAGGTTTGCGCCACTGCAGCCAGGGACTCCTCATGACATCCCTGCTTGTGCCCTCCTGTGCAATGTGCAACCAGGCTGTGTTGATCTCCTGGGGAGGTCTCTTCCGCCCATTGGAAGGGAAGAGAACCTCCCTGCCTAAGCATATGGAGGGAGTCATGGGAGAGCCTGGGTGCAGCCGTGCACCTCTGTGCAGTGCTTGTCAGTGTTTGCAGCACCTCAATGCTGTAGAACACGGACAGCACAACTGTCAAAATCAGTTTGGACATGGCCCCTTTCCGGCTGATGACGCGTCATCAAATGACATCATCAGACCCGCTTCCTTTTAATTGGCCGGGAACCTCGCTGGGTGGGCTTAACAAGCCCCATCAATGTAAAATCACTTCAACAGAGCGGGATGGAGCAGGCAGAGGGCTGGGACCGCGCTATCGACCCAGGCCGCTCCAGACCCGCCTCGGTAGGCGAAATCGCAGCCTGTGTGTCTCAGTGAGGATTCTTCAATTTGATTAGTTGAGGAGACATGTTATTTCTTGACCTGCTCGCACATGCCACAAATCCCCTGTAGAAGGTACCGCGCTTAAAAGGATCTGTTGTAACTGTAAATTGCCACTTATAAGGCCATGAAAAGTCTGTGGGCAGCTGAACGGCGAGTGGTGCTTCTTCACTGCTGACCGCAAAACCTGGGACCATCCGCTAAGCGATGCTCAAAATTGGGTTGTGAGATGACTCATTCTTTGGGTTTTTCGCTCCCTGTGGAGAAGCATCTAGCCAAGAATTAGAACTCATCTTATAAAGAAATGTGGGTGCAAACTTATATCCTATTACTCTGTGGCACAGTGCACTGAAGCATCAACCACCTAAACTATACTTTGATTTGGTATTATCAGATCAGCCTTAATATCAACTTACCTACGTGCTACTCTTTACCACACATCACAGTATACAAGTCATGTAGCTCTGAGCAAAACTGCCATTAAGATTTTTTTTAATTTGGTCCTGAAGATCTGAGCTTAGTTGCCCTGAGGACATTAACAGCCAATGTGGGACTGGAGTCATGTGTAGGGCAGACCCAGTAGAATGCCAGTTTCCCTTTTCTGAAAGACATTAGTAAACCAGTTGGGTTTCAACAATCCAGGAGATTTTTCTGATGCTAGCCCAGATTTATTGAATTCAATTTCACAATTTACCATGGTGGAATTGGAACTCGTGACTTACTAGTTACTAATCCAATATCATAACCATTATGCTACCATACTGAGTATCTGCTTGGTTCTAAGTGATCTATAGAATGGTTCAGTACGAAGAGTATGGGGTAAAAATTCAGTTGGTTGCGCCTCCCGTTAGCGCCTTAAGAGAGCGCTAATGGGGCGCAAAGCCGCTAACGCCCGGGCGCAGCGATGTTTGCGCCGCTCTGGAACTTAACTAGACATTGTGCGGCGGCGCTAAACTTTACCGCTGCGACCACCTGTGCGCGCAGATTGTGACGTCATTCCATGGTGCAACGCCCTTGTGGCGCCCCGGAGCGGAAATTGAGTGGCGCCCCCTGCCTTACCGCCTGGCGCATCCAACGACCGGAAGACTGGAACGCTATCAATCGCTGTGGGGCTGGGGGGGGGGGGGGGGGCGCTATTTAAAGGGGGCCTCTTCCTGTCTTTTTCTGTGGTTGACATTTTTGCACCACTCGTTCTCAGAGAGAGAGAGAGATTCGGAGAGAGAGAAAGAGAGACTTCTGCATTGAGTCAACGCTTTGTGAGGTAGTTTTGCCTACTGATCCTAACAGTTGGCCCCCCCCCGCTTTAAGAACTGGCCGGCGCCAGTGTGTCTATGTTCCCTCGCTAACTGGCAGCACCTGCGCTGCGCTCGCGCGCTGAGTTAGCGCCTCACTGCTCGGCCTTTGCGCCTTAAGACAGGTGTGCAGCGCCTGATTTAGCGCTCCACTCACCTCCCGGGGCGGTAAAAGTGAAGTTTCCAGTCAGTGCCGATAATTAGCGCCAGGCGCTAATATTTGCGTCCAGACGATATTTGCGCCCCAAACGGGGCGCGACCTAATTTTTCCCCCTATGTTCCTTGCTTGGCTTCAAAAGGTGCATTTTTTTAAAAAAAACACTAGATTCCTTTGCTGGTCTTGCCTTGGAATTTTTTTAACAAAAATCAATGATTATATTCAGTTTAGGGAAGGGGTTGTTTATTGAATGCAAATCCTAGAGACATTACTCAAATGTTCTGCTCTTGAACTTAGGAAAAATTACAGATGGTGCTTTGCTCATATCTCAAGTATAATTAAGAATTGGTTCTAAATCAAACTGGACTTCATCTTCTGCACCTTGGGGCAGGCGCATATATTCCATCTCAACTCACCCTACTCGCATGTTCTATTCCTCAAATTGCTCTCTGTGCTCCTGAGATCCATAGATTTTTCGAATTTCAGAATGCTTTATTTTTACTTCACGTACTTTGATGGTTATGAAAATCTCTAAATAAAAAGTTTTTTTTGATTAAGAAATTAATGAAGTCAAAGATGACCATTACTACCTTTTTTGGTGAAAGGGGGTTGACAAGGTTAACAATGGGTACACTATAATTTTATTCATAATTATTATGGAAAGAAATACACTGAAGACCTTTTAACATAAAGACTAGCACTTTTTTCAATAAAGTGGCTAGACATGGAACGCATAATCGGTAGAACAGCTGAAATTTTTCTAGATGTTCACTGTCTCGCTCTCTCATGCACATGTGTGTGTGTGTGTGTAACATCTACTTTCACAATTCAGGCATGAATACACTCAGTATAAAGCTGCAACTAGCAAGTTCCTCGTATCATTCAAAACCATCCGATTTTTCTTTGTGCAGAGAGCAACCACTGCTGAATATGAACTACGAAAGCCAAGCTCCTGAAAGAGCTCGCAGCCTCACACTATATCCAATTTAACACAGCCAATTAAGGGCCCATAAAAATGCTAACTCTATTGAATGTTTGGCATGCTTGATAAATTGTGATTGGATCATGTAGCTGAATGTAAATCCTAGCCAAAATGATTCTGCTGTAAGGAATATATGAGTACAGGCAACAGCTTCTAAACGTCCACCTTTCAGCTGAAGAGGATATGTTGGTTTGATGAACAGAACACAGTATGTAATCAAAGCGTCCGCCTTGCTCCCAAAGACTGCGGGAGACGGAAGGAGGCAATAGTAATTAGTTGGCAGTGAAGATAGCAGATAGTGTGGTGGGTAAATATGTGCAGAATGCAGATCGTGTGGAATGAGAATGATGCAGAATTGGGAGTGCATGGAATAAGAATGATGCAAAGTGAGATGGACTAATAGTGAGTTGAGTGGATTTAGTGCACAGTAAACAAAGTAGAGGTGGATACGGTGTGCGGGACAGATAGTGGGATGTACTGAAAGTAGAGTGGAAAAGTGTAGATAACGAGCTGGGCAGACAAAGTTACAGTCTCCTTTTTCTAGCTATGTGGATTTATGTTTTTCATTGTGAACATTAGAATGTCTTTCATCCTGTTCCAGTTTCCCTGGTTTTGTACTGATTACCAGCATTATAGCAGCAAAGATTATTGACCACGTTAACTTTACTAAGGCAGCATCGTCATTAGGGAATCTTTTTAAACTTATATAGGCACCTGACCTTAAAGAAAATTAGGAAATCTCTATAATCCAAGGTAGCACCACAGCATTAACGGCTCGACGGACCGAATGGCCTACTTCTGTGCTGTAACCATTCTATGATTCTATCAAGAGTCTGATGGATAAAATCAAAATGATGGCACCACCCTCTACAGAGTGGTTAGATGGATAGAGCCTGCAAGGAAGTGTTTAGCAAACCTTTTTTGCTTGTTCAAAAGAATTTGATGCAATGAGCTAAATTACTTTGAATACATCATCCTGTATTTACTCATGACACCATTATGATAAAAGTACATACAGCTCTTTTTCCTCATCAAACAAAGAAAAGATTTGCTGAGCCCATTCTTAATGAAATACTGTCCCTTTAATTCTTCGTCTGAAAGGCAAGCAGCGAATGAACCGTTGCAGGAAAATATAGACAGAATTGAAAGTAGGCGGACAAATGATGTGTTATCTTCAGGGCTCAGAAAAGCAAGTCAATAATTCTGTCAAGAAAGATTGACCATGACATTGCCCACCCACATCTTTCTACAATTATGACACCAAGCTCTCCTCAATTAAATAACAGTCAATTCCTCAGTTTGGTAATGCTCTCAAGCTGTGCTGGATCTTATAGCTGGCAAAGATGGGTGTAAAAGCTTGCAGAAATTTGGAACTTCTCCAAAATGTTTGCCTTACTTATTACACTCACAAAAGTGTTCTATAAAGCTTATATCAATCCAGCAATAAAATATTGCTGCCTAGCTTGGCAGAACGTAAAGGAACTCCAACTTCTGCTCTTCTAATCCGTACACACAAAGTCCATTCTTGAGGACTCCAAACGCCATGCCAGAGTCCTCTCTTAACAGTCCAGAAACATAGCTAGGCTCTCAGTCCTCTCCAAGATTGTGACTCCAGAGTTGTTAGAGCCAAAGCCTGCCTTTCACATCTATGCCAAGAACATGAGTCATGCAACTGCACATCAACACTCTCTATCAATCCAAAAATAGAAAGAAAGACAGAACTTGCATTTGTATAGCGCCTTTCATGACCTCAGGTTGTTCCAAAGTGCTTTACATCCAATGAAGTACATTTGAAGAGTAGTCATAGTTATAATGTAGGAAAACGCGCAGATAATTTGCGCCCAAGCAAGGTCCCTCAAACAACAATGAGAGAATGACTAAATAATCTATTTTTAGTGATATTTGTTGAGGGAATAAATATTGGCCAGGATACTGGGTAGAACTCTCCTGCTCTTCTTCGAATAGTGCTGTGGGATTTTTTAAATCCACCTGAGAGGGCAGACGTCTTGGTTTAACGTCTCATCCGAAAGACGGCACCTCTGACAGTGCAGTACTCCTTAAGTGTCAGCCTAGATTATGTGTTCAACTTCCAAAATGTCGGTACTGACCTGCACAAATCCTGCCCTGCATTATAATCGGGCCTGAATCTTTTGTGGTCTCATTAACTACCCTGGTCAATTTTGAGAGATATTCATCTTCATTATACTTATCTCCTCTCCTCCCCGTCCCATCTTCGACTGTATCTTGCTCTTATGTCATGTACTCAAAAATAAATGAGTGGAACTGAAGATGTCAAAATCATGAACCTTCAAATATGGTACTGTTACCATGTTTAACTCAACTACAAATTAAAGAATTGCATCAGTCTCACATTTTTCTGAAATATAGAAATATAGCATTACCTTAAGAAGCAACGGTTCTATTATCCCAATCAGAAATTTTCAGGACTATTAATCTGTAAGTATTTATGGTTGTTATTACTGATGAATTTCCCAAATTTGAAGTTTTTTAAAATTAATTATGGGGATGTAGGCGTTTATTGCCCAACTCTAGTTGCCCTCATACAACCGAGTGACTTGCTAGGCCACTTCAGAGGGCGGTTAAGAGTCAATTGCTTTGGTCTGGGACTGAAATCACATATAAATGAGATCAGGCAAGGCCGGCAAAAGGGCATCAGTGAACCAGTCACATTTTTTTTTTAAACTGAATTCAAATTCTCATGGTGGAATTTGAACTCACGGTCTCTAGATTATTGGTCCAGGCCACTGGATTACTAGTCCAGTAACAGAACCACTACGGTAATAGTTGTGCCTGTGAGCAATGATGCCTTTTATTGCTGCAATTCATGGTCTGCTGATATTGATGTGCAGCTGTGGAGTAAGCACCTTTTATGGTGCTGTTACAGTGGACTGACAGCCCTGTCACACGCCTTGTATGTTTTATGGAACATATACAGAATTAATTTCGATAAAATGTCTAATGCAAATTTGTACAGAAGTAAAATTGTACTGTAATTAGATAAAAGGAGCAATATTGAAATTAGGGAAATGACTGACATCCTAATTAGGGAGCTGTGTGATGCTGCAATTACAGAACTGTATGATATTGTAATTAGAAGACTATTTGGCATTGTAATTAAAGAAATGGGTGGTGCTGTAATTATAGAAGTTATAACTGGAGAAATAAATGGGCATGTAGAACAATCCATACATATAACAGTAACCCTTATTAAAAAAAAAAAATTTCAGTTCAAAATCTCTTTGCCCATCTTAAAATACGATTTGAATCCTGAATTGCGGGGAAGTTTCCTTTGTAGCGTGAAGCCTGCAGTGTAAGGCAGAACTTTGGGAAACTTACACTATTTAGTAAATGAAGAAAATAAAAGAAAAAACATTTCATGCAATACTTTATTGAGCGGGCAGTGAGGCAAACCTACCCACTGTCTTCGGTCATCTGTAACCTGTTGGAAAGATGGATTTGGACTGGGCCTTGACTGATTTGCCCATTAAGTCCTCAGCTCTTCCCCTCTCTTCTCTCCTCGGTGTAAGAAGTGCCCCACCTCTGCTGACATCACCATCTGGAACTTACCATTATGGATATCTGTAGCTATGCTTCTTTGTTGCAGCACTCTGTAGACAGACTTGCTGCACCAGAGGCAGCTTTTTTCCTGTCTGTTTGAGGCAGGCTTGCTGGACCAGCTGGTTTTTTCCTGTCCATCAATTTCGGCTGTTCATATGTTCTGTCTATTCTTATCTGATGCAGTGACATTAATGCAGTCCTCAATGCCTATTCCATTTCCCAAATAGTAAAGAAAACTTTAGAGAACTGGAACCAGATGAAACAGCAAAGGCACGCAACTCTCACCGGTGATTTGCTGTATTTACCCCGTGAAATGAACAAGACTGCACAACAAACAGAATGAACTTGCAAGTCATTGATAGTGCTTGGAGTCGTGAAGGATATAAATACATTTACAGTGTGCTCAAACTGTTTTTTTTATTAAAATTGATAAAACATAGTCAAATGCAGAAGCACACTTGTGTTCAAGGCAAAATTTGTTCTAGTCCTTTGAAAATGAAAAGCAGTTATCATTATCACTGCTGTGTTGCATCGCACACACACTGCAAGCTACGCTCACACTTCTTTATACTGCAATTTATAAGTCAATCACGACTGATGACAGTCACTCCTGCTTCTATGAACCACACTGATAAAGAGCTCCCTTATGCCAGATGGCCTAAATCACAGATTGTGATGTTACCTGATCCACTCACATCTTCAGTAACCAGCTTTATGCATTCCTGCCATTACAACTATCCATAAATAAAGCCATTTGACACTTTCTTGCTGTTTTGTGTAAAATCTAATTTAGTGGCGCTATGCCATTTACTCATGAAAACTGTACTGAAATCAGGCATTATGGATTTATTATGCTTTTTAAACATCACAGTATTTTGCGTGAGAAATTCTGCTGCCCCAACACAAATGGTCATTACAGTGAAATGGTCATTACAGTGACTGTTCCATTAGGTGTACATTTATGAGTGCAAGAACACATGAAAGGCACAATCTGGCACTTATGGAGAGTAGAACAGAAGTTGGTGCGCATCTCATATGTGAGCGTAGAGCCCTCATGCAACAGTTGCCCCCTCAATCTGCCCCCATAATTGGCACCTCCAGAGCAGAGGGAAATTTATTGTGAAACTACCTTGCATTAAGTATACCCAGCTACGTATTTCCAGAGTGAGTCAAGTTAACCTTGACGCCAATCGCTCACCTTGGCATAGATAACAATTCAGTCTTCATTTTGTTAAAGACTACACGGCTCGGGCTTTGTACAGTGGAAACTGCCGGGGTGAGTTTTTGGGTGAGCGATTCCATCGGGCGGGAGGAGATTGGCGCGATCCTGCAACCTCCCCGACGGAATTGGTCCGAGACTCGACCAATTTTCATGGTGGGGCCTCATTTTCATAATGCCGGCGAACTGCGAGTGCTGAAGCAGCGCTCATAGGTAGCGCACCGGTGGGGGAGGGGGAGAAATCCAGCGGCTTCTCTGAGGAGCCGAGCCTGAAGTTAAGGGGGAGGAAGGGGTTGGGAAAGCAATCGCGGGAGGCAGGGCACCGAGGGGTTGGCAGCGGACTGGAAGATTCCTGTGAGGCCAGAAGGAGCATTTGTGACCCCACAAAAATCTATTGAAAAAAAAACTTACCTTGAGTTGTTTTGTGATCGGCCTGCTGAGGTCCCTTTAAGGACCGCTGGTTACGCCTCTGAATGCCTAGTCGCATTTGGCGGAGCATGCATGGCGCAAGCTGCGCCTGTTGGCACATTAAAAAATGCCAATTGACGTCCTGTAGTGTGGGAACCAAATTTAAATATGGCTCGCGCCGGTTTCGGCCATGAGGCAAAAAGGTTGGGAGATTTAAAAGAAAATTTCACATGCCAGAACTCCCTGATTTTCAGAGTGAACGGGACAGTAGGCAAATGGAAATCATCCCCTGCTCCTCCAGAATACAGGGAAATAATGCATTTTTATGTTTAATTTGGGTTTTGGGAAGAGAGCCATTAGCATTTTGCACTTTTGGATAAGATGGTAAACCCCCGTCTGCTCTCTCAGGTGGACGTAAAAGATCCCGTGGCACTATTTCGAAGAAGAGCAGGGGGGAGTTATCCCCGGTGTCCTGGTCAATATTTATCCCTCAATCAACATTACTAAAAACAGATTATCTGGTCATTATCACATTGCTGTTTGTGGGAGCTTGCTGTGCGCAAATTGGCTGCCGTGTTTCCCACATTACAACAGTGACTACACTTCAAAATTACTTCATTGGCTGTAAAGCACTTTGAGACTTCTGGAGGTCATGAAAGGCGCTATAGAAATGCAAGTCTTTCTCTTTTGATTTCTTTTTCTTTCTTTGTCCCTGTTCGCCTGTAGGTCCAATGGAGGCTGATTCTGAAAATGCATTTTCCAGTGGTGCACAAAAGACCGAGGCCGCGATTTTGTAAATAGATGCGGTTTGGGAGCGGGTCAGGTGGTTTCCGGCTTCCAGTCCCGCCCCCAACTACATCCGGCCCTCAGACGTGATTTTACGCTGATTGACCTTGTTAAGCCCACCCTGCGGGCTTGTCGGCCAATTAAGAGGAAGCCGGTCAGGTGACATCATTTGATGACACGTCATCTGCTGGTTTTCTTAAAAGGACCACGCACAATTTTTCTTTGACAGCTCATTTCTCAGTGTTTGACAGCATTTAGGTGCTGCAAACACTGACAATCACTGTACAAAGGTGAGCTCTTGCACCCAGGCTCTCCAGTGACTCCCTCCATAGGCTAGAACAGATGGCAGCTGCAGGTGAGGTTACAGAATCGATCTGTCACTGGTGAGAGAGGTTCTCCCAATGAGGTGGCACTAGACATCAATTTCAAAACTTGTAACCTACAGAAAAGTGTAAAAGCATTAAAAATGATTTTCCCAATATTTTCTTATCTCTGAAACTCACCAGTGCACCATTGGATCCTTCACACCACTTCTGCAGCTGTCATCAATGCAGAAACACTACAGCAGACTCACAACACCCCACACTTACCTGGCGTGGTGTCTGGATGTCGGGAACCCCGATGCAGAAGCGGCAAAATTGAAAAAGAGCCTGTTAACTGCTATCAAGTACCTGTTAACAGGAAGTTAAGTGGCTTTAATCCTCTTCCCGCCGCTAGGTGTCGGGTCCATGCGCAAATCGGGGACCCGACACTTGGGAAAATTGTTTGGAGGCGGGTTGACGATGGGATCGAAACCCACCGTCAATCAAAACGATTTTGACCCTTGACCCGCCTCCAAACCCGCCCTCTCAGTGCCGATAAAATCGTGGCCTCGATCTCATTGTTACAAGATCTGTTCTGTTGCTCATGCGCAAGCATGGAAGGGAAGAGGAGGGACAATTGGATGCAATGAGCCTGGCAATTATGTCACTATGTACATCACTGGAGGAGGTGATCATTCCAATTGCAAAGTGGGAGACAAACTACAAAAGTGGATTGCTCAGCGCCATCTGTGTGGGGATCAGTCCATTTAATTTAAACAGTTCCTTTGACTGCACATCAGTAATCAATGTCTCTCACATACAATAAAAGCATCTATAATCAGCTGCGTCACACGGGCAGGTCTGTTAATGAACTGATCAAGCTCATTCTAGAAACATACTACTTCCATCAAATAATGGATGTGATTCATGGGAATTTAGGAAGACTTTTCATTGGCATTCATACGCCATTCATTTTTGATGATTTAAAAAATAAAAAATTAAGGATCTTAAATGGATTTATGAAGATCACAGAGCTTGATCATCCTTAATGTTAACTTCTTTAGGAATGTTATGCTTTCAAATTTAATAAAGTAGCTGCCAGAACTTCCTCAGTGGCATATGGCTCAAATACCCTTGAACTTTCCGAGTAAATAAAGAATGCACTCTGCATCCAACTGCACTGTCTGAAGAGTAAGAGAGCAGATGGAGTAAGATGACTTGGGTTTCTTCATGGCAAAATAAAACCTAATTATCTGTGACAGTACAAGAAGGAAATCAATAATCCAAGCTAAGCTCATAACAGTACATATATCAGACACAAAGAGAAGAAATAAAATAAAATATAAACTTTAAAATGTCACTGGAGAGTGGTAGCTTGTGTTTCCTTCCAAGACTTTATTACAGCAGGCCATTTACCCTTCACTTTCAATAAAAATGACTTAAATACAGTAGTGGTGCTCATGCTGACTGATGATTACAGAGTACAAGAGAGCATACAATTCCCACATGAAGACACTGCAATCTCAGTCAGGGACAATTGCAGCAGTGTTATTTTTGGGGGGCGATATCAACAAGGATAAGGCGTTTTCCCAATGTGGGGGAGGGTAATGGAAGGAGAAAAAAAAACAGACTGCTCTCCTGTGCTTACTACTGCTACTGCCTGATTTCACAACTGGCACTGATTGAGGTCCAGAAGCTGACTGCCCATTTTTGCTCCAGTCTACTGTCGCTCCGTGGCCAGTGAAGAAAAAAGATGAGAAATAGCTTGAGGGGAAAAAATGCAGCCTCAGAAAAATAAATCCGATTTATGAATAAATGCCGTTTCTGTTTTATTTATGGATTGAACATCCTGGCCCTGTCCTGGATGAATAAGACAGAAATTAATTTTGGAGGAAGTGAAGAACATCATTTAAAATAAAATAGAAAAATACCGGTAAAACACAGAAGGTCTGCCAGCATCTGTAAAGAGAAAAGACAGGCTAATGTTTCAGTTTGTTCCCTTTGTTAGAATCAAAAGCTGCAAGATAAGCAAGTACGTAATAAGTCTGAACAAAACAAAGGAGAAGTAAGGAACCTGTGGCCACATGGATGGAGAGACAGTTGAAGGGCAGAAAGCGAAAGGCGGGAGTATGCATTTTAGGAGGAAGAATGAGGAGAGGCAATATAAACAAAATGGTACAATTTTGAAGTGGTGCAAGAACAGAGAGTTTCACATACACAAGTCTTGGAAGGTGGCCGGACAAATCGATAAAACTGTTAAAAATTACATGGGATCCTTGGCTTTATAAATAGAGGCATAGAATACAAAATAAGGAGAAACGGTTTCCACTGGCAGGTGGGTCGGTAACCAGAGGACACAGTTTTAAGATCATTGGCAAAAGAACCAGAGAGGAGATGAGGAGACATTTTTTACACAGCGAGTTGTTGTGATCTGGAATGCACTGCCTGAAAGGGCGGTGGAAGCAGAATCAATAGTAACTTTCAAAAGGGAATTGGTAAAATACTTGAAAAGGAAAACATTTGCAGGGCGATGGGAAAGAGCAGGGTGTGGGACTAATTGGACAACTCTTTCAAAGAGCCGGCACAGGCATGATGGACTGAATGGCCTCCTTCTGTGCTGTAATATTTTATGACTCTATAAGTAAAAGGAACTTTCTTGGATTGGAATGATGAGATAAGTGGAGTTCCACAGGGGTCTGTTGTAGGCCGGTTCTTTATTACTATATATACATAAATGATCTGGGCAGATAGGTCATACAATTCAAAATGGAAAATTGTGAAATAATACATTTTGGAAGTAAGAATAGGGAAAGGAGAAACGCCTTAAATGCTAAGAATTTAGATGAAGTAGAGAAGAGGGACGTTGCCGTGTAGATAGTCAGGCCATTTAAGGTAGCGGAGCAAATAGATAAGCCCATGAAAATGATGAACAGAATCCTCGGTTTTGTGTCTCAAGATGAATAACAACAACAACTTGTATTCATATAGCGTCTTTAATGTAGTAAAACGTCCCAAGGCGCTTCACAGGAGTATTTTAACAAAAAAAAAATTGACACCGAGTCACATAAGGATAAATTAGGGCAGGTGACCAAAAGCTTGGTCAAAGAGGTAGGTTTTAAGGAGCGCCTTAAAGGAGGAAAGAGAGGTAGCGAGGCGGAGAGGTTTAGGCGGGGAATTCCAGAGCTTAGGGCCGAGGCAACAGAAGGCACGGACATCAAAAGTTGAGCGATTATAATCAGGGATGCTCAAGAGGGCAGAATTAGAGGAGCGCAGATATCTCGGGGGGTTGTGGGGCTGAAGGAGATTATAGAGATAGGAAGGGGCAAGTCCATGGAGGGATTTGAAAACAAGGATGAGAATTTTGAAATCAAGGCGCTGCTTAACTGGGAGCCAATGTAGGTCAGCGGGCACAGGGGAGATGGGACAAGACTACAATAGCATGGAGCTAAGCTTGAACAGACCTTAGTTAGGCTGCAATTGAAGCATTCTTTCTAGTTTTGGGCATCTCATTACAGTAAGGATATAAAAGCAATGGGAAGAAGTTCAGTATTGATGCAATAGGATGTTAGCATGGCTGAGGACTTACGGGTATGAAAAGACACTTGAGAAATGAGGGCTTTTACATAGAAGAAACATAGAAGATAGGAACAGGAGTAGGCCATTCGGTCCCTTCAAGCCTGCTCCGCCATTCAATGAGATCATGGCTGATCATCCAAATTCAGTACCCTGTCCCTGCTTTCTCCCCATATCCCTTGATCCCTTTAGCCTTAAGAAATATATCTAACTCCTTCTTGAATATATTTAATGAATTGGCCTCAACTGCCTTCTGTGGTAGAGAATTCCACAGGTTCACCACTCTCTGGGTGAAGAAATTCCTCCTCATCTCAGTCCTAAATGGCTTACCCCTTATCCTTAGACTGTGACCCCTGGTTCTGGACTCACCCGCCATCAGGAACATCCTTCCTGCATCTAGTCTGCCTAGTCCTGTTAGAATGTTATAAGTTTCAATGAGATCCCCTCTCATTCTTCTAAACTCTAGCGAGTATAAGCCTAATCGACCCAATCTCTCCTCATACGTCATCCCTGCCATCCCAGGTATCAATCTGGTGAATCTTCGCTGCACTCCCTCCATGGCAAGAACATCCTTCCTCAGATAAGGCGACCAAAACTGCACACAATAATTAAGGTTGGTCTCACCAATGCTCTGTGCAACTGCAGCAAGACATCCCTGCTCCTGTACTCGAATCCTCTCGCTATGAAGGCCAACATACCATTTGCCTTCTTAACCGTCTGCTGCACCTGCATGCTTTACTTCAGCGACTGGTGAACAAGGACACCCAGGTCTTGTTGCACTTCCTCTTTTCCCAATCTATTGCCATTCAGATAATAATCTGCCTTCCTGTTTTTGCCACCAAAGTGGATAACCTCACATTTATCCACATTATACTGCATCTGCCATGCATTTGCCCACTCACCCAACCTGTCTAAATCATACTGGAGTTTCTCTGCATCCTCCTCACAGCACACTCGCCCACCCAGTTTTGTGTCGTCTGCAAACTTGGAGATATTACATCTAGTTCTGTCATCTAAATCATTAATATATATTGTGAATAGCTGGGGTCCTAGCACCGATCCCTGCGGTACCCCACTAGTCACTGCCTGCCACTCGGCAAAAGACCCGTTTATTCCAACTCTTTGCTTCCTGTCTACCAACCAGTTCTCTATCCAAGTCAGTACCTTATCCCCAATTCCATGTGCTTTCACTTTGCATGCTAATCTCTTTTGCGGGACCTTGTCGAAAGCCTTCTGAATGTCCAAATACACCACATCCACTGGTTCTCCCTTATCAATTCTACCAATTACATCCTCAAAAAATTCCAGTAGATTTGTCAAGCATGATTTACCTTTTGTAAATCCATGTTGACTTTGTCCGATCCTGTCACTGTTTTCCAAGTGCTCTGCTATTACATCTTGCACAATGGACTCTAGCATTTTCCCCACTACTGATGTCAGGCTAACCAGTCTATAATTCCCCGTTTTCTCTCTCCCACCTTTTTTAAATAGTGGGGTTACATTAGCTACCTTCCAATCCATGGGAACTGTTCCAGAGTCTATTAATTTTGGAAGATGACCAGCAATGCATCTACTATTTCTAGGGCCACTTCCTTAAGTACCCTGGGATATAGATTATCAGGCCCTGGGGATTTATCGGCCTTCAATCCCGTCAATTTCCCTAACACCATTTCCCTACAAATACTGATTTCATTCAGTTCCTCACTCTCTTTAGACCCTATGTTCCCCGACCTCTCTGGGAGGTTATTTGTGTCCTCCTTTGTGAAGACAGAACCAAAGTATGTATTTAATTGGTCTGCCATTTCTTTGTTCCCCATTATAAATTCCCCTGATTCTGACTGCAAGGGACCTACGCTTGACTTCACTAATCTTTTTTATCTTCACATATCTATAGAAGCTTTTACAGTCAGTTTTTATGTTCCCTGCAAGCTTACTCCCATGCTCTATTTTCCCCCTCTTAATTAATCCCTTTGTCCTCCTTTGCTGAATCCTAAATTGCTCCCAAGCCTCAGGTTTGCTGCTTTTTCTGGCCAATTTATATGTCCACTCCTTGGATCTTATGCTAGCCCTAATTTTCCTTGTTAGCCACGGTTGAGCCACCTTTCCTGTTTTATTTTTATGCCAGACAGGGATGAACAAATTCTGTAGTTCATCCATGTGATCTTTAAATGTTTGCCATTGCCTATCCACCGTCAACCCTTTAAGTAACGTTCCCTAATCCATCCTAGCCAACTCATGCCTCATACCATCGTAGTTTCCTTTATTTAAATTCAGAACCCTAGTCTCTGAGTCAACTACGTCATTCTCCATCTTAATGAAGAATTCTATCATATTATGATCGCTCTTCCCCAAGGGACCTCGCACAACAAGATTGCTAATTAATCCTTTCTCATTACATAATACCCAGTCTAAGATGGCCTGATTTCTAGTTGGTTCCTTGACATATTGGTCCAGGAAACCATCCCGTATACACTCTAGGAATTCCTCCTCCACAGTATTGTTACTAATTTGGTTAGCCCAATCTATATGCAGATTAAAGTCACCCATGATAACTGCTGTGCCCTTATTGCACGCATCTCTAATTTCCTGTTTAATGCCATCCCCAACCTCACCACTACTGTTTGGGGGTCTGTATACAACTCCCAATAATGTTTTCTGCCCCTTGGTATTTCGCATCTCTACCCATACAGATTCCACATCATCCAAGCTAATATCCTTCCTTACTATTGTGTTAATCTCCTCTTTAACCAGCAATGCTACCCCACCTCCTTTTCCCTTTTGCCTGTCCTTCCTGAATATTGAATACCCCTGGATGTTGAGTTCCCAGCGTTGGTCACCCTGGAGCCATGTCTCCGTAATCCCAATTATATCATATCTGTTTATATCTATTTGCGCAGCTAATTCATCCACCTTATTACGAATGCTCCTCGCATTAAGACACAAAGCCTTCAGGTTTGTTTTTTTAACACTCTTAGTCCTTTTAGAATTATTTTTAACTGTGGCCCTGTTTGATTTACACCCTTGATTTCTCTGCCTTCCACTTTTGCTTTTCTCCTTCCTATCTTTTGCTTCTATCCTTGTTTCTCTTTACTCTGTCTCCCTGCACAGGTTCCCAACCCCCTGCCATTTTATTTTAAACCCTCCTCAACAGCACTAGCAAACACTCCCCCTAGGACATCGGTCCCAGTCCTGCCCAGGTGCAAACCGTCCAGTTTGTACTGGTCCCACCTCCCCCAGAACCGGCTCCAATGTCCCAGGAATTTGAATCCTTCCCCCATGCAACATTCCTCTAGTCACGTATTCATCTGAAATATCCTGCTATTTCTACTCTGACTAGCACGTGGCACTGGTAGCAATCCTGAGATTACTACCTTTGAGGTCCTATTTTTTAATTTACCTCCTAACTCCCTATATTCAGCTTTAAGGACTTCATCCCGTTTTTTACCTATATCATTGGTACCTATATGTACCACGACAACTGGCTGTTCACCCTCCCCCTCCAGAATGCCCTGCAGCCTCCCCGAGACATCCTTGACCCTTGCACCAGGGAGGCAACATACCATCCTGGAGTCTCGTTTGCGGCCGCAGAAACACCTGTCTATTCCCCTTACAATAGAATCCCCTATCACTATAGCTCTCCCGCACTTTTTCCTCCCGTCCTGTGCAGCAGAGCCACCCACAGTGCCATGAACTTGGCTACTGCTGCCTTCCCCCGATAAGCCATCCCCCTCAACAATATCCAAAGCGGTATATCTGTTTGAGAGAGGGATTGCCACAGGGGCTCCTGCACTACCTGCCTGCGCCTACTACTCTGCCTGGCGGTCACCCATTCCCTTCCTGCCTGTGCAGCCTTTACCTGCTGTGTGACCAACTCACTAAACGTGCTATCCATGACGTCCTCAGCTTCACGGATGCTCCAGTGTATATCCACTCACAGCTCCAGCGCCACAATGCGGTCTGCCAGTAGTTGCATCTGGATACAGTTCCCACACACATGGTCGTCAGGGACACAGTTTTGGTGTCCTTACTTAAGGAAAGACATCCTTGCTCTCGAGGCAGTGCAAAAAAGGTTCACTCGGTTAATCCCGGGGATGAGGGGGTGGTCATATGAGGAGAGGTTGGGTAGATTGGGACTCTACTCATTGGAGTTCAGAAGAATGAGAGGCGATCTTATTGAAACATATAAGATTGTGAAGGGGTTGGATCGGGTGGATGCGGGGAGGATGTTCCCGATGACGGGTGAGACTAGAACTAGGGGACATAGTCTTAGAATAAGGGGCTGCTCTTTCAAAACTGAGATGAGGAGGAACTACTTCACTCAGAGGGTGGTAGGTCCATGGAATATGCTGCCACAAAAAGCTGTAGAAGCTACATCATTAAATAAATTTAAAACAGAAATAGACAGTTTCCTAGAAGTAAAGGGCATTAAGGGTTACGGGGAGCAGGCAGGAATTTGGACATGAGTCTAGGTTCGAATCGGTCATGGCCCTGTGGGTAGTGGAGCGGGCCCAGGGACCGTGTAGCCTGATTCTGCTCCTATTTCGTGTGTGCAATTCTGTTAGATGCAGGAGATGGTTCTGTGATAGATAGTAGATTGGCGGTTAGGATCAGATCAGCCATGATCTTATTGAATGGCGGAGCAGGCTCGAGGGGCCGATTGGCCTACTCCTGCTCCTATTTCTTATGTTCTTATGTTCTTATGTTCCCACATAGCACAGGAGGAGCATGCCATGGGGCCGAGCTGTGCTGCCATGACTTACCCTTTAATTAACTTAAATGAAATTACATCAAATCAAAGACCACTAATTACACTACAATTAAATGATATTAATTACTCAAGGGCCCTTGTTTACTCGCACTCCCCGCTACACAACAGAGACCTTAGAAACTATAAACCACAAAATTAAGACCTTTTAAACCTTATACACTATTACAACCTTAACTGTCAAACTATAGAGTTGTATAAATACTCACCTGGCCGTACTCACCCAATCAGCTGCTTCCTCTTGCCCGCGTCACTTTTTGAATCGTGACGTGGCTCTGGAACGCCGCCGCCGGTCTGTGAGATTGGTAAGCCTCTGAAAAAACCCGCGAAACTGAGTATAAATACTCACCGGCTGCTCCCGACACTGGGCTCCCAGCATTTGACCCGAGAAGTTAAAGAGGTAACCTTATAGAGGTCTTGAAGATTGTTTCCACTAGTTGGCAGGACAGTGACAGGGTCTGAAATAGGCGGTGTTCTGGGAGCGCACACAGCAGAATCAGAGGCCCGAGGCAAACCCAAAATTGGGCATATTGCCGGTGGGCTGTGGACTCCAATGGGCTTCCAGAGGCAGCTCATTGCTTCCACAATGAAAAAACTGCACGCGCTGCCACCCTAGCAGCTGCCCTCAGGTAAGTCCTGGGGGGTGGGGGATGGAGGAAGGAGACTGGGAGGGGGCCAAGCAGAGTCCAGCAATGGTCTTCAGGACTGGTGAGGAGCAGGCGTGTTCCACCCGGCTCCACATTCAGGTAAGTATTTATTTTATTTTTTTAAATGAAACATTCCTTTCTGTTGTTGGCTTCCAGCAGTCCCTTCAACGACCTGTGGTTAGTCTGCATCTAGACGTGGTTAGCCTGTATGGCGCCGGCTGTGCTCAGGGCAGCCCAAATTCTGGAAGGGGGCTTTAAACAGGCATTAGGCCCCCTACCGCAAAAACAAAGGCCTGTTTCAGGCTCGAGTCCGGAACGCCTATACTGGAGACTTTTGCAATACAGTGCACAGCTCACTTTCGGTGCGGAATAAGCGCGCGCGCACTGCTCACCAGATTAGAAGCTTAGGCGCCCGTTTTATGCCTGTAAATTGGGCGGGGCGTCAACGAATTCCTAGGCCACTGCCGCTTTAAATATTTCTAACCCATGTACCACACTCTGATCTGAAGCTGAGGAAGCTTTTTAAAATTACATGAATACATCAGTTTAAGAAATCTTACAGATAATTACACAAGTTAAACTGAGTACCTCCATAACAAGCAATGTGCCTGGACTGGTTCATAATTTATTAAAATCACCTGGCTGTACAAGTCTTACAAATGATTCTGCAGGTTATCTGAACTACACAGTTTAAAATTGAGGTTATGATTCTCCAGTGTTTCTCCTTGGTAATTAAGAGGACCCAGGGACATTCATTTTTAACCAGTCCCTCTAGTCCTCTGCCTCCATACCTTTCAAGTCAGTTTCTGTGTTTTGACACTGCATGAAATGGCCTTTCATTTATTTTTAAAGCATTGAGGTTGGGGAAGGTATGAGATTTTGTTGGTTTCGAATGTCAGAATGCTCTGATAACAGAAAGAGAAAGTGAAAGATCTTACTTTGTGTTAGAATTTATGAAATCTCGAACTAAAGAAACAACGTCATTATCTACTGTATTAGATTCTTCGGATTTTAAAAAATGTCTTTGCTTTTATGGATTTGCGGAGGGAATGAAAGAGCTTGTTTGTCAGTTCTGACTCTGTTTCTCTCTCCACAGATGCTTCCTGACCTGCTGAGTATTTCCAGCATTTTCTGTTTTTACTTCTTGCTTTTAATGTACTGCCTTTCATGTCATCGTGACAGCCCGAAGCATTTTACAACCAATGGATTGAGATTGTTATCGCAGACAAACGCAGCAGCCAATTTGTACACAGCTAGATCCCTCCATGTAAAAAATAATAAATGAATGATTGGCCAGACAATCTGTTTCTGGTGTAGTTGGGTGGCCCAGAAACCGGGAGAACCTCTTATTGGAATAGGCTCATGGGATTGTTTACAGCCAATTGAGAAGGCAGACGTGGCCTAATAGAATTAAGGCATTTTACAGCACTAAAGAAAGCCATTGGTTAACCACGCCTGTGTCGGCTTGTTTTGCCAGGAGAATGATATAAAACCAGCCATTTTAGAAAGTTTGTAGAGACAGTCCGCGAGACAGTCCACGAGACTGACCACGAGACCCCAAGAGACCGACCATAGTGGTTAGCACTGGTGCCTCACAGCGCCAGGGACCCGGGTTCGAATCTGACCTCGGGTGACTGTCTGTGTGGAGTTTGCACATTTTCCCCGTGTCTGCGTGGGTTTTCTCCGGGTGCTCCGGTTTCCTCCCACAGTCCAAAAATGTGCGGGTTAGGTTGATTTGGCTATGATAAATTGACCCTTAGTGTTAGGGGGGGATTAAATATGTGGGGTTATGGGGATAGGATGGGATATGTTTGGGGGGAATTAAATACGTGGGGTTACAGGGGTAGGGTGGGATATGTGTACTGTGGGGATTAAAGCAGGGACAGGGTACTGGACTTGGATGATCAGCCATGATCGTATTGAATGGTGGGGCAGGCTCGACGGGCCGAATGGCCTACTCCTGCTCCTAGATTCTATGTTTCTATGTTTCTACGAGACCGACCACGAGACTGATCGCGAGACCGACCACGAGACCGACCACGAGACTGATCGCGAGACAGACCACGAGACCGACCGCGAGACCGACTGCGAGACAGTCCACGAGACAGTCCACGAGACAGACCACGAGACCGACCGCGAGACCGACTGCGAGACAGTCCACGAGACAGTCCACGAGACAGACCAGGAGACAGACCGCGAGACAGACCGCGAGACAGACCGCGAGACCGACCGCGAGACCGTCCACGAGACAGACCACGAGACAGTCCACGAGACAGTCCACGAGACAGTCCACGAGACAGTCCATGAGACAGACCACGAGACAGACCTCGAGACAGACCTCGAGACAGACCTCGAGACAGACCTCGAGACAGACTTCGAGACAGTCCACGAGACAGACCACGAGACATTCCACGAGACATTCCACGAGACAGTCCACGAGACAGTCCACGAGACAGTCCACGAGACAGTCCACGAGACAGTCCACGAGACCGACCACGAGACAGACCTCGAGACAGTCCATGAGACAGTCCATGAGACAGTCCACGAGACAGTCCACGAGACAGTCCACGAGACCGACCACGAGACCGACCACGAGACCGACCACGAGACTGTCCACGAGACCGACCACGAGACCAACCACGAGACAGTCCACGAGACCGACCACGAGACCGACCACGAGACCGTCCACGAGACCGACCACGAGACCGTCCGCGAGACCGACTGCGAGACAGTGCACGAGACAGACCACGAGACTGACCACGAGACCGACCACGAGACAGACCGCGGGACAGACCGCGGGACCGACCGCGAGACTGACCGTGAGACAGACCGCGAGACAGACCGCGAGACAGTCCGCGAAACAGTCTGCGAGACAGTCCATGAGACAGACTGCAGGACCGACCATGAGACAGACAATGAGACAGTCCACGAGACCGACCGCGAAACCGACCACGAGACGAGACAGACCGCGAGACAGACCGCGAGACAGTCCACGAGACAGACTGCAGGACCGACCATGAGACAGTCCACGAGACCGACCGCGAGACCGACCACGAGACGAGACAGACCGCGAGACAGACCGCGAGACAGTCCGCGAAACAGTCCGCGAGACAGTCCACGAGACAGACCACGAGACAGACAATGAGACAGTCCATGAGACCGACCGCGAGACCGACCACGAGATGAGACAGACCGCGGGACTGACCGCGAGACCGACCACGAGACAGACCACGAGACAGTCCACGAGACAGTCCACGAGACAGACCGCGGGACCGACCGTGAGACAGTCCACGAGACAGACCGCGAGACAGACCGCGGGACCGACCATGAGACAGTCCACGAGACAGACCGCGAGACAGACCGCGGGACCGACCACGAGACAGTCCACGAGACAGACCGCGGGACAGACCGCGGGACCGACCACGAGACCGACCACGAGACAGTCCACGAGACAGACCACGAGACAGACCACGAGACAGACCACGAGACAGACCACGAGACAGACCACGAGACAGTCCACGAGACAGACCGCGGGACCGACCGCGAGACCGACCGTGAGACAGACCGCGAGACAGACCGCGAGACAGACCGCGAGACTGACCACGAGACAGACCGCGGGACCGACCGCGAGACCGACCATGAGACAGACCACGAGACAGACCACGAGACCGACCGCGAGACAGACCGCGAGACAGTCCGCGAAACAGTCCACGAGACAGACCGTGAGACAGACCGCGAGACAGACCACGAGACAGTCCACGAGACCGACCACGAGACCGTCCACGAGACAGACCACGAGACAGTCCACGAGACCGACCACGAGACCGTCCACGAGACAGACCACGAGACAGACCTCGAGACAGACTTCGAGACTGTCCACGAGACAGACCACGAGACATTCCACGAGACAGTCCACGAGACAGACCTCGAGACAGACTTCGAGACAGACTTCGAGACAGTCCACGAGACAGTCCACGAGACAGTCCACGAGACCGACCACGAGACCGTCCACGAGACCGACCACGAGACAGTCCACGAGACAGTCCACGAGACAGTCCACGAGACCGTCCACGAGACAGTCCATGAGACCGACCATGAGACCGACCACGAGACAGTCCATGAGACAGACCTCGAGACAGACTTCGAGACAGTCCACGAGACCGACCGCGAGACAGTCCACGAGACAGACCACGAGACCGACCACGAGACAGTCCGCGGGACCGACCATGAGACCAACCACGAGACAGACCGCGGGACAGACCGCGGGACCGACCGCGAGACCGACCGCGAGACAGACCGCGAGACAGTCCGCGAAACAGACCACGGGACCGACCATGAGACAGTCCACGAGACAGACCTCGAGACAGACTTCGAGACAGTCCGCGAGACAGACTGCGAGACAGACTGCGAGACAGACCACGAGACAGACAACGAGACAGTCCACGAGACCGACCGGTGACCGACCGCGAGACCGACCGCGAGACAGACTGCGAGACAGACCGCGAGACAGACAACGAGACAGTCCACGAGACCGACCGCGAGACCGACTACGAGACCGACCGCGAGACCGACCGCGAGACAGACCGCGAGACAGACCGCGAGACAGTCCACGAGACAGACCATGAGACAGTCCACGAGAGAGACCACGAGAGAGACCACGAGGGAGACCACGAGACAGTCCATCAGACAGTCCACGAGACAGTCCACGAGACAGACCACGAGACAGTCCATGAGACCGACCACGAGACAGTCCACGAAAAACACCAAGAAGTAGGTCAACGGAGAATTATTCCCTCAGTCTTCCGAAGCAGGCTGGCTATACTTAAAGTAGATAAGTCACCAAGAGCAGATGGGATACATCCTAGGATGCTGAGGGAATTGAGGGAGGAAATCGCGGAGGTACTGGCCATAATATTCTAATCCTGCTTAGATATGGTGGTGGGGGGGGGGGGGGAGGGTAGTGCCTGAGGACTGGAGAATTGCAAATGTTACACCATTGTTCAAAAAGATGTAAAGATAAACCCAGCAACTACTGGCCAGTCAGTTTAACCTCAGTAGTGGGTTAGCTTTTAGAAACAGTAACCAGGGACAAAATTAACAGTCACTTGGACAAGTGTGAATTAATTAAGGAAAGCCAGCACGGATTTGTTAAAGGCAAATTGTGTTTAACTAAGTTGATTGAGTTTGTGATGAGGTAACAGAGAGGGTTGATGAGGGCAATGCAGTTGACGTAGTGCACATGGATTTCCAAAAGGCGTTCGACAAAGTGTCACATTTGCCAGCAAAGTTGAAGCCCATGGAATAAAAGGGACTGTGGCAGCATGGATACGGAATTGGCTAAGTGATAGGAAACAGAGAGTAGTGGTGAACGGTTGTTTTTCAGACTGGAGAAAGGTACACAGTGGTGTTCCCCAGGGGTCGGTTCTAGGACCACTGCTTTTCTTGATATATATTAATGACTTGGACGTGGGTGTACAGGGCACAATTTAAAAATTTGCAGATGACACAAAACTTGGAAGTACAGGAAACTCTTTATTAACCGGCACCGACGGGACCGGCGTGGTGCCGGTTTATCGAAAGTACCGGATAACGGAGAGTTATATCTACCGAGGCTATTTTTAACAAAGAAAAATAAATAAATCAAGAAATGTGCAGTATACAATATTTGGGTACTTTTGAAAACTACCCCTACTGACTAAATCGGCGTTCTCGGACTCGGGATCGGCAACATTGCCGGTTATTTGAGAGGAGTTTTCGGAGTACTCGGTGTTCGTGGAGACTCGACTGCGACTCGGCAACATTGCCGGTTATTTGAGAGGAGTTTTCGGAGGATGATTTTTGCCGGTTAAGCGAGAATTCTGGATATTTGGGTGCCGGATAAACAAAAGTTTCCTGTACAGTGAACAGTGAGGAGGAAAGTGATAGACTTCAGGAAGACATAGACAGGCTGGTGAAATGGGCGGACACGTGGCAGATGAAATTTAACGCAGAAAAGTGTGAAGTGATACATTTTGGTAGAACGAATGAGGAGAGGACATGTAAACTAAATGGTACAATCCTGAAGTGGGTGCATGAACAGAGAGACCTGGGGGTATGTGTGCACAAATTGTTGAAGGTGGCAGGGCAGCTTGAGAAAGCAGTTAAAAAGGCTTACGGGATCCTGGGCTTAATGAATAGAGGTATAGAGTACAAAAGTGTGGAAATTATGATGAACCTGTATAAAACACTGGTTCGGCCCCAACTGGAGTACTCTGTCCAATTCTGGGCACCGCACTTTAGGAAGGATTTACGAGAATGATTCCAGGAATGAGGGACTTCAGTTATGATGATAGACTGGAGAAGCTGGGGTTGATCTCCTTGGAGCAGAGAAGATTGAGAGGAGATTTGATAGAGGTGTTCAAAATCATGAGGGGTCTGGACAGAGTAGATAGAGGGAAACTGTTCAGATTGGCAGAAGGGTCAAGAACCAAAGGACACAGATTTAAGGTGATTGGCAAAAGGACCAAAGGCGACGTATGAAAAACATTTTTATGCAGCGAGTGGTTAAGATCTAGAATGCACTGCCTGAAAGAGTGGTGGAGGCAGATTCATTCACAGCTTTCAAAAGGGAGTTGGATAAGTATCTGAAGGAAAGAAATTTGCAGGGCTACGGGGAAAGGGCGGGGGAGTGGGACTAGCTGAAATGCTCTTGCAGAGAGCCGGCACGGGCTCGACGGGCCGAATGGCCTTCTTCCATGCTGTAACCATTCTATGATTCTATGATTCTAATTTGACCATTCTGAGTTTCAAGTCTTACTACTGACTAAATTGTAAGCATCTTTATCTGTATAACTATTGTGTTTTAATGTCAATAAAACCAATTGTTAGAAAAGTTTAAAGCCTCGGTCGATTTTACCACTGGATTTTCCTAAAGCGTAAAAAAAGGAGTTAAAAAACCCTATAACTCTCTCCATGTTCTGGACATCCTTCTTGAAGTAGGGTCCCAAAATAGGACACAATATTCTAACTGAGTTTAACCAATGGTTTGTATAGGTTTCGCATTGCCTCTGTGCTTTTACACTCTATGTCTCGATTTATAAAACCTAGCATCCCACATGCACTATTTTATTTAACAGCTTTATCAACTTACGCACCCACTTTTAAAATGTCCCTGCTCCTTTTAAAGTTTTATCATGTAGTATATATTTCCTCTCCTTCGCCTTCCTTCCAAAATGTATCATATCACATTTTTCCACATTAAATTTCATCTGAC
Organism: Squalus acanthias; assembly: GCA_030390025.1. Classification (NCBI taxonomy): domain Eukaryota; kingdom Metazoa; phylum Chordata; class Chondrichthyes; order Squaliformes; family Squalidae; genus Squalus; species Squalus acanthias. The sequence continues at coordinate 177,747,630 of CM059427.1, read as the reverse complement.
ATCAAGTTGCCCAATCTATTAACCTCTTCTCAAGTCATTTACAGTTTTCATCAGTTAACCACAGCCCCTCAGTAATGCAGAGGCGTCAGCCTCGTTTACGCACTTAAATCCAAAGTGGGATTGAATTTACAATATTCTAACTCATAGGCAAGAGCAATACCGACTGAGCCAAGTTCACGCTCGAGGATCAATTATCATCACCTGGCAAGTGGCCTGCTCTGACTGACAGTTGACAAGACTACAAGAGCATGGGTTACTCCTCTCCCACTTGTCCTTTTCGCCTCGTAGGGAAGAGCTGGGCCTCAGCTCCAAGATATACTGAAGTTTAGAAAATTGCTGCAGGAGCAATTGCTGGTCTCTGGTGACAGTACTTCAATGCCCTGCATCTATGCTGCCCTCAACACTTACAATGACGGCCAGAACCAAAATGTGGCTCGCTGAGAACACCGACTGTGTTTAGAAACTGACCTCCTTTGGTACCTTGGTAAGAAACATGCTGTAGAACATTAATATTCATCTTTAACGCACTGATTTCACACTTGTTAAGTGTCAGTTTTTAAGCCACTTTCCAAACTACAATGACCACCTGTATCTATAATGACCACGCATGCGGTTAGGTGCAAATAAACTCATTAGTTTTTAAAATCACCATCTTCTATAATTTTACAGCAGCATTCTCAGATACATATAATACTTTCAATTCGGAATGGTAATTCCTCTAATAATCACAGATCTCAAAGCAATACTATACTCAGTATGGGCAACAATCATGGATTTGATGTTTCAGCCATCAACGCATTCACAAGAAAAAGGAACCATTTTTCTTCTTGTATCTCTGACTTTATTCTTCCCCACAGGACAATACAATGTTACAAGGTGTGCCCAATATGAGATTACAGCAGTTACTCGCCCTGAGGATACCAAAATATCCTTATTTAAATCATTTCTGCTTGTTACTTACAGCCAAGCACAAATATCCCTTGTTACAGAACACACTGTGGAAAAGCTGGCAGTTCACTTAAACCTCGGAACGCCATGGTTCCTGCTGACCTCATTGTCAATACTTGTATGTGTATCCACATAACAACAGTCATTGCACTTCAAAAGTAATTTATTCTGTGAAGTGTTTTGAGGTGTTTCAATTCTGATAAAGCACGAGATACTTGTATTATATATTACTATGGTTTATGCGCAGTCTACATTTGGTAAAAGGGAACGATTCACGAATTACTGCCATTTCTCTTTCAGAAAAGTGAGTCTTGCAGAAGTTCTGTTATTCATCCTAATTTTTTTTGGTCTCTGTTGGAATGAAGGCCCAGATTTTAACTGCAGGCCAGTTTTTGGCAGATGAGGTGAGCAGCGGAGTGAGCGAGAAACTCAGACGCTACTCATGAAAGGAGGCCCAGGGTATTTTAACTTCTGGGCCTCAAACTAAATCCCTGTTCCAGGTGGGCAATCAGTGGGAAGTAGCGGAAAATCGTGGGGCTCGGAGGCCGCCTACCGACAGCACGTAATCGGCTGCCTGGCCATCCCATAGGGGTCCCGCTATTGGGAGGGTGGCGAGCTCACGGCAGGGCGAGGCCAAAGCTTTCCTTGTGGGGGACGGTGGATCACTCACGGCGCCATTGTAAAAACTACAGTCGGATCCCGATGACGCCATCAGGACTCGACTTGCTGCCTGATCAGGAGAGCAGGTGAAACCCGGAAGCCGTCAGCTCCAAGCCGCTGCAGGGCTGTTGGATGATTTTAACTGCCCACTGGCCCATTTCCTGGCAGGTAAAATTAAAATCACCCCAGAGGTGTCCCATCTCAAACATTAACCTTTCTTCCCCTTTCAGATGCTGATTGGGCTACTGGCCATTTCCTGTTTTTATGCCACTTATGCCTGCTAGTGTACAGCTCGGGTGCAACCATATACAGGAAACTCTCGTTTAAACGGCACCTAAATATCCGGAATTCTCTAATAACCGGCAGAATTCATACTCCGAAAACTACAGTATACAGTCGTTTATAAGTTTTGTTTTACTGTTAAGTAATTAAAGAGTTATGGATTACCCTCAACTAGCATTACTGTACTTAATCAAGCATCTTCCACCATCCATTTAACACAACATTCTGTAGGGGAGTACCCAATTATACTGCACATTTCTTGATTTTTTTACTTTTGTTTGTTAAAAATAGCCTCGGTAGATATACCTCTCCGTTATCCGGAATTTTTAATCAACCGGCACCATCCCGGTCCCGTCGGTGTCGGATACGAAAGAGCTTCCTGTAGTTGAAGTTTTCACATTTGCAGAACAACCAGCAGATCTCCTGTGACACTGATCACAGGTAGTCCAGGACCTGTGGTACAATTTCTGATGTATAACCATGGTCCTGCTATAGCTATTCGCACATCACCAATAAAGCAAATATACTAAAGCAATATATCATATGACTGACAAAGATCAACACCTGGTACCATCAGGTAAGGCCTTAGCAGATATACTTGTAATACTAGTTAATTACCCCTTTATAAAACTCGCTAAAAGCGCAAGTAACCTTCTTTGTTCTACCCTCTCCAAAACCTCTTATTCCTAGTTATTTATATATTTTTTTCTCTACCTTCCACGGTGGGTTTGTAGTATTTGCTTAAGATGCATGGACTTTATTTATTCTTCCCTCCACCCTCCCCTAAACCTTCCTTACTTTTTACAGTTATTTTCATGATCATAAAAGATTTTTTTCCCCCATGGTTGATTTTTAGTCCTTGCTGAAGCTGTCATTAGTGTGGTACTGCCAAGGGAGGTTCTTCCCACTGTCAAGTTGCCAATGACCAGCCTGAGCAGTGGTCATATGCCATCATAAAAGGGAATCCAAAAGTCTTCTATAGGCATATAAATAATAAACGGGTAGTAAGAGGAGGGGTGGGGCCAATTAGGAACCAAAAAGGAGACCTACGCATGGAGGCAGAGAGCATGGCTGAGGTACTAAATGAGTACTTTGCATCTGTCAAGGAAGAAGATGCTGCCAAAGTCATAGTGAAAGAGGAGGTAGTTGAGATACTAGACGGGCTAAAAATTGATAAAGAGGAGGTACTAGAAAGGCTGGCTGTACTTAAAGTAGATAAGTGACCAGGATCGGATGGGATGCATCCCAGGATGCTGAGGGAGGTAAGGGTGAAAATTGCAGAGGTACTGGCCATAATCTTCCAATCCTCCTTAGATACGGGGGTGGTGCCAGAGGACTGGAGAATTGCAAATGTTACACCCTTGTTCAAAAAAGGGTGTAAGGATAAACCCAGCAACTACAGGCCAGTCAGTTTAACCTCAGTCATGGGGAAACGTTTAGAAACGATAATCCGGGACAAAATTAACAGTCACTTTGATAAGTGTGGATTCATTAAGGAAAACCAGCATGGATTTGTCAAAGGCAAATCGTGTTTAACTAACTTGATTGAGTATTTTGATAAGGTAACAGAAAGGGCTGATGAGGGTGTACATAGACTTCCAAAAGGCGTTTGATAAAGTGCCACATAATAGGCTTGCCAGCAAAGTTGAAGCCCATGGAATAAAAGGGACAGTGGCAGCATGGATTTGGAATTGGCTATGTGACAGGAAACACAGAGTAGTGGTGAACGGTTGATTTTCGGACTGGGGGAAGGTATACAGTGCTGTTCCCCAAGGGTCGGTACTAGGACCACTGCTTTTCTTGATATATATTAATGACTTGGACAATTTCAAAATTTGAAGATGACACAAAACTTGGAAGTAAAGTGAACAGTGAGGAGGATAGTGATAGACTTCAAAAGGACTTAGACAGGCTGGTGGAATGGGCGGACACGCGACAGATGAAATTTAACGCAAAAAAATGTGAAGTGATACATTTTGGTAGGAAGAACGAGGAGAGGCAATATAAACTAAAGGGTACAATTCTAAAAGGGGTGCAGGAACAGGGAGACCTGGGGGTATATGTGCACAAATCGTTGAAGATGGCAGAGCAGGTTGAGAAAGCGGTTAAAAAAGCGTACGGTATCCTGGGTTTTACAATAGAGGCATAGGGCTGGATTTTGTCAGCCCCAAGGAGGTGGGTATGGAGGCGGGACTGCCGGTAAAGTTGCAGAATTTGGGGGCAGGTGGCAAACCCACCCCCATCCCGCCTCTGTACCCTCTTGCCAGGAGGCGGGAAGCTGTCCTGCCCCGGGTCCCGTCTCCTCGAGGTGGGAAAGGGATTAAAGCCTATTAACTGCCTGTTAACAGGTAGTTAACAGGCAGAAAATAGGATTATTCCCGTTTTACCTTCCCAAATGCAGGCTTCCCGATGTCAGGGAACCCCGCCTGGGTGGAGTAGACGAGTAGGAGGTCTGCGGGGGTCGGAGGGGTCTAAAAGTGCGATGTAGAGTTGAGTGATAGGTGCAAGTGTGGAGTGGTAAGTATGTAAGATAAGTGTAAAGTGTTAGAAAATGTTCACTTACCTTTGTTTCTGCCTACAGCCTTCAGCCGCTGAGAAGCCGGAGTCCCGACATCTCCATTGTAGATTTCACAGACTGGCTGTTGGATCCTCCAAACCAACAGCCAGGTGATTTCTGCAAAGTTGAAAGGTTTGATGAGTCCTGAACACAAGGGCTCATCAAACTACACAGAATGTCAGTGTTTCACAGCTTCACAGAGCTGTCAAACGCTGACATTTCTTCTTTCAAAAAATCTTGACAGATGGCACGTCATACGTTGACGTGCTCTTTCAATGACTTCCCCCTAATTGGCCTGCTGAGCCCGCTGCGCAAGCTTAACAAGGTCAATCAGGGGAAAATCCCTCTGGTTAGTCAGAAGCTGATGGAGGTGGGATTGAAAGCTGGCAAGCAGCAGTCCCGCCTCCAAAAGCTTCCCATTGACAAAATCCAGCCCATAGAATACAAAAGCAAGGAAGTTATGATGAACTTTTATAAAACACTGGTTTGGCCTCAACTGGAGTATTGTGTCCAATTCTGGGTACCGCTCTTTAGGAAGGATGTGAAGGCCTTAGAGAGGGTGCAGAAAAGATTTACAAGAATGGTTCCAGGGATGAGGGACTTCAGTTACGTGAATAGACTGGAGAATCTGGGGTTGTTCTCCTTGGAGCAGAGAAGGTTGAGAGGAGATTAGATAGAGGTATTCAAAATCATGAAGGGTCTAGACAGAGTAAATAGAGAGAAACTGTTCCCATTGGCGGAAGGGTTGAGAACCAGAGGACACAGATTTAAAGTGATTGGCAGAAGAACCAAAGCAACATGAGGAAAAACTTTTTTACGCAATGAGTGGTTAGGATCTGGAATGCACTGCCTGAAAGGGTGGTGGAAGCAGATTCAATCATGGCTTTCAAAAGAGAATTGGATAAGTACCTGAAGGAAAAATATTTGCAGGGCTACGGGGAAAGGGTGGGGGAGTGGGACTAGCTGAAGTGCTCTTGCAGAGAGCCGGCACAGGCTCGTCGGGCCGAATGGCCTCCTTCTGTGCTGTAACCATTCTATGATTCTATGATCATCTGGCACTTGGCTGATTGACCAATTATATCCACAACGTCGGGGTCAGCAAAGTGCCTCATAAACTGACCCCGTTGCAAACATCAGTCCCCCCTCAGCTACACAAAAAACCCTCATCCCAAACATGCAAGCTCAAAATGTTTATTCAACAACTTAAGCTGTATAAAATGATTAAAAAAATTAAATTTGATTTTGTGTTCATTTGCCAGTGCCTCAGTTCTTTTCTGTCTGGTTGTCACAGTACACTTTGGGTATTGTAGTTTCAGAGGAGCAGGGTGGAAGCTACAACCTTCATGATACATCAGGTACACACAAAATCTGTCTACAGAAAGAGGTCCCGGTGTTTATCTACCTGGTTGGCCTATGACTTTGATTGTCACGGTGCACTCTGGGAATTGTAGTTCCACGGGAGCAGGGTGAAACTATTAACTCACATGGTGCATGTCCCTTCCATATAGAATATGTTCACCCCAACTCTAGACAGGAGCAGCACACCTAATGTGCAAACCTCCTGTTACCCGGGGATCTCTATTGGTTCCTAGCTCAGGGTCACCCTTGGTGCAGGCTTTCCCACCTGGTATGGACTAGTGCTGGCCGTAAGACCTAGAAGGTCAAAGGCTGCAGCTGTAAGTCTGACCTTGATGATCAGAAGTTGGCATCCAAGTGGTGTAAAATTGATCTGAAGATCATGGGGGGAGGGATGCCCGCCTACTATTCTTCAGGCTATCCTCAGGACCACTGCAGACCCTCTGTTCACAGGCAGGCTACAGCATCTTCTTATCTGGGCGTCCAGCAAGAAAGTGAACCAGAGAATGCCCTCTCCTGCCTCATTTAAGTAGTGTGCCTGAAGCTCTCCCACCCACAGGAAACCTGGGCCCATGATAAAGAGTCGCCTGCCGATCGAATTTCCACCCTTTTTTTTCTTGATCTTTGCACCCTGGGAACTGAGCATTCTCCAGGGACAATGGTCAGGAAAATCAGCCCTATGCTCTCTCAAACCAATAACCTTATTTATACTAATTATTAAACTTTTAATTTGTTCCACTTTTTCCCCCAACAGTCACTATTCGGATTAGAAATTTGCTGCATCGATAGTTATCTTTACAGACAAGAATGGGAAAAGATAAAATTAACAGTCCACTGGCATCCTTGGAAAGGTTCCATCTTCATTCAATCTTGCTGTGTGGTGTCACTGTTACCTTTGATTGGCTGAGTGTCAGTCTGCACTCAGCAAAGCTTGATAAGCAGCTACAATTATTATTTTTCCCTTTTAATTCCCTAAGCTCGGAAGAGGAAAGATGCAACTAACCTTTTTCATGTTTATCTAACTGCACTACACAACACAACACAACACAACATAACACAAGGGAGCATTAATTGAGTGAAAGGCTCTGCGAGGATTGAGTGAAGTCATCAGTTAGCACTAACCTTCCACTGCTGGAAGCTGGGTTCCAAGTCAACTCAGCCAGATGAGTTGAAAGCCTTCTCTCTAAGAGGGCTGAACTGAAATGGTTTGGGACAGACTTAACTCAATTCCTGGCCCTGTTATTCAAAACAGACTGTTGTTTCTTTCATATTTCAATGCAATACTGACTGGGTACAACATTGTCAAAAGTGAAGGCTTTTGAATGAAACGTTAAACTGAAGCCCCAAATGACTGCTCAAGAAGATGTAAAAAAATACCATGGGGGGCGATTTTCTGACGTCGGAGGAGGCGGGTTTGGAGGCGGGAAAGGCGGGAAAATCAGATTCAAAGAGGTCGGGTTCGGAACCCGCCTCCAACCCGCCTCCGTGGGATTTTGCCGGTGCCGGTTTTGGAGGTCGGGTAACGCTCCCGCCTCCAGCTGGCCATTGCGCTAATTAACTTCCTTAAATGCTCGTTAAGGGCCTCTCTAAGCCTATTTTGAGAGGCCCTCGTGAATTTCCTAGCATTTCAGTGTGCTCCACGCAACTTCTGAACCAAGCCAGGTAAACCTGGCGGGTTGACTCGTGGGTGGCCTCCTCACTGCTGCAGGTCTATCAAGACCTCGTTCACTGCAGCAAGGATTACTTGCAGGTGCCAGACCTTGGCTTTAAAAGGTCTCTGAGCACTTTTAGAAGGCCTTCTGAAGTCGGAGGTGCTGCAGCTTGACTCCATCAACCTGTGGGACCTCCTTGGAAGACCCTCTCCCCGCTTGCAATGAGCGCTTCCCCAAAGGAGGCATCTACAAGCAGCATGGAACCATTCATTTTCTTTCACCATGGACCTCAGATGTGGATGAGGACCATCCAGGGCAGCAGCAGAAGCAGCAGCTCAGCAGCAACATCAGCAGGAGCTCCAACCTCCTGCTCAGCCACCTGATGCTGCACAGGGCAGAAGGCACCAGCGCATCGAGGCACCTCGCCGCAGGAGATACCCCCGACAGAGTGTTTACAGACAAAGGATGCGCTACCTCAACATGAGTGAGCAGCAGTGCCAAAGGAGGTTGAGACTTTCGCGAGAGGTTGTCCAAGAGATCTGCGGACTGCTGCAGCAAGACCTAGTGCCCAGAGGAACGGGTGGACACCCCTTACCAGTGGCTGTCAAAGTCACCACCTGCACTCAACTTCTTTGCCTCAGGCTCCTTCCAGGGATCATCAGCAGACATCAACGGCAACTCCCAGTCAGCCGCCCACAGTTGCATCACCCAGTTTACCGATGCCCTTTTTGCTAAGCCCACAATTACATCCAGTTCACAAGGGATCAAGCAAGTATAACCGCCCGTTTGGTTAGATTCGCAAATATGGCAGGCATGCCAATGGTGCAGGGCGTCATAGACTGCACACATGTGGCCCTTAGGGCACCCCATCACAACCCAGCTATCTTTGTCAACCAAAAGGGCTTCCACTCCCTCAACATTCAGCTGGTGTGTAACCACAAGAAGGAGTTCTTGCATGTTTGCGCCAAGTTCTGTGGAAGTTGCCATGACTCTTTCATCCTGCGGCACTCTAATGTTCCTCCGCTTTTCAATCTACCAAACCAACTTAATGGATGGCTCCTTGGTGACAGAGGCTATCCCCTGAAGAAGTGGCTAATGACGCCGATCAGGAGGCCAGCTAACGAGGCTCACAACCGCTACAACGCCAGCCACAATTTGACCAGACCATCATAGAGCAGACCATTGGGTTGTTGAAGTTGCGCTTCCATTGCCTTGACCGATCAGGTGGAGCCCTGCAGTATACACCATACAGGGTCTCCAGAATGGTCGTGGTCTGCTGTACACTGCACAACATCACACAGCGTCATGACTTGCAGCTTCCTGATGAGCAAGCGGCTCAGTTCCAGCCCTCCTCAGATGAAGATGAGGAGGAGGAGGAGGAGGAGGAGGCTGATGAGGAGGAAGAGGACCTGGAGGAGGAGGAGGAGCAGGAGGAGGAGGAGCAGGAGGAGGTCAGAGCGCCGCTGTATCAACCAGCAGCAGCGGCAGCATGCGAGCACATGGCTGCCCGGGATGCAAGGGATGAACTTATCATGGCCAGATTTGCATAGGTTGCCCAAGTTGGCACATGTCCTTGGCTCCATCCTAGGACTTCATTGACAATGGACATGACTCTCTGGCCTCCTTTCACGCAGGCCACCAACCTGACAACGCAAGTGTGGCGGTGCCGCAATGTGGAGCTGCCTAAGGCGAAAGAACTGATGGCATAACGCCAACATTTTGGCTTTCAATCATTTTTATGCTTTCCAACAGTGATGGCATTTCATCAATACACAGAAACAGTCTCCCAATCTGCACACAGATCTGGAGGTTATATCCCTTGCCAGCTGTACCCTCACAGCCTTGCTTTCTTTGGCAGGCCTCTTCCTCCTAGATGAGTGGAAGAGCACCTCCCTGCTAGCTGTCACCCCCTCAAACAACATTTGCAGCGCCTCATCTGAGAGCCTCGGGTAGGCCCTTGCCTTGGAATTGGACATAGGTTTCTCAAAGGATGTTGGAGGTGGTGCTGGAGAAGCAGAAATGCTGTGGAGTGAGCCAAGGGAGCAAGAAGCCATAAAATCAGACTGGAAAAGTGCTGTCAACAGAGGCGAGTTTCAGTCCCAAAACACTAATGACCAAGGGCACCCCACACCTCTGAAATCAAGTGGACAATCTGAGGAAAATCGCAAAATTTTGAAACCTATCAGTGGAGGCGAGTTTCAAACCCACCCAAACTGAAACCCGCCTCCATCTCGCCTCCAGTGGGAAAATCGCCCCCATGGTAATAGTTGAAGATGATTGGGGACTTAACCCCATGTCCTGGCCAACATTAACCCCTCAACAAACACCACCAACAATAGATTAACTAGTTATTGCATTGCTGTTTGTGTATCCTTGCTGTGTGCAAATTGGCTGTCATCTTTGCCTACATAACAACAGCAATTGCACTTCAAAAGTAATGCACTAGCTGCGAAGGGCTTTGGAGACCTGGAGGACATGAAAAGTGCCACATAAGTACAGATCCTTGCTTTGTCCTGTTAATTCTTAGTTGGGAGTTAATTTATATGCAGGATAGGACCTTTTGAACTCCAACAGTCACAAGCTAACAGGCTGTACCAAGAACCTTAGTGGTCTACTTAATTATAGTCTGTGCACTAAACAGAAATTGTTGCAGGGATCCACAATTGAACATAAACTGGCTCTAAACTGGGAGACTCGCATGGATGAGGAACAATAATGTTGTATCTGGGAATGGGAAATGGCTCACTGAGGAGTGCTATTCTCAGGTTGGAGCCAAGGCAGCTGTTAGGACAGTGTAGCAGAAACCATAGTTTAGAGCCAACCAATCACTTCCTTGATATGGGAAAATTTCAGGCCGACACTGGATATAAAAAGTAGAAAAATGTACCATTCCCAACAATGACATAAATGTACATTAAAATTAATCATTTAAAAAAATGGAATAACTCAATGCCCAAACTCTTCAAACATAGACAGATTCTATCTTGCGGCTCGGTTTTGTCAGTGCGAAGTATTTTAAATATACCGATGCAGTATATAGTGGATAAAAGATTTAGGGGGAAAAATTCAGTCGCGCCCATTTTGGGGTGCTAACTTTGCCGGGGCGCTACTTTTAGCGCCCAGAAAATGTTAGCACCCCTCCGCCCAAAATTCACTGGTGGCGCCCCAAGAGGGAGGCGGGGCGTTACTGGAAGCGCTCCCCCTCCCTCTTGGGGCGCTACCAGTGAATATCGCGCCTCTACGTGCCGTGGTACTGCAGGCCTTCCTCCCCTTATTAAAGGGTAGGGGCCTAGCGCAGCACGACCCGGGGCCCAGCTGGGCCACCAGGGATCGGGATGTCGGCAAAAGAGCCCGGCACTTAAGAGGAGGGGGGGGCTGCATAGGAGGCCAGGGACGGCAAAGGGGGCAGGTGCTGGCAACAAAAATGGGTGCCCGGCACCTCCCCATTAAATATCGCCGCCCCGGCCGCACGTACGCCCCCTGACCCTGTCGGACATAGTGTCCAGCGGTAAGTCAGGGGGCACTACCAAAGTTCGCAGCTGGGGCGTGAGCGGGGCACTGCACATGGTGATGACGTCATCGCCGGAGGCGCAGCACAGCGGTGTGCTACCGGTTACCGCCACCACTAACCTCCCGCTGAATTTCGCTGGTGGCGTTAGCGGTGCCACGCCCAGGCGCTAGTTGCTTTGCACCCCATTAGAACGGGAGGCGCAAAGCAACCGAATTTTGCCCCCTTACTCTCTTCTGGTTCCTCATGACTCCTATATATCTATGGTATAAAAGGCAAAGCTGTATCCCTACCATAAAAGAGGAGACAACATTTTAGAACATGAGAAGTTGCGTTATTGATGAAGGAGCCAGTATTAATCTCAGATGTATATATCAGTTCTGATCTTGCGTGACTCTCCCATACACAAGGTATATCTCTCCTGAGCTAATGCTATGTTTACTAGGAACCAGGGTAAGAAGCATTATATAGGAATTTTGCATTCATTACAGAGAATAGAATGAAATTCCATCAGCCTTGGCTACATGCAAGCTGAGAGCACATAGATGGAAGAATTATGTTATGACAATGTCACACAGCCCCAAAAATCTATTTTGACTGAAGTATTATTTCCAGTTGATAAGAAGCACATTCTTCTTAAGCTTATGTGTGGAAGCCATGTGTTCCTGAGGCTTGAACATTCACAACCCACGTGATTTTGGCCTTTCCTTGTGCTCTGGTTTCCACAATTCACATCACTAGGGGTTGCATCACCACACACTCAATTCCCAAAACACAACTTTCTTGCAAACAAGTCAGTGGGACTTTTCAAGATAATGGTTAAAAAATGCATACATGCACAAACAGAATGGATCAACATTGACAAGAGTGTAACCTTGGTAAGCTGCGGAAAGTAGCTGTTGAGGGCTGGTGAAGTAGCTGTTGAGGGCTTATAGAAAGCTTCATTTATGTGCAGTGATGTCTCATGTGTAGTCTCTCCAGAAGGTCAATCATTTCATATGGGTACTCTAAATCTGTTATGGACTCTTTGGATGAATTGACATTTGATAACGCTTGTCATAATTTTATGTATAATTCTTAGGGATAAGCCTACAAGTGAGTCTAAGCCAATTTGTACATGTTCAGTTTCAATATGATTAGCCCAAAAACAATGTTGGACTTAGAAATAGATCATACTGCCATTTTAAAATTACAATGGGCCAGAAATTCGGCTGTTGTCGGGTGAGTACGCACTGTGTACTCACCCGTAAGGCCACCTGAAGGTGCCGGTTTCCTGCATGCACTGCGCATGCGCGGGAAACCGGAACTTCCATTCCCCTGAAGGGAGGGGTTCAGAAGTCGAACGCGTGCGCGGGAGAGGCTGCGCGCACGCAGCGAACTTCGGGTTTTTTTTCAGGTTTCTCCGGGGAGAAGCTGCACTTTTAAAAAGGAGATGCAAGGCCTGTTTTTAGCAAGGTAAGTGGTTAATTAATTACAATTTAAACATTTTTTTCAACAGGTTTATCTTTTTTAGATACTTTAATGAAAGGTAAGTTTATTTTTAGCACCGTTAAAAAGCATAATTAATTTTTTCAAAAATTTAAATTATTGTTTAAAGTAGTTAATTTATGTAACTTATAGTTATTTTAAAAATGTGATTTAAAAAAAACATTTATTTGAAGTTTAAGTGTGGTTTTGGGGCCGATCTCTATTCATAGATATGACAGGTCTTCCTGTCAAATCTATGAATGAAAATGCCCTGCTAGGATTGGCTCTCCATGGCCCACGTGATCCCAGGGGACACTTCGAACTAACTGCGCCCCTGGGATACACAAGCACTGCACACCGGCAGCTGCAGGAGGCCCAGGACCCGAAGTCCTCGTGCGCCCAAAGCACAACTGCAGGCGCGGTAGGCAAGTACGCGCGCGATGCTTGCTCCCGCAGGAAGCCGGAAAGCCGAATTTCTGGCCCATTAACAATAACTTGTATTTACATAGTGCCTTTAACGTAGTAAAACATCCCAAGGCGCTTCACAGGAGTGTTATAAAACAAAATGTAACACCGAGCCACATAAGGAGCTATTAAGGTAGAGGACCAAAAGCTTGGCCAAAGAGGTAGGATTTAAGGAGGATCTTAAAGGAGGAATGAGAGGTAAAGAGGCGGAGAGGTTTAGGGAGGGAATTCCAGAGCTTAGGGCCCAGGCAGCTGAAGGCACGGCCGCCAATGGTGGAGCGATTATAATCAGGGATGCTCAAGAGGCCAGAATTAGAGGAGCGCAGATATCTCGGGGAGGTTGTGGGGCTGGAGGAGATTACAGAGATAGGGAGGGGCAAAGCCATTGAGGAATTTGAAAACAAGGATGAGAATTTTAAAATCGAGGCGTTGCTTAGCCGGGAACCAATGTAAGTCAGCGAGCACAGGGGTGATGGGTGAACGGGATTTGCTGCGAGTTAGGACAGGGGCAGCCGAGTTTTGGATGACCTCAACTTTACGGAGGGTAGAACGTGGAAGGCTGGCCAGGAGTGCATTGGAATAGTCAAGTCTAGAGGTAACAAAGGCATGGATGAGGGTTTCAGCAGCAGATGAGCTGAGGCAGGGGCGGAGTCGAGCGATGTTCCAGAGGTGGAAATAGGCGGTCTTAGTGATGGCGGGATTTGTGGTCGGAAGCTCTTTATGGGGTCAAATATGACACCAAGGTTGTGAACAGTCTGGTTCAACCTCAGACAGTTGCCAGGGAGAGGGATGGAGTCGGTGGCTAGGGAACGGAGTTTGTGACGGGGACCAAAATCAATGGCTTCGGGCTTCCCAATATTTAGTTGGAGGAAATTTCTGCTCATCCAATACTGGATGTCGAACAAGCAGTCTGACAATTTAGAGATGGTGGAGGGGTCGAGAGAGGTGGTGGTGAGGTAGAGCTGGGTGTCGTCAGCATACATGTGGAAATTGGCGCTGTGTTTTTGGATGATGTCACCGAAGGGCAGCATATAGATGAGAAATAGTAGGGGGCCAAGGATAGATCCTTGGGGGACCCCAGAGGTAACGATGCGGGAGCGGGAAGAGAAGCCACTGCAAGTGATTCTCTGGCTACAATGGAACCATGCGAGTGCAGTCCCACCCAGCTGGGCGACGGTGGAGAGGCGTTGGAGAAGGATTGTGTGGTCAACCTTGTCAAAGGCTGCAGACAGGTCTAGAAGGACGAGGACGGATAGTTTACCTTTGTCACAAGTCACATAGGATATAATTTGTGACTTTGATAAGAGCTGTTTCGGTACTGTGGCATGGGCGGAAACCTGATTGGAGGGATTCAAACATGGAGTTCCGGGAAAGATGGGCACGGATTTGGGAGGCGACAACATGTTCAAAGACTTTGGAGAGGAAAGGGAGGTTGGAGATGGGATGGTAGTTTGCAAGGACGGAGGGGTCAAGGGTTGGTTTTATGAGAGGGGTGATGATGGCAGATTTGAAGGGGAGGGGGACAGTACCTGAGGAGAGAGAACCGTTAACAATATCAGCTCACATGGGAGCCAGCAAGGGAAGTTGAGTGGTCAGCAGTTTAGTGGGAATAGGGTCGAAGGAGCAGGAAGTGGGTCTCATGGACAAGATGAGCTCGGAAAGGGCATGAGGGGAGATTGGAGAGGAACTGGAGAAAGATGCATTTGAAAAATGCAGGATTTAAAAAAAAATCTAGATACATAAATGTAGATTTTGCCCCATTTTTCCAGTCCAAGGCACAACTAAATGTAGCAGTCTCACCAACAGGAGTTAGTGCTTCTAAGTGCTCAGAGCCACAGCCAGTTTATAGCCCGATGTTAAAAAAAAATCTGTTCACTCAGAATTCATTTTGGTGTTTAGACAGCACACAAGTAGGACTAAATAATCTGGATTGGATTACTGTCTAAATAGTTTATAAACTGCCTCTGGAATCATCTTTCACCTCTGGTTTGGTCTGACTTAACGCATGTTCACAGTGTGGGGTTATTAGGCTATATTAAGCTATCAAGCCCTGCTTCAAGAAGCTTTCTTTAAAATAGAAATCACTTTTACTTTCCTAATCAGTCACTTTGTAAAATCACTTCCATTGTGAAATAGTTGAGTTTTGTTTAGCCCTAATAACACAGCAATATGTTGTGGAATAAAATTAAGTTAATTCAACTATGCAAATTAAGAAAAGGTAGCTCATACGATTCAAATCTATTAACCTCTCCAGCATTGCATTCGACCCCATCACTCAGCTAATACAGATTCATTAAGGTATTTACAAAGTGGTATATTCTTCCATTTAAGTAAATGAAATATCATACTGCAAGATAATTGCTGTCACTATACATCAAAGAGCAATCCTTCTTCATTCTGATTAAAAAAATGTACAAATCAAATCAATATTGCATCATTTATTTACTTACTAGAACTCTGTACCAGGAACTCAAAATACATTGGGGAGACCAAACGCATCATGCAACCGCAGTTAATTAATAATAAAAAAAATCCATTTTTATGAGTATTTGCTATCCTGATGCAACACAAAGTAGAAGTTGATAGATAACTCTTAGCAAATACTGATTGAGTAGTAATATGGGGCCAGCTGGACTGAGATGGTGCGCCTCCCAATACATTGTGACTAACTGAATTTCATCAAAACTAAAGCAAAATACTGCAGATGCTGGAAATCTAAAATAAAAACAGAAAATGCTGGAAATACTCACCTTCTCCTCCCCTTTCAGCATACTGAAGGAACTGTCCCCACTGCGACACCCTGGTCCACTCTTCAATCACCCCTTTTACCTCCTCCCTTCCCACCGTCCAGGGCCCCAAACACTCCT
The DNA here is from genome assembly GCA_030390025.1 of Squalus acanthias. Taxonomy (NCBI): domain Eukaryota; kingdom Metazoa; phylum Chordata; class Chondrichthyes; order Squaliformes; family Squalidae; genus Squalus; species Squalus acanthias. Next base: position 177,731,868 of record CM059427.1, on the reverse strand, counting down.
TCCAGGTGAAACACTGATTTACCTGTACTTCTTTCAATTTAGTACACTGTATTCGCTGCTCACGATGCGGTCTCCTCTACATTGGGGAGACCAAACACAGATTGGGTGATCGCTTTGCTGAACACTTCCGTTCAGTCCGCAAGCGTAACCCTGAGCTTCCGGTTGCTTGCCATTTTAATTCTCTGCTCCACTCCCACTCTGACCTCTCTGTCCTCGGCCTCCTACACTGTTCTAATGAAGCTCAACGGAAGTTTGAGGAACAGCACCTCATCTTTTGATTAGGCACTTTATAGCCTTCTGGACTCAACATCGAGCTCAACAATTTCAAATCATAACCAGTGCCCCCATTTTTTCAGGTGCTGGTAATGATTTTGTTGTTGCCATTTACAGCTCCTCTAGACCCATCTTTTGTTTCTTCACTCATCCCATTACCACTTCCTTTTGCCTTCACCATCATCCCTTTTATCATTTAATCTCTCCATCCTTCCACCCTATCATAGACCTTCCTTTTGTTCTTTGCTCCCCACCCAACCGCATCCCTCCCCCCCTCCCACGTTTCACTGCCTGTGCTCTTGCTTAAAACCTGTTACATCTCAAACTTTTGCTAGTTCTGATGAAAGGTCAACGACCTGAAACGTTTGCCAGAATTTTGTTCGGGGAGGCGGGGTTTCCGAGGTGGGCAGGAAATCTGGGAGGCCAGGTTTCCCACAGGCCCTGCCGATTTTACCGGCAGGGCCTAATTTGAAGGTCAGGCCTCGGTTTCCCACCCGCAGCCAGCCAGCTTGAGAGGCTGGCTGGCTGTGGGCGGGTAGGCCTCAGTTGTGAGGGGTCGGTCCGGGGAAGGGATCGTGGCGGGGGTGGGGGGGGGGGGGTCGGGGATTAGCGGGATGGGGGTCGGGATTGGCGGGAGGGGAGTCAGCGATCGGGAGGAGGGAGTCGGCGATCGGGAGGGGGAAGAGAGGATCTGGGGGGCGTGGTTTCAGGATCGGCGGTGGATTGGTAAGCATTGGGGGATGGTCGAGGATCGGGGAGGTTGGAGATCGGCAGGCAAGCAGGGATTGCGGGGTTGGTTGGGCATCACGGGGGGGGGGCGGCCAGGGATCGGGGGGGAATCGGGGATCGCGGGGGGGGGGTGATCAGGGATCGCGGGGGGGGCGGCCAGGGATCGGGGGGGGAATCGGGGATCGCGGGGTGGGGTGATCAGGGATCGCAGGGGGGGCGGCCAGGGATTGGGGGTTGGGCCGGAGGACCGTGGCTGGCCTCATCATTATCGTTGGGGGGGGGGGGGGTGGAGGCGGTGGAGGCCTGGGAAGGCGATCGGGGGTCTCGTGGGGTAGTCTGGGGGGGATCTCCGATCGCATGGGGGAGGGGGTATGGCAGGGACCCTGGATCCAGGAGGTAGGTATATAGCCACTTACCTCCTGGATGCAGCAGTCCCCACCTCAGTTTAACTGCCGGGTTTCACGAATTATCTGAAACCCATCCACAGGCAGTTAAAAACAAAATAGAGGGGAAAATAAAGTCTTCCAGCCTCATTATAATATTTAAATTGACGTTCCACCCCCTGGGAGCGGGTTGGTCGCCCGTCCCCATCCCGCCTTTGGGGAAACCGGAAGTGAGCGGGTTGGAGGCGGGATCAGGTCAGGATTCACATTTTTAGCAATTTAACTGCCCCCATGCTCCAAACCCACCCTTTTTTTTTAAAATAGGAAAATTCCGGCTGTTGACTCTGTTTCTCGCTCCACAGATGCTGCCTGACCGGCTGAGTATTTCCAACATTTTCTGTTTTTATTTGTGAATTTGATTGACATTTATGCAATCATAGTACTTTTCACATTGACAGAGATGATGTGGCAAGATGCTCAAGGTCTGCTGCCATATCACTACAATACAATTTTCAATGTCTGGAAATAAACAAGGGACAAAGAGAGTAAAGTTACAAGCCACTGACTTTCACTTCAGTTGTTGGGAAATTGCTAGAATCCCATTATCAGTGAACACTTGGAAAAGTATAAAATGATTAGGGAGGGTCAGCAAGGATTTGTAAAAGATGGGTTGATCTAACTAGCCTAATCATTATTTGACAGAGTCATTGAAGTGGTGGATAGAGAAAGATCAAAGGATGCCACATACATGGATTTCCAGAAAGTATTTAATAAAGATTCTGCATGAGAAATTGCTAAAATCGAGCTCCATGGAACTGATGTCAACCTTGTGATATTAATAGAAAATTGATTAGCAGGTAGGAGGCTGGCCGCGATTTTGCCAGCGCTCAGAGGGCGGGTTTGGAGGCGGGTTGGGAGTTAAAATCAAAATGATTGACGACGGGTTGCGAACCCGCCATCATCCCGCCTCCACGCAACTTTACAAAGTGTCAGGTCTGCGAGTCCCGATCAGACCCGACACCAAGCGGCGGGAGAGCCACTTAAGGCAGTTAACAGTTTGTTTGATTGTGCCAGTTTCAGCAAGTAGCTGAATTGTTGACAGCTGCTCCTGCAGCATAAAAGCGGACGTGCAACATGGCTGACTTTCAGATGCCAGAACTTTGTGCTTTGAGGTTTTGGAACACATTTTGCAGGTCTATCGAGCTTGTGAGTGTTTAAGCTGAGATCCACATACACTGTGACCTCCTTAAAATACCCTCTGGCCACATTGACTGAGCGCTTATAACATCTCTTCTTCAAATGAGATATATACCAACAGAATGGGAACCATTTATACCCTCTCATCCTGGTCCTCAGAATCGGAGGAAGAGCAGCCGTGGCAGCAGCAGGACCAGGCACAACAGCAGCAACAACAGGAGCGCCAACCTTCTGCTCAGCCACCTGATGATGCACAGGGCAGAGGGCGTCAGCGCAGGGCTGCACCGCGCCGCAGGAGATACCCCCAACACAGGGTTTACAGGCCGAGGATGAGCTTCCTCAACATGAGTGAGCAGCATTGCCAAAGGAGGCTGAGACTTTCGCGAGAGGTAGTCGCTGACATCTGCGCAATGCTGCACCAAGACCTGGAGCCCAGAGGAGCGGGTGGACACTCCTTACCAGTGGCTGTTAAAGTCACCACCGCACTCAACTTCTTTGCTTCCGGGTCCTTCCAGGGCTCATCAGCAGACATCAGCGGCATCTCCCAATCGGCCGCACACACTTGCATTAGGCAGATTACCGATGCCCTTTTTGCAAAGTCGCACAATTACATCCACTTCTCCATGGATGAAGCAAGTGTAACTGCGCGTGCGGTTGGCTTTACAAATATGGCAGGCTTCCCAAGGGTGCAGGGCGTTGTAGACTGCACACATGTGGCAATTAGGGCACCCCATCACAACCCAGCTGTATTTGTCAACCGCAAGGGCTTCCACTCCCTTAACGTCCAGCTTGTGTGTAACCACAGGAAGAACATTATGCATGTTTGCACCAAGTTCCCTGGCAGTTGCCATGACTCATTCATCCTGCGGCAGTCTACTGTGCCTCAGCTCTTCAATCCGCCAACCCAACTTTCCGGATGGCTCCTTGGAGACAAGGGCTATCCCCTGAAGACGTGGCTAATGACACTGATGAGGAGGCCATCAAATGAAGCTGAGGAGCGGTACAATGTGAGCCACATTTCCACCAAAAGCATCATAGAGCAAACCATCAGCTTGCTCAAAATGCGATTCAGATGTCTCGACAGATCTGGTGGAGTCCTACAGTACGCAACAGCCAGGGTCTCAGAATCATCATGGTCTGCTGTGCCCTGCACAACATCGGACAGCAACGTGGCTTACCGCTGCCTGAGGAACAAGTGGCTTAGTACACAGCCTCCTCGGAAGAGGAGGAGGAGGAGGAGCAGGAGGAGGTGGAGGAGGAGGCGGCAGATGAGGGTCGCCTTGCAGGGGCGGATGTGCCAGTTCCACCAGCACGCGAGCACATTGCTGGCCGTGAGGCAAGGGATGCACTAATCCATGCCAGATTCGCGTAAGTTTACGCAGCAACCACATGTGGCTGGCACATGGAAATGAATGTCTGGCCGACCTTCTTAACACACCATACAGCATCTGTACAATAAACTGTGGTTTCCTAGCACTCTCAACACCATCATTACAGTTGAAAGGCACCCTGACCTCTCACTGTGCAACTTCCATTTCTGAGCACACATAGGCCAACTCTTTGAATCTTTGCCATCGCTTTTCTTTAATACATTTATAATCACGATGATAAACATTACTTTGTATGAGATGAAAACACCCAAGTGACTACCCTTGTGACTATTTGCATGTTAACATTCTCTTACGCGTGCTTCTACGTGATGCTTCCCCTGTGGCTTCAGCAGATGTAGAGGCACCTTGCTTACTTCTATGCTGCGCCTGCTTAGACACCTTTGGCGGGCGTCCTCTGGGTTTGGGAGTCTGGGAGGGCTCCGCAACAGTCAGCTCCTCTGCGGCTGTGCAGGGGCTGAGACAGCCATCTCAGTTGGGTGAGGAATCTGGGGCTCTGATAGAGGGCTCTGCAGTGGCATGGTAGTGTGAGCACTTGGAGAGGAGCCCACACTTCCTTGTTGTCGACCACCAACATCCCTCTCATGGGTCGCCTGCACTTCACTGCTAGCAAGTGGCTGGAGAGCACCTTGCAGCACATCAGTGGGGCCATGAGGACCCTTCTCTGTACTGACAATTCTCATAACAGGGACGTCCATGTACCTCTGGTTCCTCTCCTCAATAGAGGCCCATCTATCCTCCATAGCAGACTATCTATTTAGAAGAGTCACCATGTTCATTTGAGTCTGGCGATTTAAGTCCTCCATGGAGGATGCCATCCTTTCCATGGCGGCACCTACATTCGCCATTGCGTGCACCACGGCATTGCTCATGCTTGAGATGGACTCCTCCATTCTCTGCACACTCGCAGTTACCGTGGTTGCAAATCCTGTCAGAGACTCCTGCACTTGTTCCTGAAGTTCCAGCACCGCTCTCTTTCTGGATGGCCCCAGAGGCACAGCGTCCACATGCAACTGAGCAGAGCTAGGAGCGTCCTGTGACCTCCGACGAGGACTCTCCACTGCTGTCGCTGTCTCCACCATCTGCTGATGCTCACTTGTGAGCTGTGATACACCAGGTGACAACACTTCTCTACATCGTGAAGGACCCACCGAGGTGTGTGTTTCTGCACTGGTGCTGGGTGCGCTGATTTCTGGTGACGCTGCTCCCTCAGAGGCTGCAGGTTCCTCTGAGGAGGTGTCCAGCTCTTCCTCATGGACAGTGGGAAGGGGGGCTCTCGATGGCCCTGTGGGAGAGTAAAGGCATGAGTTACACATATGATATTATCGTAGTAGACATATCCTATTGTGCAACTGATCAGAAGTCAATCTGCATGAACATCAGATACCATATCAGTCACTCATGAAATCGAAATGAGAGGGTTGCAAATCTATTCTGTCACCAGCTTGCTCTACTGCACCCGTCTCTCCATCCCCCACTTCCAGCTTCTCTGCACCTCCGACAATGTCAAGAGCAGCCTCCTCAGCGTTTGTTAAAGTCTCCAGGGATGGTGGGCCTCCTCCTGTCCTCCCTCTCTCCCTCTTATTGTGGGCTCTCTTTTCCTGCAATGAGGGACGCAAGTGAAGTTTCAGCGAGATTGATGTAGTGAGTGTAAAGAATCCTTAACATAGAAGCTTAGAGGGAAACAAAGATGGAGTGAGGTGCCAAAACCAAGGTGCCTCCCTGTGCGTTGTTAGTTGTTGTCATTGCATAACAGTGAGAGTGAGTGTGAGGGGTGCATAGTAGAATGGTGAAGTGATTCTGTACATAGAGAGAGAGGGATAGGTAAGGGTGCAAGGGAAGTAAGGGTAAGGTGGGATGTGGAGGAGTAGACTGACAATGCAGAGTGCTGGTGATGAGAACAGATGGGAAGCAGCTTGAAGGTAAGTGTGATGTGATACTTACTTTTGCTGAGCGTAGCAGATCATTGAACTGTTTTCGGCACTGAACCCAGGTGCGTGAGCACAATGATCTTGCGCTTACCTCCTCAGCAATGTGCAGCCAGGCTGCCTTTGTCTGCTGAGGAGGCTTCCTCCGGCCATCGGGAGGGAACAGAACCTCCCTGCACCCTCTTACTCCCTCCACAAGAGCATGGAGGGAGTCATCATCAAATTGAGGAGCAGCCTTAGATCTCGCAGCAGTCATGTTCCAAAGACCCGTTTTCAGGAGCAGCAGAAAGGAAAGGAAATCCAAAGGCTACATGGGCCCCTTAAAAGCTCCTGAATCGAAGACGTCAGCAGAGGAGAGCAGCAGACCTGCACCCACAGATTGGGCCGGGTAGCGCGCACGGCGGGCTTAATAAGCCCAGTTCAGTGAAAATTGTTATATCGGAGCGGCTGAAACTGGCTGCGGGACCGGAACCCGCCAACCAGCCAACCTGACTCCAACCCACCTCCTATGGCAAAATCACGGCCATAGTGTTCGGGTAAAAAATTCCTGGAGTGGGGGACAGTGACAGGTGGTGTCTCCCACGGATCAGTGCTAGAACCCCACTCTTTCTAAAAATGACTTGGGTTAGGGAATGAAGTGGAATACATCCAAGTTTGTAGATGATATTATGCTAGGACATATAATGAACTGTGAAAAAGAAAGAAAATTCTAATAGGCTAGATTAAGCAAGTGGGCAGAATGATGGCAAATGCAATTTAATATATTTCAAGTCTGAGGGCCAAGAATGATAGATGGAAATACAGTCAAATGCGGAAGCACCAGGGAGAGTAGATGTACAAATGTATTTAGCAGTTCAAGTATAAAAATTATTAAAAAAGCTAGCCTGCAGGTACAGAAAATGAGAAAAATGGGTGATTGTATAGAACATAAATCAAGGGTGTGAGTTATAAGAGTGCTGGTCAAACCTCACCTGGAATATTGTGCTCATCTTTTGGCTTCCCACCTTTGGAAGCATAAACTGGCCCTAGAAAAACTCCAGCCATGTTTCACCAGGACAATACCTGGAATTAAGTGGGTTAGTTATGATGAGAGACTGGATAAATTTAGATTGTAATCCCTAGCGATGAGGATGTTAAGGGTGATCTGACTGCAGTGTTTAAGATAATGAAGGTGACAGACAACATTCCCGCTAAGCTGCGCGGCCCCAGACAAATGGAAAAATAAAATCGCACATGCCCGAAAATTAAAATGGGCCACTTAAAGGGACCGCACACGAAAAAAAATTAGAGGAAACACTGGTGACAGAGTAACTGGAAACAATCTAGAACAAGGGCCCATAATCTTAACACTCAAACTAAGGTAGATAAAAGTGAATCTGGGAAAAAAATTCTTCATGAAAAGTCATGGATACAAAATCAAAATGGCAGAACAGGCAAAAAAGTCCAAATGGCCGACACTCCTAGGGTTCCCAACCATGGCATGCGCATTGCACCACACTCATTGACACACTTGCCTTTCTCTTGCAGGCAAAGGTTGCTCATAACCGTCGGGAGCAGCAGTAGACGAGTGGAGGGGAAGACCATCTGCAGAACCTGACGGGGCTGGAGGAAGCAGTGCTGGACATCATTGGAGAGGCAGTCACAGAGTCCATGGCGAGCGGGGAAGTTGAAAGCATTGATGACGGTGACAGTATGCTCATACCTAATCCTTCTTCTCACATCCCACTTCCCCCTTATCCCGCAATCTCTTCTCACTTACAAGCTGCTGATGGTGTATGCATGGATATCTTGCTTCCCACCCTCCCCTCACCACAACCCGACCCTTGTTTTTTCCCGGCCCAAATGTTTTATTTGGTGCTTGATGATACTAAAACACTCGACTAAGGTTAATGCAACAACATTTGCAAATAGTGGCAAATGTCATGTGATCAAATGTCATATGATCAAATCTCCAGGAATACGTCAAACCAGAGTTGGAAACCCGATATACTCCTGTTCCTATAAAATTAACCTATAGTGGCACATCTTCCCTAGCAGTGTTCATGGTGAGACAGAGGATATGTTGTGTTATAAAACAATAGGGAGTTTTACACCATTATGGGATAAAATCAGAGCCACTGCTAATTCCACTTTTATTAAATGATATTCTGGAATTTTTACTAGCGCTTTGGGATTGAATTCCACAACTCAGCCTATTATTCTATGAAAACAGTGAATAAGCAGCCTTTATTTTATGTCAGGCTGGAGAAAAGGGCCAAAAGACTCAAAAGCGAGCAAGGCTGTAGGAGCAAGCAAGGCAGCCCTATAATGCAATAACTTAAGGTATCACAATTGTGTGGGACAGGCTGGATGGACCAAAGGGTCCTTACCTCTCCGTCATTGTTTGTATTCCAATAAACTAATGTAGCCAGCAAGAAATTGGAATTAGCAGGGCAGGGGTCAAACTGGAGATCAAAACTTTCAATTTTAAAAACTATTTTAACTATCAAGTCACAAAGGCACCTGTGGGGCACCTGTAAAGCCAAAACAAACCTCAGGTTTTATATATATATTAAAGGTTATCAATTAATTACAGTTAACATCTAAGATTAATTACATAGAATATAGAGCACAGAAACAGGCCATTCGGTCCAACTAGTCTGTGCTGGTGTTTCTACTCCACACGAGTCTCCTCCCATTCCATCTACCTCATCTCAGCCTTTCAGCATATCTTTCTATTCCCTTTTCTCTCATGTACTAATGTGTTCTTTTTTTGGCCGTTAATCTTTTTTAATGCGTTAATCACGGAAGTTACCACACAGAGGCTGTGACTGAGTCCACAGCAGGGATAACGTGAGGCAGAGTGACCCAACGACACAGTGCGGGCGACGGATGCAGTAAAAGCTTTGTAAATTTCGTTGGGCATCAGTAATAAAAACAAACTTCAGTGAGATGGATGCAGCAATTGCATCAATTAAATATGTGATTAAAACCAAGATAAAATTTTTTAATCACGAGATTAATTACGATGAATTTTTGTAGTTGCTTGTCGGCCCTAATATATGTGTGAAGCCACCTGGGCAGACAGAGCCAGCAGGAATACAGCAAACTGAAAAAGGCTGCCACTTTCAACTTTGAGCCCAATGGTAATCACTGATATAGATACAACTACTTGCCAAATACTGTACAAGTGTAACTGTAGTTAAAGATGTTTGGCAGCTTTATATGTTATTATACTTGGACATATAGGATCGCCTGGCGCAATGCATCGAAGAACACTGTGCGGGTCCGTTACAGGTATGGGATCCTACTCGGCCGAGTTTCACATATGCACAGTGCCGAGGTGATCCAATACACCAAAATGCAATTAACAGTAAAATCTGCCCCAACGTATTTCTCTCCAGTTGTTCAAAGACCAGTGAAAAAAAGCATCACTTCCGTTTCAAAGAAGCAACATTTTCACAAACAATTTTCATTGAAATATATAAGTACCATTTCATCCCAGAACATCACCACAAAAATATTTAGTTGAAACTAATGAAACACTTTACATTTCTGCTACAGCCGCTCATGTCATGCTTTGTATTGGTACATTGTTTTCAAATCCCTCCAAGGCCTCGCCCCTCCCTATCTCTGTAACCTCCTCCAGCCCTACAACCCTCCGAAATCTCTGCACTCCTCCAATTCTGGCCTCTTGCGCATCCCCCATTTTAATCGCTCCACCATTAGCGACCGTGTCTTCAGCTGCCTGGGCCCTAAGCTCTGGAACTCCCTCCCTAAACCTCTCTGCCTCTCTCTCCTCCTTTAAGGCACACCTTAAAATCTACCTCTTTGACAAAGGTTTTGGTCATCTGTCCTAATAATTCTACCCTTCGTAAACTTGAGGTCATCCAAAACTCGGCTGCCCGTGTTCCTAACTCGCACCAAGTCCCATTCACCCATCACCCCTGTGCTCGCTAACCTACACTGGCTCCCGGTTAAGCAACGCCTCGATTTTAAAATTCTCATCCTTGTTTTCAAATCCCTCCATGGCCTCGCCCCTCCTTATCTCTGTAATCTCCTCTAGCCCCACAACCCCCCTGAGATATCTGCGCTCCTCTAATTCTGCCCCTTTGAGCATCCCTGATTATAATCGCTCAACTATTGGTGGTCGTGCCTTCTGTTGCCTAGGCCCTAAGCTCTGGAATTCCCTATCTAAACCTCTCCACTTCTCTACCTCTCTTTCCTCCTTTAGGATGCTCCTTAAAACCTACCTCTTTGACCAAGCTTTTGGTCATCTGCCCTAATTTCTCCTTATGTGGCTCGGTGTCAATTTTTTGTCTTATAGCACTCCTATGACGCGCCTTGGGACGTTTTATTACGTTAAAGGCGCTATATAAATACAAGTTTTTGTTGTTGTTGTTGTAATATCTCCTTATGTGGCTCGATGTCAAAATTTGCTGGATAAACGCTCCTGTGAAGCGCCTTGCAACGTTTCACTGCGTTAAAGGTGCTATATAAATGCAAGTTCTTGTTGTCGTTTTAGTTGCATTGGGTGTGGGTGCTCGTTCAACCCAAGTTACAGACATTGCTTTGTTTCGCAGGATGAGAGAGATTTTTAAAAAACTGAAGCATACTGGCTGGAGTGATAAATAAAGTCTTTTAATTATTTCTTTATTGCAAAGCCTTTTCATCATGCATCACTGCGCTATACTGGAGGCCTTGCCTGCTAAAATACAGACTAATTCCGCAGAGTTGAGCAAATGCACAGCAGGCAACCATTTTGGGCCAGGGCCAAGGCAGGCAGACTAATGTAAATGCTGGGGTGGGAGAAGACTTCGTCATATCAGGAAAGAGCCAGGGCCCACAGAAGCAGTAGGGTGCTAACAAAATGAAACGTGCTTCCATGTCAGGCCACAGTCAATGAAGCCAACAGGGGGGTTTGGGGAGAGGAAAGCTGAACAGGCAGAAATATTAGTCTGGAGCCTGTAAAATTTCAAACAATAAAATTGTACGCCAGAATAATTTGAATGTTATGTAGATGTAGAAGAAGAAGAAATCGCTAAAACATGAACCCATATTGGGCCGCAGCCATGGCCGATGGAGCCGGCAGAGCAGGAAGAAAGTGAAACAGGCAGGCGATTCTGAGAGGGAGAGATGTTAAAATGAATCCAAACTTCAAGCAGAGGCTCCAAATTAATTATAATGTTTACAAAGTATGAATATAAATGAGAAAATTACCAGAAGTTTTTTCCAAGGAGAGGCTGGAGAGCTGTTCTCTAAAGCAGATAGCTGGGAGATGCAAGATAGGTGCATGGAAGAAAGAAAGAATTTGCATTTGTAAAGCGCCTTTCACAATCTCAAGACATCATATCCAATTAATTACTTTTGAAGTGTAATCACTGTTGTGATGTTGGGAAATGTGGCGACCAATTTATGCACAGCAAGGTCACACAAACGGCAATGAGTTAAATGAGCAGATAATTTGTTTTTGGTGGTGTTGGTTGAGGGGTAAATGTTGGCCAGAACAACCTGGTTCAATCTTCTGCTCTTCTTCAAAAGAAAGACTTGCACTTATATAGCGCCTTTCACGACCACCGGACGTCTCAAAGCGCTTTACAGCCAATGAAGTACTTTTTGAAGTGGAGTCACTGTTGTGATGTGGGAACCGCGGCAGCCAATTTGCGCACAGCAAGTTCCCACAAACAGCAATGTGATAATGACCAGATGATCTGTTTTAGTGATGTTGGTTGAGGGATAAATATTGGCCAGGACACCGGGGATAACTCCCCTACTCTTCTTTGAAATAGTGCCATGGGATCTTTTATGTGCACCTGAGAAAGCAGGTGGGGCCTCGGTTTAACGTCTCATCCGAAAGACGGCACCTCCGACAGTTCAGCACTCCCTCAGCACTGCACTGGAGTGTCAGCCTAGCTTTATGTGCTCAAGTCCCTGGGAGGGGAACTTGAACCCACAACCTTCTGACTCAGAGGCGAGTGTGCTACCCACTGAGCCACAGCTGACAAAGAGCCATGGAATCTTTTATAAACACCTGAGAGGGCTGATGGAGCCTCAGTTTAACATCTTATCTGAAAGATGGCACCTCTCTCAGTGCCGCACGACCTTCTGACTCAGAAGCAATAGTGCTACCACTGAGACAAGGCTGCCAACTAAAAGCTAGAAAAAAAACTGTTCAGGGAAGAGTGATTGCTATAAAGTGCCATCGATTTTTCCCAACATCTTTCAGTTGCAAACCTTATAGCACTGACCCACTATTTTTAGTAAAACTCCTACCCTCCCCAATTTAAAAGGATATCTAGAATCTCTCTCACCTCGGTTTTTCAATCGGTTTCATTTAACACTAGTGGTAGCCAATGGGATACAGCACACATAATAATAATACTGACTGAAAAATCTCTTTTCCAAGCTTGAGTAAAGTGATACGACCAATGAACGGTCAGAAAGAACACCACAAGTATGTTTCCTGTTGCAACAGGAATAAACTGCCTTAATTTAATGTGAGTAGATAAAGTTAGACATGCCACGCCTCCACTACTCGCCTTCAAGCAGCCGCCTAACCTCAAAAGTACCATCGTTCGCAGCAGATTACCCATCTTTCAGGAGAACAGCAACCAAGACAGCACACAACCCTGCCACGGCAACCTCTGCAAGACATGCCAAATCATGGACACAGATACCATCATTACACGTGAGGACACTACCCACCAGGTACACGGTACATACTCATGTGACTCGGCCAACGTTGTCTACCTGATACGTTGCAGTAAAGGATGCTCCAGAGCATGGTACATCGGCGAGACCATGCAGACACTGAGACAACGTATGAACGGACACCGCGCAACAATCGCCAGGCAGGAGGGTTGCCTCCCAGTCGGGGAACACTTCAGCAGCCAGGGGCATTCAGCCTCGGATCTGCGGGTAAGCGTTCTCCAAGGCGGCCTTCGAGATACATGACAGCGCAAAATCATAGAGCAGAAACTGATAGCCAAGTTCCGCACTCATGAGGATGGCCTCAATCGCGATATCGGGTTCATGTCACGATACAGAACGTGACTTGACATCATGGCCGGTCTTCCCAGGTGTTTTTTTTTTTTAAAAAGGCTAACACAAGAACACAAATTGACAGGATATGCAGCCAGCAGGTGGTTTGACACGTTGGACACCCTGGGACACATCTCATTGTCTTGACTGTGCTCTTTGTTGCAGGGAATAATGTGAATAGATTTTGTCTGGGTTTAAATTGTGAATTCTGGGAGATTCTCTCATTGCTAACTTACCTGACGAAGGAGCGAACTGCTTCGAAAGCTTGTAAAATTAAATAAATCTGTTGGACTATAACCTGGTGTTGTGCGACTTCTCTGTTTGGATAAGTAATATTCTGCATTGAGAAAATACATCGAGAATGGAATCAAATCCAAGTCCTGGAACAGAACGACCAGGGTTCCCATGCACAAAAGCCACCCAATGTTCCAACAAATCACTACTTTCACCTTTGTGAATTTTTAGTTAAAATGCACCTTCGAGGATTGATTTTAACTGGCAGTGGGTTTCATGAGTGCAGGGGTGGGGATGGGTGAGTGCAACATGCAGCTGTAGGCTGAGATTTCAGGTCCGGGTATTTTAACTCCTGGGGTTCAGCTGCCAACTGAAATGAGTGGAGAATGGTCACTGGCCGTAGGGTTGCCAACCCTCTGGCGTCTCCAGGAGTTAAAGATTAATATCCCAGACACGGCCGCGAGTAACCTGGGAGAAAAACCATCGGGACAGTAACAAAAAACGAACAATTTGAACGATTTTGTACATTAGTTATAAAAATATTGGAGATGGGGGGAAAAACGGCTGGATTCGGTGATTGGCGGCAGGAGGCCATGTGATGAATCCTCCAGGGTTATGTACGACCAGAGTTGGAAACACTCGCTGGCCGCGATGAATAAGCGGATGTTCAGGTGACTGAAGACTGATGACTGGCACCAAAGGAAGGCCAGCAAGCAGGTAAGTGGTGGGGAGGGGGTTTTGGAAAAGTTTCACTGGAGAGAAGGTGGGGGGGGGTGGGGTGAGGAGGAGGCTGGGACTTTCCTGATGGAGCCTGGAGGAGCACTCCTGCTCCTCTTGGCGCCACACAGGAAAGATTTTGACTTACCCTTGGAGGGCCTTTCCGTCCTCCTGGCAACTGCTGACAGTCCTTTACCTGATAGGCAAACGGCAGTGGCTCCCACTCTCAGGCGTAATGGGACCCCGATTTGCATACATTTATGATGCTCCTGCCTGCTTCCGATGGATGCTTCAGCCACTGAACTGACGTGGGCAGTTAAAATGGTGGTCAGCGAGATACCAACGGGAACAGAGCGGTATGGCTGAACGCTCCATTTTAAAGGTCCCCATCCTGTTCCCGCTGGGCAGGGTGGGTTTAAATCCCCTCCACCCCCCCTCCACCACCCGCCCCTTTTGTAATTCAGCATCAGTGGAGCTCACTGCCCTTTTTATTAAAGCCACTTCAGAAACATTGTCCAAGAGCTAACTCTTCTCACAGGAAAATTGTCAAGGTTATAGAACTGATCGTTTTCTTTCCTGATTTATACCAAATTCATTTAGTGCGCTTGTCATTAATGAGCCAATGGGGAATTATACTCATCAAAAACCCTTTCATCTTTTGGGTATCACTCATTCAAGGCGAATTCACTGAAATTTATACCAAATCACGATTTAAGGATACTTGCAGAAGAATATTGGCTTCAGTACAAATGCACAATGTTGCCATTCAAAGATTGTTCCAAGGTGGAACTGAAAATGTTGCATGCAGTTGCATGGGATTTAGAAAAGATGAATTCAACTAGGTTATGTGCAAAAATGAGCACTACTTAGAGACTGCTTAAGGCTAGAAGAGGGAACTTGCTTCAAGTTTTCTTTTAAATCATGAAAGGAAGAGTTTGTGGAATTTTTTTTTTTTATTCGTTCCTGGGATGTGGGCATCGCTGACAGGGCCAGCATTTATTGCCCATCCCTAATTGCCCTCGAGAAGGTGGTGGTGAGCCGTCTTCTTGAACCGCTGCAGTCCGTGTGGTGAAGGTACTCCCATAGTGCTGTTAGGAAGGGAGTTCCAGGATTTTGACCCAGCGACGATGAAGGATCGGCAATATACTTCTAAGTCAGGATGGTGTGTGACTTGGAGGGGAACTTGGAGGTGGTGGTGTTTCCATGCGCCTGCTGCCCTTGTCCTTCTAGGTGGTAGAGGTCATGGGTTTGGGAGTTGCTGTCGAAGAAGCCTTGGCGAGTTGCTGCAGTGCATGTTATAGATGGTACACACTGCAGCCATGGTGCGCCGGTGGTGGAGGCAGTGAATGTTTAAGGTGGTGGATGGGGTGCCAATCAAGAGGGCTGCTTTGTCCTGGATGATGTCGAGCTTCTTGAGTGTTGTTGGAGCTGCACTCATCCAGGCAAGTGGAGAGTATTCCATCACACTCCTGTAATGTGCCTTGTAGATGGTGGAAAGGCTTTGGGGAGTCAAGAAGTGAGACACTCGCCGCAGAATACCCAGCCTCTGACCTGCTCTTGCAGCCACAATATTTATGTGGCTGGTCCAGTTCAGTTTCTGATCAATGGTGACCCCCAGGATGTTGATGTTGGGGGAATTCGACGATGGTAATGCCGTTGAATGTCAAGTGGCGGTGGTTAGATGCTCTCTTGTTGGAGATAGTCATTGCCTGGCACTTGTGTGGCATGAATGTTACCTGCCACTTATCAGCCCAAGCCTGAATGTCGTCCAGGTCTTGCTGCATGTGGGCATGGATTGCTTCATTATCTGAGGAGTTGCGAATGGAACTGAACACTGTGCCATCATCAGCGAACATCCCCACTTCTGACCTTATGATGGAGGGAAGGTCATTGATGAAGCAGCTGAAGATGGTTGGGCCTAGGACACTGCCCTGAAGAACTCCTGCAGTGATGTCCTGGGGCTGAGATGATTGGCCTCCAACAACCACAATCATCTTCCTTTGTGCGAGGTATGACTCCAGCCAGTGGAGAGTTTCCCCCCCGATTCCCATTGACTTCAGTTTTACTAGGGCTCCTTGATGCCACACTCGGTCAAATGCTGCCTTGATGTCAAGGGCAGTCACTCTCACCTCACCTCTGGAATTCAGTTCTTTTGTCCATTTTTGGACCAAGGCTGTAATGAGGTCTGGAGCCAAGTCGTCTTGGCGGAACCTAAACTGAGCATTGGTGAGCAGGTTATTGGTGAGTAAGTGCCATTTGATAGCACTGTCGACAACACCTTCCATCACTTTGCTGATGATTGAGAGTAGACTGATGGGGCAGTAATTGGCTGGATTGGATTTGTCCTGTTTTTTGTGTACAGGACATACCTGGGCAGTTTTTCACATTGTTGGGTAGATGCCAGTGTTGCAGCTGTACTGGAAAAGCTTGACAAGAGGTGCAGCTAGTTCTGGAGTACAAGTCTTCAGCACAACAGCCGGAATATTGTCGGGGGCCAGAGCCTTTGCTGTATTCAATGCGCTCAGCCATTTCTTGATATCACGTGGAGTGAATCGAATTGGCTGAAGACTGGCTTCTGTGATGGTGTGGACCTCAGGAGGAGGCCGAGATGGCTCATCCACTCGGCAGTTCTGGCTGAAGATGGTTACAAATGCTTCAACCTTGTCTTTTGTACTCGCGTGCTGGGCTCTGCCATCATTGAGGATGGGGATGTTCATGGCGCCTCCTCTTCCCCCCGTTAGTTGTTTAATGGTCCACCATCATCCACGACTGGATGTGGCAGGACTGCAGAGCTTTGATCTGATCCGTTGGTTGTCGGATCACTTAGCTCTGTCTATAGCATGCTGCTTCCGTTGTTTAGCATGCATGTAGTCCTGTTTTACACTAAACATCTGTAAGACAAAGGTCCTCTACCAACCTGCCCCCACCACACAGTACTGCCCCCTATTATCAAAATCCACGACAAGGCCTTGGACAACGTGGACCACTTTCCATACCTCGGGAGCCTACTGTCAACAAGGGCAGACGTCGATGACGAAGTCCAACACCGCCTTCAGTGTGCCAGTGCAGCCTTCGGTCACCTGAGGAAGAGAGTGTTTGAAGACCAGGACCTCAAACCCGGAACTAAGCTCATGGTCTACAGAGCAGCAGTGATACCCGCCCTGCTGTATCCCTCAGAGACATGGACCATGTACAGCAGGCACCTCAAAGCACTGGAGAGGTACCACCAACGTTGCCTCCGCAAGATCCTGCAAATCCATTGGCAGGATAGGCGCACCAACGTCATTAGCACTTCATTTTTAGGTACGCCTGGTGCTGCTCCTGGCATGCTCTTCTATACTCCTCATTGAACCAGGGTTGGTCGCCTGGCTTGATGTTAATGGTAGAGTAAGGGATATGCCGGGTCATGAGGTTACAGATTGTGGTGGAATACAATTCTGCTGCTGCTGATGGCCCACAGTGCCTCATGGATGCCCAGTTTTGAGCTGCTAGATCTGTTCTGAATCTATCCCATTTAGCACAGAGGTAGGGCCACACAACACAATGGAGGGTATCCTCAGTGTGAAGTCAGGACTTCGACTCCACAATGACTGTGCGGTGGTCACTGCTACCAATACTGTCATGGACAGATGCATCTGCGACAGGTAGATTGGTGAGCACGAGATCAAGTAGGTATTTCATGAAGTTCTTTGTACTGGTTGGCAGTATCACAGGGAGAGCTTCTGCATTGCTCCTCAATAGAGAAATGGGAACTTGAGTAACTGCTTTACACTTTGAGCTGTTATCTTATAAAGTAGTCTGTCATCTAGTCAGCAAAGATAAATTTGGTTGAAGCTGGAAATGAAGATTTAACAGGGAGTAGAGGGATGCAAGCTTTGCACCAGGGCAAGAGGAAGGTGACAGTGATCAAAATGGCTCCTGAACAGATACCTAAATAGTAGTGAGAACGGTATAGATTTGATCCTTAAGCTATATAAATTTTAGGTATCCCATTGTATGACAAAGTTTATTGTTTGGTGAAAAATTACAATTTAGGAGGAAAAAGAAAGAGTATGGGCTAGATTTTTATTGACCCGTGGAGGCGGGTTTGGAGGCGTGTGGGGGGTTAAAATTGCGAAAACTGGCGGGCGGGCACAAGTCCGCCTCCATCCCGCCTCCACGCAATTTTCATTAAATCGTGTCTGCTGGTCCCGACTCTGTCCCGCCTTTAAGAGGCGGGATAGGTTGTTAAGGCCCTTAACAAGCACTAAATTAGCTCTATAATGCCATTTTGAAAGGCCTTTGTGATTTTAACCCTTGTTCTTCGTAAAGCACGCCTGTTCTGAACCACGATTGTGAAACCTGGCGGGAGCACATTTCGAAAGCTGACTATCAGCTGCAGGTCCACTATTACAATGGAGAAGTAGTAGTAGGAAAAATATCTGGGAGCAGGCTCATTTTGCCTTCAGGTCCTCTCACAGCAAAAGCCAGTCCCTCTCTCTGGTGTAAAAATATCTGGGAACAGACTCCCAACCAGGTCCTCTCACAGCAAAGGCCAGGCAGTCTCTGAAGACATTCAATGCAGCAGCAATGATGACATCATGAGAGGCGACTTTCAGACTGAAAACACTAATTGGTTCATGGGTTCCCACATGCTGGAACTCAATTGCCCAATTAGGTGAAAATTGCATCAATCTCCCACATCCAATTGCAGTCGGGTGGATAACACGACCCCAACCCGCCCCAGTATCAAAATCCAGCCCTATGTATCTGAATATCTAATCTAGTAGATCTGGTTATTGCCCCCTGAGTAACTCGATACCGAGACACACATTCATGAAATTAGCATCCAACAATAAGGCAGCTTGGCACAAGTGAAACCAAGTCAGGCTATTCAGGAGGTACAGCGGTCAAAACCTCAAGATCTCAAATCACCAGTGAAGGGGATAGAATAAGTCTGGCTGCCACACCTCAGGTTGAGACTGGACAATGTATTTCAAAATGATCAAGTTGAGCTTCACTGTTCCTTGCTCCCTAAAACGGCCAATTTTTAAAATGTATTGCCTTCTTGGAATCACTGTAATTATTTTGCTTCAAAAGGTAAAACTTTTTTCATTGTGGCTCCAAACCCACTCACAGCCCTGTTTCTCAATCAACTCAAGCACATAGCAATCAATTGCTGCCTGAGTTTGAATATATGAAATTGGCTTGAAATTGACTAGGAGACTGCTGTTTAGAAATGATAAAGCAGCTTTATTACTCCGCTTTTGTGGCAATACTTTCAAAACCCCGTCACACTTTGATGCAATATTATTGGACAACAATCCACTTTAATTGCTACTTTGGAAATCTGAAGGAAGAATGTTATTCCTCATTATTGATTTCACATTAACTCTCCCTGAATCTAAGTGCAGTGAAACATCACGTAACACTTCTGCTCACCTCCCATTTGCAGTTCAAATCATATGTTTCGAACTGAAGTGAAATGAACAGAGATTTGCCCCAGCTAGGTTTAACCAAAAGGAATTCAAAGCAAGCAAACAAATACTGTGATTTAAAACAATGTTGACAGGTTGCCATGACATCTCAGACAGGTATCATCTCGTCAGTACTGACAGCCCTGTAGAATAACAATTTTCCCCTTCACCAGACAGATTACAACCACACCTCTAGCTCAGTTTAAAAAAGATACAGCTGCCTGGCTGTATAAATGCGAGTGAAATTAAGCCTTGTGCATACCTGCGTTTCAATTGCTCTTCCACAGTGATATGAGAATGAAAACTGTGTAGAGCTCGCAGTATCGGGCACACCAAGCAACAGAAGAAAGCCTGTATAGAACATACTAGGTAAAAGAGGAGAAAGCACACTGGCTACACCAAGTAAAATTCTTTTTTGTCATCACAATGATATAGTGAATTGTAGGACACAGGCCACACAAAGTACATCACACACAGTGGACAACACAGGGTACAACAGAAAACAGAATGGAACCCACACTGAATATACTGGACAATAGGAAAGAGACTACAGTAACAAACAAGAGTGCACAGAGGTCATAATGTGTGACAGGAAAGAGCATGTTTAAGGTATGGTTGGTAATTGGAGAGCACACACAGGGTTCTCACAAGAACACAACATTTGTACTTGACAAGAACCCTGTACAATAGAAAGGGAAGCATACACATAGCAATTTAACAGTCTATAAACATTTTTGAGCAGTAAAAATCTGATGGAAGGTTTGAGTGGTAAGTAATGGACAGTGAAAGAATGAGTGGGTAACAAAGGCGTTAAGAAGATATAGAGGAGGAAGATTAATAAATGAATGTTTCCACAGGCTCATTCTTAGGCGAAGGAAGCTCACGGTCTGCATATTGGGAAGTCACTGAATGAATTTTGTTGAAAATCAATCAATCAGAACATTTTTGGAGTTATTCCGATAACAAGTCAATGTTTTAGGGATAAGCAGATGGACAGAGGGGAAAACGTCATAACAAATCCTCTATTTCCTGCAGCTGACAGGGATTACAACGTAGGTGGTCTATAACACATGCCAACAGCATTAAGCAGCTGGATTTCACAAACAACAGATCGGATGTGCCTTTTAGTTCACGCATGCTAAAACTGAGGGTGGAGCTTTATTGCACGATAGTGTCTTTCTTGAAAATATTAGGAATTTTGACATCCATATTAATGTATAGAGTTCTGCTTTAGCAATATGAACCCCACAATGGAGAAGACATTAGCCAGAAGTCTATTCATTTCAGCAGCTCATTCACACATTGTACAGGGTAGTCAGTGCTAAAGAACAAATAGTTTTGGATTTCTAATATAGTTTTTACAATCACTATGCCAGTATTCGATCTTCCAAGACAATGAGTGATACTGGTGGAGACCTGAAAGGAGATCACCCACCCAGCTCTCTCAACTATGAGTGGTGTGTAGCCTGAGGCGATCAGAGAAGAACAAGGTGGGAACTAACGTGAAAAAAGAAAAATTGCATTCTCACAAAAAAATCCAATCTGAGCCTCTAGTATATCAAAATACTCCCCTCACCTCAGAAATTCCAGTAGAGGTTATCTAAAATGGAATATACTTATTCCAACTCTATTTTTTCACATTTTCAAGGAGGAGCCCATAATGAGGTCTAATAGATTTTTCTTTAGTCTTAGTCAAGCCTGAAAGTGGTGTTCTACATAATTAATTCATTCGAAGCTGTTCAATATTTATGATCATTATTTCAGCATGAAATTGCTCAGGCCACATTGTGATCATCAAGGCGAGGAATGCCAATGTTGGGAAATGAAATACTTTTCTAGCCAACGACAGTATCATGCTCTCCCAGGCCTGATCTACATGGGTTATGCCCCAATGTGCCTTAAACTCAACTGCACCAATGCAAATGTTACCACATTCCACACTACGTATCCATTTTTGTGCCAACTTCTGCAGAATTTAAGCTACAGACCCACTTCCTTTTGTAATTATGCTGAGACTACGCAAAGCTTATACCAGAAACAAGAGATTTTCATTGCATCAGGCTATATTAGAGTCAAACCCAGGTACTGCAAATGAAAAGGCAGTGCACTAAACTACTATGAAACCTACGCCGGTCCTTCACTTAATCATTACTATCATGTTTTGAGATTTTTTGACTATTTTGCCACAGAAAGGATTGGAAAGAAGAGTTACTTTTAAATGTTGAGTCTTAAAGCAAAGTGTATTCACATAAGTATTTTTTTAAAAAGGCATCGAGACAAAAGGTTGTTAAAATGTTAATAAGCAGGGATTTGAACATTAATCGACAAATACCTCACACCAATTGTGCTGATCCCTGACATTCAGCAGGCATGGCTTAGCAGGCCTTCCTTTCTGACTGTGAATGCAGGTTGATAAAAATAAAGACAGAGACACAGGCAGTTGAGTTTTTAAAGCGAAACTGCAAGGGCCAGACTCAGAAGGAGAAAGCAAGAGGAGAGTTAGGAAGTATTTTGTTTAAGTCAAGCAAGATGATGTACTGATGTAGGGAAGTATGGCGTGTTCATTATTTTTTGCATTATTACATGAAGACAAGTTGTACTGATTGAATTAAATGAGTCCAATCCTAACTGTTGTTCTGTATATTCCATTTGCTGTGAAATAAAGCAGGATAATATTTCATATCTGGCTTCAGCTGTTTTCTTGCTCTGGCTTCAAAAAGATTGGAGAGGTATCCTGGATCATATCACCAAGTAGTACTCTTCTTACACCTTTAGGTTACGCTATCGTATATTGGAACTTTCAAGACCGAGATTGATAGATTTTTGTTGGATAAAGGCATCAAGAGATATGGAGCTAAGGCAGGCAAATGGAGTTGAGAGACAAATCAACCATGATCTAATTGAATGGCGAAGCAGGCTCGAGGGGCTGAATGGCCTACTGCTGTTCCTATGTTCCTAAGCAGAAGAAGATACAAGGGTGTAGAGAAAGAGCAGGGCAGTGGGACTAGTTCTGAATTGCACTGGATATGTGCCTGCACAGACATAAATGGGCTGTAAGCTTCTCTGGTTCTATGAGGGTAAGGCTGCTGACTCCCAGGTTTAGACCACACCAAGTGAGTAACTGTACATATGCAGCACAGCTTGACTCAGTCCCCATCTCCCTCCCTGAGGGAAGTATCTCATCTGCCTGAAATCAGAACTCACTATATGAGCAAGTTGGTGATGTATATTACTATACTCGTGTAGCGCCAGCAGTCTGCTCAAACTTCAATGAGAATGTACATCTTGAAAAGGAATATTGTTAGATACCATTAACCTAGAATCATAGAATATTACAGCACAGAAGGAGGCCATTCCAAAAGAAAATTAGGAAGAACAGTTACTGATCAAGGGAGCCGCACAAAACTTAACTAAGTAGTTCTATTACTTGATGCATTTCGCATAATGATACCAGTAAACTGCAGGAGAAAACAATCTTAAACCAATATACTTTAATGTTGTGATCTACTCCTCCTGTATAATAATTTCAAATCATCACCTTAAATTGTTGCCATCATCACAGACAAACTTGTATTACACACGAGTGTTATACAGCTCAATATTTTTCCTCAAGACACCACCCGATCTTAGGATCATGATGCATATATTTGTACCACTGGAGTTTTTTTTGCAGTCAAGTGGACATGAAAGTTCCGAATGCCCACTATCGTGCTTTACTGAAATGCTGGTAAGAAAACTGCCGAGGAGAGAAGTACCTTCATCAAGCCATGGATTCATAGTGCTGTTTCCTGTGTTGTTGTATGGAGCTGAAATGTTGTTGCTAACAGGGAGAAATACCAAAAAGACTTGATGGTTTTCACATGTGACCTGAGAAGAATCTTAAGAGCCTGGAGGATGGACTGAATTACTAATTATGCCATCAGGGACAGAACCACTCAGCCACTAGTGACTGAAACGCTCACAGCACAGAAGTGGATTGGTCCTGCTGCATATATGACAAAGTCAAGTTACATAAATGGGCATCTGAAATTGGCCAGACAGGCCCTGCTAGCCACAGAAGGATATGGATAGGATCTTTGAGGATTATTTGAGAAGAGGGGAGAGTGATGAGTCAAGAAGTCAAGTTGCCCTGGAACTATAAGTATGAAGTGGGCTTCTGTCAGTTGTGGAGACAGTTTGAGATTTTTAAACTCTAAGCACAGTGAGTCAAAGAAAGAGCACTATATAATTAAATAGCAATCTGTGAATTCAGCTGGTTATGCCTTATCATACTTAAGATTTAAAAAAACACAGAAAATTGATCTCAAAACGTTATTTCTCCATGAAAATTCTGTTTCTAAGTTGTTTTTTCTTTCATACAGTACATTTTCTACCCACAACTGACATGTGGTGGATGAGACCAACACAGATCGATTCAATTATTCCCCCTCTCTGCTCTTTCAGGACGAAATACCTCTCGTGGGGGCCCTGACTCAATTGCAAACTCAATTGTGCGTGGGAAGAATTAAGTTCTGCTGAGTTCTTAAAAAGTACAAAAAATATTCGGCACACAGGAGAGTGAACACACTTTACTGAATGTATTTCCACTGCTTCACTGTAACACCGGGAGCATCGCTGGTGCGAGAGGCTCACGAGAGTGCCATTTTCTTCTCGTGGATTCTTCCAGTAGCACTCAGCTTGTGCAGCTAAAAAGGGCCATTGTGAACAGTGTGCTGAAAGACTTCAACCTGTGCACTTGAAATGTCCACCTGATGGTGACTGATGGCCCACGGTAAACTTAACGTTCTGTGAGGAGCTTTACAGACACAATAGGAACGTGCATCTTTCCATTATGCATGAATGTTGTAAATCGGGGACAGCAGCTAAAAAAGATGGTCAGGTCAGTGCTGCCTTGTTAGCTGTCACTGAACGCTGGAACAGATGGTGGCCACTAGAGAGAAGTTATTTATTAATTAACAAAAAATGTGGAGCTGCACACATGCTCGCTCGTCTAGGTGACAGTAAAATCTCTGTTCCTAGACGGCTGCACATTCAGGTGGACTTATTGAGATAATAACCATTTTCTTCAAATTTTTTTGTGACTTTTAATTGTTTCTAAACAGGTTAACAATTCACTGGAAAGCTTAGTTCATACAGTTCTTAATAAATGGAGATCTCTTGATGGATCCTTTTAAGAGTGAGTCTTTTAAAGAGAGAATCTTGGTATCAGAGCATGTCTTACGACGGAATCCCTTTATTAAAAAATCAGCCATCAGGTACCTGGCTCCATCCCTGACCTGTATTGAGTTAGATGATCTCCGCTGACCGGCAGTAGGGTGTTGTCATTGACCACAATGCCCAAGTAAGCAGATATTAGATGAGGACAGAATCAAACTCGGCTGTGATGCCTCCCATGGTCAAGAGGCCTGCTAGCAGTCACTGTTAAGGCTCACATGTGAATAATGGTCACTTGGACAACCAGTACCTGCACTACTGTGCCCCAGCATGGAATTGATTGCTTTGGCAGAGTACAGGAGGAGGAGAAAATTGGTGGAAAAAATCCTTTTGTTTATTTCTGTTGACTTGCTTTAAAATATATATACAGTGTTGTTTAACCATAGACCAGGCAAGGAGATGGGGAGAGGGAATAGAAATACCATGCACACAGCTGAACTAAGGCCATCACTGAAGCATCCTGGGTTAATGACTATAGGGAGAATGTTAACCTAACCTGCCCGCTCAATAGGAATGGGGCAAACACGCAATTAAAATAGCTGTTCAAAGACTTACTGCCCTGCTCAGTAAAGCCTTCTGGGGAAGAGGAAGAAGCCCTCTAAGGCAAGTTAAAAACTTTCCTTACTAGGGACCCACTTTCCTTCTCCATGTGTCTCTCTGTCTCTTTTTCCGCAGATTTGTCGACAATTCTGTCTCACTCCTTTTCTCTATCTGTGTGCGTCTCTTTCTTTGTGATTTCCTTTATGTATTTGTGTTTCTCTGTTATTTTGAGTATCTATGCCTCTATCTTTGTGTTCCTCTGCTTTTTGTCCTTCTCATAACTTGAGTTGACCCTACTGTACAATAATAAATTGCAGAAGGCGCAATAAAGATTTACAAGGATGATATCAGAACTAAGAGGTTATACCCATCAGGAAGGATTGAACAGGCTGGAGAAAGCTGAGGGGTGACCCAATAGAGGTCTTTAAGATTATGAGAGTGTTTAATAGGGTAGACAGAGAAGACGTTTCCACTTGCGGGCGAGAACAGAACTAGGGGCCATAAATATAAGGTAGGCACTAATAAATCCAATAGGGAATTCAGGAGAAACTTCTTTACACAGAGAGTGGTTAGAATGCGGAACCTGCTACCACAGGGAGTAGTTGAGGCGACTAGCATAGATGCATTTAAGGGGAAGCTAGATAAACACATGAGGGAGAATGGAATAGAAAGTTATACTAATAGGGTTAGTTGAACAGGGGTAGCAGGCGGCTCGTGTGGACCTTAAACACCTGCATGAACCAGGTGGACTGAATGGCCTGTTTCGTGCTGTACATTCTATGTAATTCCATGTGAAATCCAGCCAGGTGCTGCTCATTTTTTATTTTTAAATCATAAAGTCATTAAAACTAAATACTTGGCAGAGGAGTACAATCTGAACTAATTCTGCAGCAAGTGAGGTCCAGGCAAACCTTGAGCTAATTTCAGCCCTGGACTGCAGCACCTGTGGCCCTTGACGAAATGTGCGCTGACACTGATCGAGTGCAGCAGATGGTCAGGCTGCTGTAAATGCCACATTTGATTGATAAAGTGCCCAAGATTCAGCTAGAAGACACTCTACCATTATCTTTAATCATTCTCATTCTTCGGGCAGTGCTCAAATCCAAGGTAATTGGAGTTTTCTGCAGAATCAGCAGCCCCTTGAATCATGTGTCCTCTCTCTCTCTCTCACACACACACCCTTCAGACATGCAGTAAAAGACAACAAACAAGCTTGATGCCATTAGGGAGAAATCCTCCCAAAGATTTCTAACTAATCTTTTGGTTTAGATTGAGGCAGAAATTCCAACGGAAATGCCGGTTTTAGGCATGCACTGCGCTGGAAACCGGCATTTCCGATCTGTCAAGAAAGCTCTTGACAGATCCTCCACCTGCCCGGGAGAAGGGCCTCTGCGGGTGGAGAGTTCCGTTTTTTGGAGACCCTCCGCCCGCAGAAAACACTTACAATTCTTGCGCCTGGTAAAAGCAGGAGTAAGGCCTGCTTTTACCAGGATAAGAGTTGAAAAAAGAAAAAAAATGTTTCCACTGATTTATCATTTAAAAATACTTTAAAGAAAGGTAAGTTTATTTTTAGCCCCGTTAAAAACTTTAATTATTTTTTTCAAAAAAAATTTTTTTGTTTAAAATACTTAATTTATTGTAATTTAAAGTCATTTTAAAAATGTGATTTTTTTTTTGAAATTTATTTAAAGTTTTACTATGTTTGGGGGTGATCTCTATTCATATATTTGACAGACCTCCCCATGGCCCACGTGATCCCAGGGACGCTGCGAACCGCCTGCGCCTCTGGGATACGTGGGCCCTGCGCAGTTTGGAGAGGCCCAGCAACGGAACTCTGCGCCTCCCGGGAGCCCTCCGGTCTAGGCGCAGATTTTTCCAGATCGCAGCCCTCCACCCGCGGGAGGCCTGCGAACGGAATTTCTGGGCCATTATAAACCAATGTCCCATCTGCTCTCTCAGGTGGACGTAAAAAATCCCATGGCATTATTTGAGCAGGGGAGTTCTCCCCGGTGTCCTGGCCAATATCTATCCCTTAATCAACATCACTTAAAAAAGCTTATCTGGTCATTATCACATTGCTGTTTGTAGGACTTTGCTGTGTGCAAATTGGCTGCTGCATTTCCTACATTACATTTCAAAAGTACTTAATTGGCTGAAAAGCGCTTTGGGGCGTCCTGGGACCATGAATGGTGTTATGTAAATGCAAGTCTTTAATCCTATGAGAGAGTAAATATCTCATTATAGTATGTTGGACAATAAATCTTCCTATAATCTGCTGTAGGGAACAGAAGCAAAGTTGCCATTAAAGAATTGGAACAAGAACAAAAGAAATGCAGAATTTGAAGCAGTCCCAGTCATCAGGTCATCGAACCCACTTGGAGGAGGAGCAGCAGTGGATCCCATATGTTATTTTCTTGCGGGGGGTCGGGAGAGGTGGGGGAGTAGGCAAAATAACCAAACCAAAAAAATTGGATGGTGTGGGCAACATTAATGTGAACAGAAACCACTCAAGCAAAAGTGAAAATCGTATTTCACTGAGAACGTCATTCGGATCTTTCTAGTGATATCATTATAAACCACATGCTACTTCACATTCACCATACACCGTGTATTACCTTGGATAACGTACACTTTGCCTGCACACATCATGCAAATGACACAGAAACCCACTTCTGTTGAGAAACAGTCACAACTGCCTCAAATAGCATAATAATTCCTAATGACGAAGGTTATAGTGATACGGGTAACGTGAGCACTTTATAAACAAGGCTGGAAAGTGCACTAAACTCCACACAGTGTATAGAGCTGCTGTGGTGTGTGAGAGTCTCCTTCAGCGGGTTTCACTGTGTTCCCCTCTGTAGGCAGGTCAGAACCTGACCTCACAGTTACACCATCACACTTACATCACTGTGAAGTGGAAATGTTTTTGAAGCGATGCAAAAGTGGCAGTATAAGTGCACCCTAAAAAATCAAAAGGCTACCTGCAGAACATCGCACGTCTGTGCATTAAATACTGCAGATCTACATCAGCGTCCCTGGAAATTCCTCAGTATCCTACCTTTTTTGTAATATATCTATACCGCCCTATCTCCTATAAATCCACAATCTCCAGATCCTCTCCTTCATACCCAAGATTCTAGTTCCTTTTTTATCTTCAGTCAGTCTCTCTCTCTCTCTCCTCTCCTTAAATCTATCTAGTCTCCAGTACCCAATATACAATCTCTAGCTCCCTTTTATTTATAGCCTGTCTCCAGTTCCTCCTCTCCTTTACAGCCAGACTCCAGCTCTTTCTCACCTTTATACCCAGAGTCTCCAATTTCCCACCTCCTAATACCCAGAATCTCTACCTTCAACAACTCTTGGACACTAACGCCCCTCCGGAACCTTCTTCCCCTTCACTTTACCATAGACCCACCCGCCCCCCTTTGTTCTTTTATTCCTCCCCCCAGCCTCCCCCTTGCATTTTTATCTGTTTAATTTCCTGCTCTTTCAGTTCCGACGAAGGGTTTTCGACCTGAAACGTTAACTCTGTTTCTCTCTCCACGGATGTTGCCTGGCCTGCTGAGTTTTTCCAGCGTTTTCTGTTGTTATTTTGGATTTCCAGCATCCGCAGTATTTTTGCTATCATCTCTAGTTCTTATTCTCCTGTATAAATTAACTTTATTGGTGTAAAGAAAAAAACAAGTAGCACCCAGAACAGAGTTAGCAGGGAGCTGCATGGTTGACCACTCAAGCAAGAAATACTCTTATTAAAACGCACTTCTTTTCCTGAAGTATATTTCGGAGACAATTACACTTCATTGTAAGCTGTGTGCCAAAGGCATCATTAGGAAAATTATGCTCTATTTACAATGTACCTGAATGCAGCTATTGAGCTGAAGCAACAAAGGTTCTATTTTTGGATCAGAGCATAGCTGTCATTTCCAAACATCTTGTGAAGTGAAGATGCTCCAAGCGGACCCTTTAAATGTATTACTTACATGTATGCAGCTGTCATTCAGACTCAGATCACTGCATTTACTTCAAATGTAAAATGTTGATGAGTCGTGATCCAGATTGTTGCAACCATTTCCATGCACAGAAGATGCTGCATTGGTCAAACTATTCAGGGGAGGAGGTGGGGCGTCTAACTTTCAGATATGGACTTATTGCTGGTTATTTTCACTGATTTATAATTTCTATTTTCATGAGGTAAATATACTTTGGGTCAGTTTACCTTGTTGAGGTTTTTGCTTCCCACATAATAAATAGCAACTATGTTATTCCTATAAAACATGCCTAACATGTAGGGGGGAATTTAAACCCTAAAGAACAGGTGGGTTGGGGTCGGTTGGGAGGTTAAAGAGTTAATAAACTGAATCCGACCCCAACCCGCCTCCAACCCACCCATTTCCGGTTTTAATGGAAGCGGGATGGGGGGCGGGCAGCCAACCCACTCCCAGGAGGCAGGTCGCCCATTTAAATATTATAATGAGGCTGGCGTGCCTCATGGCGATCCACCATTACAAATTTAACTCTGGCTGGTCAGGTTTCCCGGGCCTCGGGGAACCCGCCAGCTAAAGGAAGGCGAAGACTGTTGGATCAAGGACGCACCCCCGCGACCGGACACACCCCCCACCCCGAGCCCTCCGATCTCCTGCACCGACCTCCTGCTCCACGAGGCCTCCGATATCCCCCCGACTTCCCCCCCCCCCTCCCGAGGCCTCCAATCCCCCTCTGGCCTCCGACCGCCCCCCTCAGCCCCCCGACCGCCTTCCCGACCTCCCTCCTCCGGCCCCCAACCACACCCCTGCTTCTCCTCTGGCTGCCAAACACCCTCCAGTACTCCTCCAGTCCCCAAACTACTCCCCTCCCCAATGCTCCTCCGGCCCCCAACCACTGCCCCCTCGCCCGATGCTCCTCTGGCCCCAACCACTGCCCCCTCGCCCGATGCTCCTCCAGCCCCCAACCACTGCCCCCTCGCCCGATGCTCCTCCGGCCCCCAACCACTGCCCCCTCGCCCGATGCTCCTCCAGCCCCCAACCACTGCCCCCTCGCCCGATGCTCCTCCGGACCCCAACCACTGCCCCCTCGCCCGATGCTCCTCCAGCCCCCAACCACTGCCCCCTCGCCCGATGCTCCTCCAGCCCCCAACCACTGCCCCCTCGCCCGATGCTCCTCCAGCCCCCAACCACTGCCCCCTCGCCTGATGCTCCTCCGGACCCCAACCACTGCCCCCTCGCCCGATGTTCCTCCAGCCCCCAACCACTGCCCCCTCGCCCGATGTTCCTCCAGCCCCCAACCACTGCCCCCTCGCCGATGCTCCTCCAGCCCCCAACCACTGCCCCCTCGCCTGATGCTCCTCCGGACCCCAACCACTGCCCCCTCGCCCGATGCTACTCCGGCCCCCGATGCTCCTCAGCTCCGGACCACCCCTCCCGATCACTCCCTCCCTCCCTCCTCTCTGCGGTCTAGTGCCGCAGGCCTACCCACCCGCATCTGGCTGGCTGTGGCGGGAAACAGAGCCTTCAAATGCTAATCAGGTCCTGCCATTAAATTTGGCAGGGCCTGCGTGAAATCCGCTCTCCCGGGTTTCCTAACCACTTTCTAGCAGCACCCCCCAACCCCACCCAACCTGCTTCCAGATTAAAATTCCGACCGTAACCTCTATATAGCATAAGGTGCATAAGGTGAAAACTGACCAATCGGATATCATTCAGTCACTTTCTTTCCTCACTTTCCTAGATGAAGAATGCTGGATTATAAAGTGCTCAATAAAGTTTATCCATCTCTATGCTAATCTTGGTAATCTAGATTTGCTTTCATAGCCAGTTATTCACCCAGCTTCTTTTTGAAAGGATTCATGGACAAGCATTAACTAGCTTTGATGACAGTCTAAGTCACTCATTATGTATTGCTTTGTCATCTTACTTGTTTCCCTAACAATTTTAATTTCCTCTTATTCCGTTTTGTCACAATGTCAAACAATCTGAGTTGGACAGTTGGGAACAAACTTCATATAAACTAAAATTAATGGCCAATTACTCAAAATTTTAGATGCACTTCAACTCTGACCCTTGTCAAGTATGCTCACTGTTGTAATGTAAGAATATTCAAAGTAGGGGTAGGACTGCTAGGAGATGAAGGAGGAAAGCTTGTAGTAGAGACTGACGGAATGGCAGAGTTACTAATTAAATACTTTGCCTTAATTTTCACAGAGGAGGTGGATAGTATGATTGTATGACCACCTGAGCTAAGTATACCATAGAACCATGGAAGTTTACACTTTAGGAAGCCATTTGGACCTTTGCTAGAGCAATTCAAAATGAATTCCACTACCACACTCTCTCCCTATAGCTTGCATCTTCCTGTGCTTCAAATATTTTTCACTCAGAAGATGTAATGATGCTGGTCTCAGCCACTCTCTGTGGCGAAGCATTCTGTGCTCCAACAATGCTCTGAGCAAAGACATTTTTCCTAACCTCCCTCTCTTTGTTTTCAATTATCATTTTAAATTGATGACCTCTTCTCAATGACTCTCCAACCAAAGGAAACAGTCCTTCCCTATTCACTCCATCAAACTCTTCATAACTTTTTAAACCTCAATTAAATCTCATTTTAGCCTCTCTGTTTCAGGCTGAGATAATTCCAGTATCTCAAGCCTTTCCTTTTAACTATAGCTTCCCATACTTGGCATATTTATGTTGTACTCTCTCTATAGCTTTAATATAATTTTTATAATGGGGCACACAATACCCTGCTCAACAACAACTTGTATTCATATAGCACCTTTAACGTAGTAAAATGCCCCAAGGGCACTTCACATGAGTGTTATAAAACAAAATTTGACACCGAGCCATATAAGGAGAAATTAGGGCAGATGACCAAAAGCTTGGTCAAAGAGGTAGGTCTTAAGGAGTGTCTTAAGGCGGAGAGGTTTAGGGAGGGAATTTCAGAGCTTAAGGCCTTGGCAGCTGAAGGCACGGCCACCAATGGTGGAGCGATTAAAATCAGGGATGCTCAAGAAGCCAGAATTAGAGGAGCACAGATGTCTCGGGGGGTCGTGGGGCTGGAGGAGATTTCAGAGATAGGGAGGGACGAGGCCATGGAGGGATTTGAAAACAAGGATGGGAATTTTAATATCGAAGCGTTGCTTAACGGGAACCAATGTAGATCAGCGAGCACAGGGGTGATGGGTGAATGGGACTTGCTGCGAGTTAGGACAGGGGCAGCCGAATTTTGGATGATCTCAAGTTTACATAGGGTAGAACGTGCCTATGGACTAACCAATGTTATGTATAAATTCATCATTATTTCTTTACTATTGTACTCTATGTCCTATTTATAAAGCCCAAACTTCTATTAGCCTTTTGGAGGGTTTTACCTGTTTGCTATTGCACTTGCAGGGGTGAAACTGGGCATGGGCAGGAACACAAAACAGGGGGAAATCACATTTGCTGATGATTATACGACATACCTGATATTCAGTTCTATTGAAGTCAATGGGACTGAATATCGGGCAGAACGTATAAGAAGCGACTGATGCGATATTGCCTGTTTGTGTCTCTACCCATGTCCAGTTTTCCCCTGTGTCGGCCTCTTCATCCTTACCTTTCAGTGACTTTCTGTTAAGTGTATACTCCCATTCCTTGTTTATTTTTGCTTATCCACATTAAATCGCATGTGTCGCCTATCTGCCCATTTTGCTAACTTGTCTATGTCTTCCTGAAGTTTTTACAGTCCCCTTCATTGTTTGCCAAATTTCCTACTTTTCTGTTGTCAGCAAGTTTCAAGACTTTGTTCCCTATACTCATCCAAATTATCTATATATACACTGAGAACAAAAGTAGATCCAACATTGCTCTTTCAAAGAGCCAGCACAAGCATGACAGGCTGAATGGCCTCCTTCTGTGTTGTAAGTTTCTATGATTCTATGAGCACTAACCTTTGGGGTGCATCACTTCCAACCCTTCTCCAGTCCGAGCAACATCCATTTACCCTAATACCCATACACCTAAACTTTTCTAATAAGCTTCTTGTGAGACACCTTATCAAATACCTGCTGAAAATCTATATACAGCACATCTACTATATTCCCTTTATCTATCTAATCTGTCACATTCTGATAAAAGGTCATCGATCTGAAACGTTAACTCCGTTTCTCTCTCCACAGATGCTGCATGACCTCTTCAGTATTTCCAGCATTTTCTGCTTTTAATCCATTTACTCTAACTCTTTTCTGTCATCAACTACTTTTCTGTCTGTGCTACCACATTTCCTCTGGTACTATACACCTGAATTTTTCCAATAAGCTTCTTGTGAGACACCTTATCAAATACCTTCTGAGAATCTATATACAGCACATCTACTGTATTCCCTTTATCTATCTAATCAGTCACATTGGGCTGGATTTTGTCTTGGGGTCGTGTTACCCGCATTTCGTGTTGCCCCCCCCCGACTCCAGATTAATGTGGATGAATGATGCAATTTTCACTTAATTGGGCAATTGAGTTCCAGCATGTGGGAACCCATGAACCAATTAGTGGTTTCAGTCTGAAAGTCGCCTCTGATGATGTTATCATTGCAGGTCAGAGACTGACTGCCTGGTCTCAGAGATTGTCTGGCCTTTGCTGTGAGAGGACCTGGATCTCAGAGAGACAGAGAGAGAGAGAGAGAGAGAGGAGAGAGAGGAGAGAGAGAGAGAGAGGAAAGAGAGAGGAAAGAGAGAGGAGAGAGAGAGAGAGAGAGAGGAGAGAGAAGAGAGAGAGAGAGGATAGAGGAGAGAGGAGAGAGGGAGAGGGGAGAGAGAGAGAGAGAGAGAGAATTTGTTTCGCAACCAAGTCCTCCCAGGCAGTCTCTGAAGACATTCAATGCAGCAGCATCAGAGGCGACTTTCAGAACTAATACTACTACTACCTTCATCACATCTCCACTACCTTCATCACATCTCCGTTGTAATAGTGGACCTGCAGCTGGCGTGTTTCACATCAGGCGTACTTCACGTCGGAAAAGGGTTAAACTAGCTAAAACGTTTCAAAATGGCATTACAGAGCCAATTTAGAGCTTGTTAAGGGCTTTAATGGCCTCTCCCGCCTCTTGGAGGCGGGACGGAGTCGGGAACCCCGCGACCGATTTTGTCAAAATTGCATGGAGTCGGGATGGGGTCGGGACCCCCGAATCTGCAACTTTAACCCCCCACACACCTCCAAACCCGACTCCACGGGTCATTGAAAATCCAGCCCATTATCTCTATTAATGTTTTCAAACATTGCTTGCCTTTAACAAATCCACACTTGTCCTTGATTAGCCCACACATTTCTAAATGCTCACTAATTATATCTTGAATTATGGATTCTAAAAGTTTGCCCACATCTGACGTTAAATTAGCTAATCTACAGTTATAAAAACAGAAAATGCTGGAAATACCCAATAGGTCAGGCAGCATCTGTGGAGAGCGAAACAAAGTTAACATTTCAGGTCAATGACCTTACATCAGAATCTACAGTTGTCCGATTTATCCTTCTCTTCATCCATGAACAAGGGTATTACATCGGCTACTCTCATATTTAAGGAGGATTGAAAAATTGTAGCCAGAGCCTCTGCTATCTCCTCTCTGACTTCTTCCAACAAACTCGGGTGCATGCTATCAGGTCATAGTGACTTATCAACCTCAAGTTCTGCAAATTTTTTCAGATCCAATTCCTTTTCTACAGTTAGCTTGATGAATTGTTCCCTATCCTCCTCTACTCCGCCTATGTTTTCACTTCCACCAATACTTGTAAAAAAAAAAGCAAAATGTTTAATACAAGTTATTATTCAATGAGCGATGGTACTGAAGATGCTCCTCATTAGTGTTGATTTTCTCCCAATAACCACTAGCATAATCTTTGCTGCCAAAAGCATGTTCTAAGTTAGCAGCCTAGACATTTGATGATGTAAATTAGCTCTGTCAATAAAACCAAAATTTCATGTTTCTTGAAAAACCTGTGTCCCTTCTTAAAAGTCATAGTTTAAAAGTCCAAAAATCCTGAATCTACGGGGGCGATATTCAGCAGCGCGTTCAGGCACTAAAGATCCTCCAAGGTGGCCAAGCTGGGGTCTTGAGCTGAAATGTCGGTTTAGCCTGCATTTAGCACAAGACGCCATGTTGGTAAAGGAGTTGAAGGGCGCGCTAGCAATGGCCGCCCGGAGGCTCGTTAAGGGGCTGATTGCCACTTAAAATGCCTGCTAGTGCTGATTAAGGAGTCTGTACGGCATTTTGGTGGCTAGCGCTTGACCTAACGGCCTCTCCTAACAGTGACCAGCTGTTTGGAAGTAAACAAGGTGTTGATGTGGATTTTAAGCGCTACTTAAAGGAATACTCACCATTTCATGTTCACTTGCTGCTGGAGCTGTGAAGAGGACCTCTCAAACACATCGGGAGACTTTGAGACACTTTGTCAAGCCTTCACCAACACTCTAGCAACATTTATTCTGCCAATTCTCTGAGGACTTCACCTAAAAAAAGCAAGTACTGTGCAACTCCACTTTATAGGAGTCACCAGGAGAAAGGGAGTGCTTGGTCATGGGCATCTTGCTAGGGGCCCCCCTTGGTCTGGATGAGGAATAGGAGGAGGACATGAGGCCAGGCAGAGCAGCACCAGCTGCTGCAGAGAGAGGGACAGGAGGGCAAGGTGGCGTCCTTCCTTCTGCGGTTACAGAACATCCCTCGTCCTCTGGATCTCCTCCACCAGGACCACCAGTGCCGCATACAAGAACCTGTGCACCCTCTCCCTCAGTCCCAGAGCCATCCTGCAATGCAGTACAATGTGCCAGCCAGGGCACTCCACACCTTCAGTGGAAGTGGGTGTGAGGAGCCCACATATACTGCTCCACGAAAATTGCTTCTGATCAGCACTTGAGTGCTAAACATGCAGGTGTCTGGTTTAGCACCTCCAGGCAAGTTCAAATTATGGTAATCAGCAATTAGGACCAAAAATGTGTTCTAAATTCAGACTTTCAAACAGACGTGTCTTATTAGCACAGCACTCATTTAGTGCCTGTTTTCTCCCGTTGGCCAAAATAACCCCCTATAACTCTGAATTAATTCCTGCAGTTATGTTCCTTCCTCCCTTTCAAATGAATTTTTTCACTTGATAACATTGTGGATTGAATAAATAAAACAAGGAGCATGATGAAAATTCACTGGAAGCAAGAGGGTCAACATAAAAATTGCACTAAAATAATAACCTTTGTAAAGATATGGCTGACCTTCAAATCTGGAGCGACAAGCTTTGTACCAGTTCAGTATCCTGTCCGAGCACCATCAGGGCTACAGGTAAAACTTTGGTGCAACCAATATATTTGATATATAACAGCAAATATTTATTATTTAATCTTTTGGCGTTTTCATTTTAATCAATGCTTACTAAAATTTATGTTTCCGGTAAGTAAGTTATATTGAAAGATTTCTTTTAAATCTCCACAGTACAGAAGCGCACACTGATTATGGTTTTGCAAATATTCATGTGAATGGAAGTGTTGAGTACTGTGTAAATATGCCACAATCAAAATCATCATTTACATATAATGGAATGTCCAAGTAGTACACTTTTCCTGCCACTACATGCTTCTAACGCACTTTGTAACTGCTCTGCTATATGGTAATGATCTTGCTAATAGCAGCACCTAGTGACTAAAAATGGCAGCGTTTATTTAAATAGCATATGTGGCCAAATAGGACCACATGATTTAATGAATAGTGTAAAAAGAAAAATTGCAGCCAAGCTATTAAGATGGTTCGGAGTTTTTTCTCCAGTATAATATATGGGAAAGTGGTTCATTCCTGTACATTAGATTAAAAATTACTTTCTTTAGAGACAAGCAGTCTCTAATTTGTCAGACTGCTTGTCCGCCATCCATAGAATCATAGAAATAGAAATTTACAGCACAGAAGGAGGCCATCCGGCCCACCCTATCCGCACCAGCCGACAAAGAGCTATCCACCCTAATCCCACTTTCCAGCATTTAGTCCGTAGCCTTGTAGGTTATGGTACTTCAAGTGCATATCCAAGTACTTTTTAAATGTGATGAGGGTCTCTGCCTCTACCATCCTTTCAGGTAGTGAGTTCCAGACCCCCACCACCCTCTGGATGAAAATATTTCTCCTCAACTCCCATCTAAACCTCCGACCAATTACTTTAAATCTATGCCCCCTGGTTATTGACCTCACTGCTAAGGGAAATAGGTCCATCCTATCCACTCTATCTAGGCCCCTCATAATTTTATACACCTCAATTAGGTCTCCCCTCAGCCTCCTCTGTTCCAAAGAAAACAACCCCAGCCTATCCAATCTTTCCTCATAGCCAAAATTCCGCAGCCCAGGTAACATCCTTGTAAATCTCTGCACCCCCTCTAGTGCAATTACATCCTTCCTGTAATGTGGTGACCAGAACTGCACGCAGTATTCTAGCTGCGGCCTAACTAGTGTTTTATACAGCTCAAGCGTAACCTCCCTGCTCCTATATTCTATGCCTCGGCAAATAAAAGCAAGTATCCCGTATCCAGCATAAATTTCCTCCAACTAAATATTGGGAAGACCGAAACCACTGTCTTCAGTCCCTGCCACAAACTCCGTTCCCCAGCCACCGACCCCATCCCTGTACAGTTTTGGTCTCCTTACCTAAGGAAGGATATACTTGCCATAGAGGGAGTGCAACGGAAGTTCACCAGACTGGTTCCTGGGATGGGGGGATTGTCCTATGAGGAGAGATTGAGTAGACTAGGCCTATATTCTCTAGAGTTTAGAAGAATGAGAGGTGATCTCATTGAAACATACAAAATTCTTACAGGGCTTGACAGGGTAGATGCAGGGAGGATGTTTCCCCTGGCTGGGGAGTCTAGAACCAGGGGTCACAGTCTCAGAATAAGGGGTCGGCCATTTAGGACTGAGATGAGGAGAAATGTCTTCACTCAGAGGGTGGTGAATCTTTGGAATTCTCTACTCCAGAGGGCTGTGGAGGCTCAGTCATTGAGTATATTCAAGACAGAGATTGATACATTTTTGAATATTAAGGGAATCAAGGGAATCAAGGGTACAAGGTGTTCAGAAAAGATAGGGAAGGAAAAAAGGGAGGCGGAGTGGCAGTGCTGATTAAGGAAGACATTATAATGTTGGAAAGGGAGGATGTTCTTGAGGGGACAAGGACAGAATCCATTTGGTTAGAGTTGAGGAGCAAAAAGGGTATGATCACAACATTGGGGGTATTCTATCAGCCTCCAAATAGTGAGAGGGAGGTAGAGGAGCAAATCTGCAGGGAAATCGCAGAGATATGCAAGAGCTATAGAGTGGTGATATTGGGGGACTTTAATTACCCAACTATCGATTGGGATAATGCAAGGGTAAAGGGAAAGAAGGGGGAGGAATTTCTGAAATGTGTTCAGGAGAACTTCCTTGACCAATATGTTCTTGGCCCAATTAGGAAGGAGGCATTGCTGGATCTGGTGCTGGGGAATGAGGTGGGCCAGGTCGACCAAGTGTCTGTGGGAGAACACTTGGGTACGAGTGATCATCATATCATAAGATTTAGATTAGCAATGGAGAGGAGCAAGGAACAATCTAGAGTGGAACTTCTAAACTGTAATAGGGCTAACTTCAATGGGATGTGAAAGGATCTAGCCAGGGTAAAATGGAACCAAAGACTGACAGGAAAAACTGTAACGGAACAATGGGTGATCTTTAAGGCGGAGATGTTCCAAGTACAGGCTAGGTACATTCCAACAAGAGGGGAGGGTAAGGGAACCAAAGCAAGGGCTCCTTGGATGACGAGGGAGATAGAGAAGATGATGAGACAAAAAATAGGGTGTATGATGCATGTCAGGTGAATTCTTCAAGGGAGAACCAGACCAAGTACAATAAGTTGAGAGGGGATGTGGAGATGAAAATAAGATTGGCAAAGAGAGAATGAGAGTAGAATAGCAGTTAACATAAAAGGGAACCCAAAAATATTCTACCGGCATGTAAACAGTAAGCGGGTAGTAAGAGGCGGGGTGGGGCCTATTAGAGACAAAGAAGGTGATATATGCTTAGAGGTGCAGGGCAAGGCTAGAATACTCAATGAGTACTTTGTATCGGTGTTTACTAAGGAGGTGGATGCTGACAAAATATTGGTAGAAGTGGAAAAGGTAGAAGCAATGGAAGGGGTGAGAATTGATAGACAGGATGTACTAGAAAGGCTGGGTATGCTTAGAGTGGACAAGTCGCCTGGTCCAGATGGCTTGCATCCCAGGTTGCTAAGGGAATTGGGGGAGGAGATAACGGAAGGGCTTGCCATAATTTTCCAATCTTCCCTAGATGTGGGGGAGGTGCCTGAGGATTGGAAAGTGGCAAATGTGACACCATTGTTCAAGAAAGGGTGTAAGGACAACCCTAGTAACTACAGGCTGGTCAGTTTAACATCAGTGGTGGGTAAAGTTTTAGAAACAATAATTAAGGAAAAAATTAACGGGCACTTGGAGAGGTTTAAGCTAATTAAGGAGAGCCAACACGGATTTGTAAAAGGCAGATCGTGTTTGACTAATTTAATTGAATTTTTTGATGAAGTAACAGGGAGGATTGATGAAGGGAATGCAATGGATGTTGTCTACATGGATTTTCGGAAAGCGTTTGACAAAGTACTCCATAGAAGGCTGGTTAACAAAATTGAGGCTCATGTAATAGGTGGGTCAGTGGCAGCTTGGATAAGAAATTAGCTTAAAGGACAGAAAACAGCGAGTTGTGGTAAATGGCTGTTTTTCAGACTGGAGGATGGTAGACAGTGGT
Source organism: Squalus acanthias (assembly GCA_030390025.1). Classification (NCBI taxonomy): domain Eukaryota; kingdom Metazoa; phylum Chordata; class Chondrichthyes; order Squaliformes; family Squalidae; genus Squalus; species Squalus acanthias. The sequence goes on along the minus strand of CM059427.1, from coordinate 177,692,010 downwards.
GTTCCCCAAGGGTCAGTGCTGGGGCCACTGCTTTTTTTGATATATATAAATGACCTGGATATTGGAATACAGAGTAGAATTTCTAAATTTGCCGATGACACCAAACTTGGGGGTGTGGCAAACAGTGAGGATGATATCAATCAACTGCAACAGGACATAGAAAGGCTAGCAGAATGGGCAGACAAGTGGCAGATGGAATTTAATACAGAGAAGTGTAAGGTGATGCATTTTGGCAGAAGGAATAGGGAGAGGCACAGTTTTAAAGAGTGTGCAGAGACAGAGGGACCTGGAGTTAATGTGCATAGGTCCCTGAAGGTGGCAGGACATATTGAGAGAGTGGTTAACAAAGCATATGGGATCTTGGGCTTCATAAATAGAGGTATTGAGTAAAAAAGTAGAGAAGTTATGCTGAAACTTTTTAAAGCACTGGTTAGGCCACAACTGGAGTATTGTGTCCAGTTCTGGTCACCACACTTAAGGAAGGATGTGAGGAAAAACATTTTTACTCAGCGAGTGGTGATGACCTGGAATTCGCTGCCAACGGAAATGCTGGAAGCGGAGACACTCAATGTTTTCAAGGGGAGACCGGATAGGCATGTGAGGGAAATAAACTTGCAGCGCTACAGGGATAGAGCGGGGGAATGGGATTGACTGGATTGCTCTACAGAGAGCCGGCACGGACTCGATGGGCTGAATGCCCTCCTTCTGTTCCGTTATGACTCTATGGGGGAAAGATTCGGTTGGTTTGCTCCTCCCGTTAGCGCCTTAAGAGGGCGCTAATGGGGCGCAAAGCAACTAGCGCCCAGGTGCAGCAATATTTGCGCCACTCGCGAAATTGACTAGACATTTTGCGGCGGTGCTAAACACTACCGCCACGATCTCCTGCGCCTGCAGATCGTGACGTCAGTCGAGTGTGCAACGCCCCGGTAGCGCCCCGGACCAGATATTGAGTGGCGCCCCCTGCCTTACCGCCTGCCGCTAGCAATGACAGGTTGAGGGGAGCGTTTTGCAGTCGGGAAGGGACTGGGGGAGCGCCATTTAAAGGCGACCAGATCCTGCCTTTTTTGTCGGCGACATTTTTGCACCATGCATTCTGTGAGAGAGAGAGACTTCTGGAGATATTCAACGCTGTGTTGAGGAGCTTTGGGTACTGAGCAGCACTTTGCAGGTTCATTTTGATTTGATCTTCCTTGCATCAATTTAGAAGAGACTATGGGGGCTGCACTCTGACATCTTTCCTTGGGCCTCTCCATTGTTCTTTCCAGCAGATTTGATGTACAGGTCTGTCCAGGCCGAGATTCAAGGCTGCAATGAGCAAGGTGTGGATGGAGAGCAAGATTGACCCTCCCCTTTAAGAACTGGCTAGCGCTAGTGTGTCTGTGTTCCATGCTGACTGACATCACAAGAGCTTCGCCAGTGCTCTGAAGTAGCGCCTCACTCCTCAGCGTTAGCACCTTAAGAGAGGTGTGTAGCACCTGATTTAGCGCTCCAATCACCTCCAGGGGCGATAGAAGCCAAGTTTGCAGTCGGAGGCGATAATTAGTGCCCGGCGCTAAACTTTGCGCCCGGCCAATAATTGTGCCCCAAACGGGGCGATACTGAATTTCTCCCCCCTATGACTCTATATGGGGATAATGCAGGAAAGTGGAGATGAAGTAGAAGATCAGCCATGATCTTATTGAATGGCGGAGCAGGCTCGAAGGGCCAATTGGCCTACGCCTGCTCCTATTTCTTAAGTTCTTATGTTCTCTCCCTGGCAACTGACTGAGGCTGAACCAGACTGTTCACAACCTTGGTCTCGTATTTGACCCCGAGTTGAGCTTCCGACCACATACCCATGGCATCACGAAGACTGCCTATTTCCACCTCCATGACACCACCCGACTCTGCCACTGCCTCAGCTCATCTACTGCTGAAACTCTCATCCATGCCTTTGTTACCTCTAGACTTGATTATTCCAATGCACTTCTGGCCGGCCTCCCATCTCCCAGCCTCCATAAACTTAAGCTTATCCAAAACTCTGCCGCCCATGTCCTGACTCACACCAAGTCCCATCGCCCCTGTGCTCGCTGACCTACATTGGTTCCCGGTTAAGCAATGCCTCAATTATAACATTTTCATCCTTTTTTCCAAATCCCTCCATGGCCTTGCCCCTCCCTATCTCTGTAACCTCCTGCAGCCCTACAACCCGCCGAGATATCTGTGTTCCTCCAATTCTGTCCTCTTGCGCATCCCCGATTTTAATAGCTCCACCATTGACAGTCGTGCCATCAGCTGCCGAAGCCCTAAGCTCTGGAATTCCTTCCCTAAACCTCTCTGCCTCGCTACCTCCCTTTCCTCCTTTAAGTTGCTCCTTAAAACTTACCTCTTCTGCCCTAATGTCTCCTTATGTGGCACGGTGTCAAATTTTGTTTGATGACGCTCCTGTGAAGCACCTTGGGACGTTTTACTACGTTAAAGGTGCTACATAAATGCATATTATTGTTGTTGCTCTTTTGTTGCTACCAAATGAGGGATTTGATTTGTATGTGTTGGGGGAGGGGTGGGGGGAAAGAGTGAGGAGCAAACATTTTTGCTTTCAGAACAAATTAGCTGCCCAGTAATGCCAATGCCAATGAGATGCTGAAAGAGTGATTTTGCTGAATGGTTTATCTTGACTATCGTTCTCTTCCTGTTCAGAAAATTACATTCTGTTGCCACAATCTCATTTACATAACAATGATTCCAATGGTGGGAGCTGGAAGCTGATTAAAATATATGGGATTATTTATACAATGTAGAAAATCTATGGTAGCTGTTAACTCTTATACTAATGTTATGCTATATTCATAATTGGGACCTTGGTTTACAGTTTAGCATCTCACAATGTGGTCTACTCAATCATGTTTAAAAGTACAGTGCTTACTCAATGATTTATTGCCAAAAACTGCAATTACAATTACCAACACTGGTACGAGAGTTACCAGCTACCAGTTACCAACTTTGTCTAATTAATCCCATCTATTTTAATTAGTCCCGAGCTAAGGCTTCTTCGGCAGCACCTCCCAAACCCGCGACCTCTTCCACCTAGAAGGACAAGGGCAACAGGTGCATGGGAACACCACCACCTCCAAGTCCCCCTCCAAGTCACACACCATCCTGACTTAGAATTATATCGCCGATCCTTCATCGTCGCTGGGTCAAAATCCTGGAACTCCCTCCCTAACAGCACTGTGGGAGTACCTTCACCACACGGACTGCAGCGGTTCAAGAAGGCAGCTCACCACCACCTTCTCAAGGGCAACTAGGGATGGGTAATAAATGCTGGCCTTGCCAGCGACGCCCAGATCCCAAGAACGAATAAAAAAAAAATTAGTCCCGAGCTCCCACCAATGGAATCATTGTTATGTAAATTCGAGAGTTAGGACAAGAAAAAACCCACGTTAAGTGAGGTCTCAAAACTCACATCTCAGGAAAAAAAAGTAATGACAAAGGTCAGACAATGTATAACATTAATCTGCAGAATGTGACATTTAATTAGATGCTATGTTCACAACTTGCACCTAATGTTTCATCCAAAGGGTTTCTTAGCAAAGTTAATTGTGTTCAACAATATTATTCATATTGAAGGTAAAAATTATTTTGTTCGATATATTAAAAATAGAGGGGGAGAAATTCAGTATCGCCCCGTTTGGGGCGCAATTATCGGCCGGGCGCAAAGATTAGCGCCTGCGCTAATTATCGCCATCGACTGCAAACTTGACTTTTATCGCCCCTGGAGGTGATTGCAGCGCTAAATCAGGCGCTTCACACCTGTCTTAAGGCGCAAAGGCCGAGGAGCGAGGCGCTACCTCAGAGCGCTGGCGAAGCTCATGGGATGTCAGTCAGCAATGGAACACACACACAATGGCACGGGCCAGATCTTAAAGGGGATGGTTAATCTTGCTTTCCATCCACATCCTGCTCATTGCAGCCTTGAATCTCGGCCTAGAGAGATCTGCACATCAAATCTGCTGGAAAGAACAATGGAGAGTACCAGGCAAAGAGCTCAGAGTGCAGCCCCCACAGACTCTTCTAAATCGATACAAGGAATGGCAAATCAAAATGAACCTGCAAAGTGCTGCTCAGTACCCAAAACTCCTTCACACAACATTGAATCTCTCCAGAAGTCTCTCCCTCTCTCTCTCAGAATGCGTAGTTCAAAAATGGCACCAACAATAAAAGGCAGGAAGCGGTCACCTTTAAATAGCGCTCCCCCTTTCCCTTCATGACTGCAGAACGCTCCCCTCAACCTGTCGTTGCTAGCGTCAGGCGGTAAGGCAGGGGGCGCCACTCAATATCCGCTCCGGGGCGATACCGGGGCGTTGCGCACTCGACTGACGTCACGATCTGCCGGTGCAGGAGATCGTGGCGGTAGTGTTTAGCGCCGCCGCAAAATGTCTAGTTAATTTCGCGAGCGGCGCAAACTTCGCCGCGCCTGGGCGCCAGATGCTTTGCGCCCCATTAGCGCCCTCTTAAGGCGCTAACGGGAGGCGCAACCAACTGAATTTTTCCTCCAGAATGTACTAAAGAACTGCAACTTCACAAATGATCCTTGGATCTGGATGATGTATGCCTTCGGTGAAATTCATATATCTCATACCTCACTGTTCAGAAGCTGAAAGGAATAATGTTGCCTAGTTACACCAAATGTTAAAAAAATCACATCCCCAATAAGAACAACAACAACAACAACTTGCATTTATATAGCACCTTTAATGTAGTAAAACATCCCAAGGTGCTTCACTGGAGCATTATCAAACAAAATTTGACACCGAGCCACATAAGGCGATATTAGGGCAGATGAGGTAGGTTTTAAGGAGCGTCTTAAAGCAGGAAAGAGAGGGGGAGAGGCTAAGAGGTTTAGGGAGGGAATTCCAGAGCTTAGGCCTCAGCAGCTGAAGGCACAGCCGCCAATGGTTGAGCGATTAAAATTGGGGTGTGGAAGCGGCCAGAATTGGAGGAGCGCAGACAGCTCTGAGGGTTGTCGGGCTGGAGCAAGTTGCAGAGATAGGGAGGGGCAAAGCCATGGAGGGATTTGAAAACCAGGAATGAATTTTAAAATTGAGGCGTTCCTTAATCCGGCAGCTAATGTAGGTCAGCGGGCACAGGGGTGATGGGCGAACAGGACTTGGTGTGAGTTAGGATCTTTGTAGCAGAGTTTTGGATAATCTCGAATTTATGGAGGGTGGAAGATGGGAAGCCGGCCAGGAGAGCATTAGAATAGTCAAGTCTAGAGGTAACAAAGGCAAGGCTGAGGATTTCAGCATCAGATGAGCTGAGGCAGAGGCACAATCAGGCGATGTTACGGAGGTGGAAATAGGCAGTCTTAGTGATGGCGTGGATATGTGATCAGAAGCTCAGCTCGGGGTCAAATGCGACGCCAATACACTTCATGGGACATTGTTTGCATGAAGGTTAGTTTTTTAATTATTTGTTCTTGGGGTATGGGCGACACTGGCAAAACTGCATTTATTGTCCAACCCTAGTTGCCCTGAGGGCATGAAGAGTCAGCCTTTTATTATTTTTGTTACATATCACGGCAGATAAATGCATCAAAACATAACATTGCACCGCCTATCTGTAATGAAAATGATTCACAATTCTTCTGCCTCTTCACCTTCTGCAAACAAAAAAGGTTCCCAGAACACTCTTTTCCATAAAGTCTCAAAATATGCGCATTTCACGCTTTTATTTAAAAAAATTGCACTTTATTTTTTTCTGCGAATTTCATCAGTGCTGGGGAGTGTAATCCTGCCCAGACCGGCTTTCTCTACTCTGGCCCAATAAGTTGTATTAACCACAATCTTGGAAGAATCTCCCTGCAGCACCAGTGAGATTGTTCCATTTCTAACACTAGTCAAACTACTGGCTTCTCTGAATGTGATTGCCAATTTGTGCCAAAGCATGAACAGTTTTGTGCAGTGGACCCACGAGATATTGGGTTGAGTCATTTCACTGGAGGACCCTTACAGCTGGTATCAGAAAAGATTTTCATCTCACAGTCTGGGCTGGATTCACATGCTGCCTTTAGGGCAGAAAGGATATCATTCCAACTGACACATTCTAACTACGCAATACCTGGAAAACTACAGCTTTAATAAGAACAGCAAATACAAAATTGTAACATTTCATTTCAACTCAAATCTCGTTTAGTTCTGGTATATCTGCTGAAGTGCTTGCTAACGCTCCTGTAAAGTGCCTTGGGATGTTGAACTAGGTTAAAGGCGCTATATAAATGCAATCTGTTGTTGTTGAAGGGGCACCATTTACTGGCAACAGTCAGAATACTATTTGGAGGCTGAAAACAAAGCCATTTTGTTGAGTGAGGTGGAAGCACAAGGCTGAAAGAAGAGAAGTAGAGATGAATGAGGAAGTGGTCTCTGGTGGACACAACGGGGGAATTTTTCCCAGCCCTGGGGAGGCGGGTATGGAGGCGGGACTGCCGGGAAAATGACAGAAACTGGGAGCGGGTACCGAACCCGCTCCCAACCCGCCTCCGTGCCATCTTCCGGGAGGCAGGTCCCCGACTCGCGCAGGGACCCGTCTCCTCGAGGCGGGACGGGGATTAGAGCCAATTAACTGCCTGTTAACAGGTAGTTAACAGACAGTTTTGAGGCTTATCCCCATTTTACCCCTGCAAATGTGGGCTTCCCGACAGCTGCGAACCTCGCCAGAGTCAGCGAGGTGAGCAGTGGGTCTGCGGGGGTGAGAGGGATCGAAAAGTGCGCTGTGGAGGTGAGTGATGGGTGCAAGTGTGGAGAGGTAAGTATGGGAGGTGAGTGTAAAGTATTAGAAAAAGTTTCCTTACCTTTGCTTCTTCCTGCAGGCTTCAACCTTTGGGGATCCGGAGGTGCCTCATCTCAACGGCAGAGATGACAGAATGGCTGCTGCATTCTCAGATGCAGCAGCCATCTGATTTCTGCTGAGGAAAGAGGTTTGGTGAGTCTTCAGTACAAGGGCTCACCTTAGAACAGAGATTGTCAGTGTTTGACAGCTTCTCAAAGCTGTCAAACGCTGACAATTCATCTGTCAAAAATTTGAGACAGATGGAACGTCATACGCTGACGTCCTCTGTCATCGGCTTTCCCTTAATTGGCTGGCTAAGCCCGCAGGGTGGGCTTAACAAGGTCAATCAAGGGAATATAGCATGGGTTGGCCGGACGCCATTCGGGGCGGGACTGAAACCCGACAACCAGCAGTCCCGCCCCCAACGCGCCCCCATTGACAAAATCCAGCCCAACGCTACTGATATGAATCTTCCAGAGTACCATTACTCCCTAAGAGAGTCCTCCATTACTTATAACTTCATAACAAGTCTCTCCATTGTTGCATGTAGCCACAAAGTGGAACTATCGCCACAAAGTGAAACAATCTCCACAATAAGAACCCTGAGGATCCTCACTTAACGGATTAGCTTGTATTTTTTCTTGATGCTTTTGTGTCACACACAAAGAAGTCAAATTTGACAACACTGCCTTAAAAGGGTTGAAGAAATCACAGAATTCCCTCAACTCCTCTGCTCCATCAAAACATTGAGTAATGTTTCTATAGTCAAAGGGATGTCACATTTTGGGATTTCTGAATATGTTAAAAATGCTACTATTGGCTCATATTTAGCTCTCAAGGGACTAAATTCACAGGACAGCAGTAATAGGATATGTAGATTAAGATTCTGATGGAGTATCTAAACCAACGTGCTTTAGACAATAAAGTTAATTTGGCTATTTCAGTGATCATTCCCACCTATTCTGGTCAAGGTTACTTGATTTATCTGAACTCAGCATGGGTAGTTGCCAGGGTAGACTGGTGAGATTATGTTTCATGGGCTCAGAATTAACAAGGAGAAAGAAAAAGCATGCTCAGAGGTAGTCCGGTCCAGAAAAGACTGTGGGATGGTTAGAATGAAAGAAAATATTTTGTATAAGTCAAGCAAGGTGACCCACTACTGTAGGAAAGCATAGTGTGCTCATTATTTTGTATTTATGCAAAGACAAGTTGCATTGATTGAATTCAGTGAGCCCTATCATAACTGTTGCTCCATATGTCCAGTTGCTGTCTGTGAAATAAAGTAGTTTAATGATTTGTAACTGGCCTCTTCTTGCCAACTGTTTTCTCAGTTCACTTATGAAAAGCTTGAAGCAGCACAAAGGCATGTGCAAAAGACACAATATACAGGTTGTATATCAAGGGGAGCACATCGTTACATCGCCACCGTTACATTTAATGTAGAAGTAGATATTGGGTGGTATGAGTCACTCCAGCATGTAAAGGGGCATGGGATACGCTTACTGGAGGGGCTGATACCGCTGAACCCGAGATGGTGTCTACAGCAGATCCGAATTTGTAACAGGGAACAACTGTTTCTATAACTTTTCAAAGAATACCTCACCTCAAACTTAGAAAAATCATTTGACTGCTTTGGAAATTGATCAAGTAGGATTCGTAGCCTCATTCTGTATGTTCTGGTCCACTTGATCGGCAGTGGCCTGCAGCTTATAAACTCCTCATTTGCCATGTCAGAACCAGCTACAGTCCCCACCATTTACAGTGGGCATGTTAGTATTAATGCGATGTGGTCGCTATACGCGATGGACAGTAAAACCAGAAAGGTAAATAACCGACATATTTTTAAAAAAAACAGGTCATCTCCATTTAGCAACTGACTCTCCTACTTGTGAGCAGTTGCATTCAAAATCTCATCGCTAAGCTAATCGCACCTTAACGAGGTGCGAAAAACTGATTGAACCTATGTGAAGACCCGACTTTAGCTGAATTAAGTGGGTAAGTGCTTCTTGTGTTATGCATCATGTACACAGAGTATGGCAAAGTTGATATGACATCAATGATGGCTAATAAAGGTAATAGTGTTGTAGGAGATGTCTATGTCAGCCACTTTAGTAATAAATTATACAAATTACTAATAACATATATATGCTGCCTGTATTATATTAGTTGATTTCCTGTGGCATTGCCTATGACCACAAAAAAACTGCATCTCTCTTTCTGTCAATGTGCCTCTGTTTGTCTCTCTCTCTCTTGCTTCCAATTATCATCCTCAGTATTCCTTCTTGGTCACCTCAGGCCTCCTGAGTCTTGTAGGTGCATATCAAACCTAATGAGGATCAAGCTGGCTACATCCCAACCTGAGCTGATGTGCATTTCTGCTCTCACTGCGACATGCCTCAGACGTTCCCTTTTTCTTTTCCTTCTTTCCCTCTTCCTAAACCAGTATTTTTCTCTGGTCCACCTGAACTGTATCTCTGCTCCGATTGGCAGATTCTGTAATTATGCTTCCCTGAGCCTGATTGCGAAATCCAAAGCCTCAGCCCTAAAGCCCTGACTCTCGGCTCAGCTCTACCATGTCCTACCTTAGCGCCCAGACTGCAAACCCCGCCCACCCACTTACTTTGCCTCAAGCTCTGTGCCCAGGGCAAGTGGTAAAGCATGGCTGAGGCTGCAATCGTTACGTTAGTCATTAATCTTTTAGTGGGAATGTCATTCTCCATCAGTGACAAGAAGCACACTGGCCATCAGTGGCTACCATGTTGAGTATTGTCACCAAAAATAACCACATGCACTGGACTCAGGATTGGGTGAGGCTATAGAGATCTGATTTAGCTGCAGTCACTACCCAATCTTATTAATTCAAAACTAGTTGATATATCAAGAACAAATAAACAGGCTGGAATAACCATTATGGTTTGATTTATTGATTAGATTTAATCTAGTAAATTTACAAGCCAATATCATCAGCTTCAGTAAATAGGGCCTATATATTAATATATATAACGTGCGCAGCATACGATATGCAAACAAACCATACCTATATAATAGTTTTCTTTTCAGGGATGGTTAGTTTGAAAGAGTTAAATACTGTGCAGCAGAATAAGACAGCAAGCAACAGATCAGTAAAGAGAAGGATTAAATCATCTAAATCCTCGCTGCATTTTTTTCATTTCCCTGGCTCTTTAATTTAAAAAGTGTACTTCAAGCACATTTTCTAAATTATCCTGCTGAGGAAAACGTCGAAATAGCTTTTACAAGAATTCAAAATTAAATTTTAAGAAAAATAATGTCTAAGCAAATTATTTCTTCAAGACTGCTCATTTTTTTTAGGAATTCCTACAATTATATTAATGCCTCTGAAATGGATAAATTGTCAAAAACGTATTAAATAAAACACACTTCACACTGTTCCAATCTAGCCTGTTTTAGGCCGATGACAAAATCGTCAGCTCTTACATACTCCATAAATATTCAAATATTAAAGTATGATGCTATTAATAATCCCAGCATCTCTACACAGGATCTGCTTCATCAGAGTCTAATAATTTATCCCTTAATATTTAATTTACAACTGTACCTGCAGAATTTCAATTCACAAACTGTACCATATCAGAGGTCACTAAGAGCATCAATCAAGCCTGGCTCGTGTCTCTGAATTCATGTTGCTCCAAGCTCTCATCTCCTTGCTGGGAGGCAGTGCCAGCTCCTTATGGTTTATGAGAACTGTCACATACAAGCCTCTTCATAACATTAGCAGCACAGTCGGGGGAAGGGGAGGGGATGGAGGGGAAGAGAGGGCCTCATCCCAGCAATTCAGTTCATTACATTTGTGCCAGCCTGGTGCAGGCAGTAAAAATAATCAGTTTACTGAATGATTGCAAAAGATAAGGTCCAAAATATAGCTTCCATTGCATAAATTAATGCTTTAGGCTGTTAAGGGTATTAAAAAAGTGCATCCAGTTATGTATATTCATAGGGACAGGGCATGAAATGTAAAGGTGCTAGACCTAACATTTCTTCATGGACGTTCCCACGCGGGAAAGTCCCAGCATCCACACATGAAGGTTCAAGGTCCATGCACGTGCCCGCAGGAAATATGTGAGGCAGCAGGGGTTAAAACTATGTATCTGCATCTGTCCATGTGTAATTACACCAAGTCCCACTCAAGGGAATACTGCATTTGATTAAGTAAATATTTATGCTGCATTATAATAAAATGAAAGACCATCTCTGTTCCTTTCAGTATTATTATTCTGTTGGCTAGATCGCACGAGGTCAGCTGCATTATACATTAATTCATTTTATATTGTGCTGCAGCAGATTGATATTAGACATTTTCACCAGAGTGCAGGAAGATCAGTTTGATTTTAAGGTAATGCCTTTACCCAAAATAATGAATATTTCTATTTTAATAACATTAAATGCACTCTCCAATTGAAAATAAATTGCTTTTTAAATAAAACAGCTCCCCCCTTCTACATTCTAAAGTGGTCCAAGATCAGATTCAGTGTCATGGATGATTGGTAGAGTCAATCATTACCCAGAGAAACTCTGAAGAGGTGGCGGTGGGGAGGTGTGTTAAGTACTGCAGCCCCAAAACACTGCACCGGACAAGACCCAAGTTCATAATCCCAGACACTGTTGACATCCTGATGTCAGAATGCCACAACTGTCAGCATAGGATATAAAAATAACTTACTAAAACAGGAGGAAATTTCTTCACACAAAAAAGTCAAACCCCTGAGCTTCTTGGCAGTTCAGCAAATGACAATTCTGTCCTCTGCTATATGCATCTTTAGTTGGATCTCAACAATTGGATTCTTTCATAAACCAATCCCAACCCTCTCGTTACCAATCCGAACTCATCATTGCCAAATTCCCCTTCACGATCCCAAATCATTGATCCCACCCATAGCCTGACTTTTGGAATAAAAGGAAAATATAGAATTCAGGGCTTGATATAAAGCTGTTGCTATTAAAGAGAATCCAGAAATACTGCTAATACAACAATACAGGTGCAGGCTTGATACAGCTTTCAGCTTGAGCAATAATGGCTGCATGCCAATCAAATGCTTCAAGAAAGACAGAGAAGAAATATATAAATAAATGATCACAATATTGTGCCAGCTATTGTAAACTATTTAAACATTCAAACGATAGATTAATATCGATAGTTATCAAGGACTTATAGAAGTAACATTGATTAAATAGTACAGCAAACTATAGCTGAACCAACAGTGGCAGTACCTTAAAAAAATAAATTATTTTCAATTTGATTGTTCAAACTCAGCATTTTCTCTTCACCCTTACCTCCTAAATGCCCATGAACGTAATCAAAAAAATCACAATGTCGTCTCCTGCCTTTACATCAAGTGGCAGTCTTCCTACATTAGCTTACCCAAATGTCAGGAGCCAACTCTTCTATCGCACAAACACAACATAATGTACATGATTAGTTCAAAGACTAAAATAACCTGTGAATGAGCACCAGGAAAATGTTTGGAGGAGTTGGATTTAATATTGTTTATTTGATAGATTATTTTATTTAAAAATATATAAATAGTGTGCCCACGTTCCTTTGATTTCTATCCTCCTGCAGCTAAGATGTCCACTTGTCTGCCACGATGTTTGCATTGATACTTCGGAACCTTGATAATGATGCTGAAGACCTTCTCTGGTGCAAACCCCATGACATATCCTTCTGGTCTCAAACATCACTGCTAATGCCAGCCATGAATAGACATCTTATAATCCTTCCTGGTCTGTGCTGAGACTCTCGCTTTAATAACTCTTCTCTCAGTTTATATCATTTGTCACTGTTATCTTTGACTGTTATGAACTTCAGTTTGTTATTGATGCAGTATTTTTAGTGTTCAGCAAAGATAGTGACGCCGACCTCTTTTTATTTTTCTTTATGTGATTTCTTCCTCACACATTGTAGCTATTGATGTGTAGGTTACAATTTTCAAAAATAAGCTACAAAATATATTGGGCCAGAATCTGCAGTGGGTATGATGGCGTACCCTGAGAGTACGCTGTCATATCGCCTTTGAAACGGACAGCAAGTTCGGGATTTCCACATGTGCTTGCTCAAGTGCTAAATCCCGAACTTGCTGCGCTAAATCCCGAACTTGCTGCGCTAAATCCCGAACTTGCGATTTGTCAAGTTCCAATTTGACAGATCATCCGCACCGATACAGCACAGACATTGAAAACCTAATTGATGACACAGAGTTGGGCTAATTGCCCACCAACTGCCCAGCAATTATGTATGAACATTTTATGGCTGGTAGAAACAGGAGCAGGGCCTGTTTCCACAGCGTATGAGGTATAAAAAAATCTTCATTTGATGCTTTATTACTGTATTGGAGGCATTTTTTTCAATTAGATGACATCCAGGAACATTGTAGAACCTGAGTGTCTCATTTGGGACAGCACCCGGAGAAAATGTGGAATAGCACAAATTGACAGGCATACACACAGAATCATGTATTCAACTACACATTAATAATTAAAACTGCAGTTCTTCATATTTTGATAAACAAATGCTTGATCTCATCCTGATATCAGTCTCGCGCCATCAATTCATCAGACAAGAGGCAAAATGCAAAACACACTTCGGACAAAGGCTTAAAAATCAGAATATCCTTGTTTTAATTGAAAGTACAAATCGGAGCTATGTGTATCCGAAGTTTATTGCAATGTTTATTCTCCAAATATAAATGCCTCAAAGATCAATTCTCAATGAGAGACCTTCTGTTTCCTGATTGGAGCAACGGCCCGCGTGATCCCAAGTACGCTTCCGCACACTCTGTAGGCCATTACGCTAACCTCTACTACACAGCGTCAAACAGCACCTTCGTGAAGGAGAGTCCCCATCAGGTAAATTCGCATTCTATTCGGATGCCAGCAGCGTACTCCGTAGGTACGCTGCCGACCGCAAAATCCAGGCCATTAACTCTGTACCACTTCCCTGTGTAAGATCAGAAGAGAGTCTACCCATAATCTAGCTAATAGTCAAACGTAAATTACCATAAAAAATAGCACTGAGCTATCAAGCTGCTGGCCAAAAACTCCATACAGTTCTAAAATGAGTGATCATTACTCTGCTTGCTAAACAAGAATCCCATACAGTTAAACAGTGAGTAACACTACCTTTCTGAATAAAAAGGAACTCAGCTACGGTTGCACAATAAATCCGATCATTATATTACTTTAAAAGTTAAATTAAAAATAGTTCTGTGGACTGTCCTCACCTGATTGACCCCTTCACTAACTAGACAATGCAAACGGGCTTCCTCCACCCTGGCAGAATTGCTCAACTTCTTCACAGAGCTCCATGTAAGAACAAGACTCTCAGGCCACAAGCAGACATTCTTGCTCGCAGCTGGATCCTTTCTCAACAAAGTTACAACAGCAACTTAAACTGGATTCGTACCTTTAATCCCTTCCAGTGGATGTGGGTCACCAAAGCATTCTGAAGCGAGTTGCTGAGAAAGAAAGCACAATTTATCATGCCGCTGTGCAATTCATCATGACTTTACATTGCCTTGTTATCCTTAATGAGAACAACTGCACTCTGCCCACTTACCATATGAGATGAACTGGTACATCCATTGCTGTTGAGAAATCAGTTACTGCAACTCCTGGGCTTGGGTGTGAGATCACGCGAACTCAGTAAGTCGCAGCTGTGCTTCAGACTGATGTCCCAACCCACTCGTTAAGAACAGGTCAGTTCCTTGTGGAAAATAGGATAACACTCTATATTTGGGCTCCCTTCTTAATGCTCATCCAATGCTCAGACTTTTGTCACTGTACAAAATACATACCCTCAAATATGACTGACTTTTCAAAATTGGTTTGAATCCGTGTTCACATTCACTGTCATAACCTCATGTATGCTTCAGTAACACTTGATTTTTAGATTTATTGTTTAATTAAATTAAAATGTATATATTCCAGTCTAGCTGCTATTTTAATAAAGTTACATGTAAAAGGTTCAAGAAAAAAACCCACACCCTACAGTTTGGGGAGACATGCATACGTTTAAGCTGTTTCCCTATCACAAACAAGCTGTTTCACCAATCTACTATGTATTCCCAATTCTTACACGTGCACCTTACTACGCAGTGCTTTTTTTCCCAGTTTTAAGTATTATGTAGAACCCATTCCTTACAAGTGCAAATACTCAGTAGACCTCACTCTTCCCCTGCTACATGTTTTGTAAATATAATTTTTCACAATAGTATGAACAGTGTAGATCGCATTTTACCAAGTCTCATCCAGTTTTAACAGACCGCAAACACCAAAACCCAGCCAAGTCTTTCTGCAGTTTAAAGTAAAATCTTTACGAAGTGCTTTTAATTTTCTAACTATGGTCGGAAAAGTGGGATTTGCATCTGCAGACAGAACAGGCATGGCTTTGTGCAGAGATGACGGTTGAAAAAGAAAATGATTTAGCCAACAAGCCAGATGAGAGAATAGGGAAGTGTGTCAAGGATAAAAGGAGGACAGCTTTTCCCAAATGCCACAGTGTAGCGATCAAGTAAACCTTTCTGATGCTGTGAGGGATTTATTTCTTTGCATGAAAAATGGGTCTGGTTCCAACCACTTGGCGTGGAAACAAGCTTTGTCAAGGACTTCTCAGTTTTCAGTTAAAGACGGCTTTGAGAAAATAAAAATCTGAGCCATCTGCTCCCAAATCAATCCCTCCCCCAACAAAAAAAGTTCCTGTGTAAAAGTAATTCCCATTCTGATAGAAACATTGCAAACCATACTAGCATATGAATTACTCTTCGAGAGAATGTAAAAACTCAGCAAGATGATGTGACTCATACGCCGAGTGTCTGAATAGTACAGCGCATGTTACACAAAGACAAAGAGCTCAACATTTCCGAGGTGCGAGATGGCGCAACGTAAGTATATCACCCTCGAGGAAGGGAGGCATGCTGGGTTTCTGCCCCATTTCCGCTCTGACTCGAATTCCAGTCGGGGGTTTATGTGCGAGAAGTTTTGCACCCGCTCTTCTTCTGTTGGCTGCCTTGTAAAGTACAGAACCTCTGTCAATCCCTTACAAGGCAAATGATGGCCAGGCACCAGTGGCAGGGAATCCCCAAGTAGGGTGTTCCTGCTCCTTGGCCTGGAAAAGGGACCCAGCATTTCTGTAGCAGCCAGTATGCTGAATGATTGGAGGCACACCAACCTTCAAAAAGCGTGTGTGTGGGGCCCAGGCCTGGCAAATGGCCTGGATTCCCAAAGACTTGAAGATTTGAAAAAGAAATTACACAGATCAGCCATCTTACACAGGGGGCCAAGGAGAACATGGCTGGGGTCGGGGTGAGGGGGGTCTAGGCAAATTCTTCGTCCCCCCCCCCCCCAAGCGGACAAACTGTCGAGTTGCTTTGGGCTTGGAGCAGGTAAGCACCAGAGATGAGCCTGTAGTGATGCTTGCGCCCGCCTGACCCCTGCCGATAAGCTGCACTGCCAGTGAATCCCGCAAACTCCACTGGGGTCAGCGCTAGACAGCGTCATTGGGCACCATCCCGGTGTAAATCGTAAGCGTCACGAGTCACGACCGAAGTAATTTTTTTTTTAAACCAGACGGGCTGGTGAACTGCTCTCAGAGCTCTGCGGTTCAGTTCTGTTGCCAGCTGCAAAGTACATAGACAACTTGTGGGCCAGGACTGGCTTATCTCTTATTTGTCATTGCTAACTGGGGTGGTGCACTGAACTTTCATTCCAACCGCCTACGCCCGTGATCTGAAAGATACATAAAATGTATCTGTTATACTAAGAAATAAATCCATAGCAGCACAGACATCAGTGTTCACCTACAGCAAGGAATTTATGGCTAGGAAGGGCAAAGTCATGAAGCCAAAGTGCCTTCTTTTTAAACAGAATGGTTAATGGACGCAATTAGAACTTTTCCATCACTAATCACAGTGGTTGCCACTGCATTTTTTTTAGTTTTATCGTAATTGAATTAAAAAATTAAAAATGCATCATAGCACAGCCTAGGTTTTCCCTGGTGGCCATGGTGACACAACAATAGAATGTTCAGAGCCAGCTGTTTCTACCTGAAAGCTTTCTAAATGAAGCAATGAAGCTCCTTTACAGGCGTCTCCATTGGTAATTCACATCTCCCAAATCATTAACCCAAAGTCAGAATCTCTAACATTCAGACGTACCTCACTGAAGACCATCTGGAAAAAAAATTCTGTATGCTATGTTTTAAGGAATGGGTTTACAGCTTCTTTACACATCGCACACAAAGGAAATGATCCCAAACCCCTTGCAACCATGAGCTGCTCAGGGAAGAAAGATTTATATTATTACACCACACACACTCCCGTGCAACTCCCCAAGCACCAGGGATGCCAACTCTGACTGGATAAATTCCTGGAGGTTTCATCACATGAGCACCTCCCTCCAAATACCCCACCCCCACACCCGCCCCATTTGTCGCCCCGCATGTCCATTCTCATGGGGCAATGTTTTCTCATGTCAATTGGAATGCGAACAGACTCTTCATTACCCGCTTCGATGATTCTTGATTGTCAGTCAAACAAACTTTTCTTTCCCATCACCAACATTTTTTTAACTCATAAACAAAAGTGTTGAAAGAATTGTTTTCTTTTAATGCCCCTATGATTTTTCTCCTGGGTTGCTCCCAGCAATATCTTGGAGATTAATCTTTAATTCCTGGAGATTCCAGAGCGTTCTTGGAGACTCCAGGGCAATCCTGGAGGATTGGCAACCTACCAAGCACAGAGCTAGGGCAAATTCCATTTGTATAAATTTTGTCATGTCGCATTGCTTGCAATATGACATTCAATCACACCCGATAACCCAATGGATACCATGGGATTGAATAATACTGATAAACCACTCGAGCTTTATCTCATAGTTTATGATGTCTCAACTCCTTGGTGTTACAACCTCCAGATGAAGTACTTTTGAAGTGTTATTTTTGCTATAATTTTCTGTGCAGATCAAATCTGTCTAATGTACTACATCCATGTACATTTGTCTTTACTGCACGCAATACATCTACAACATTGATCGTATTCATTTTCTGTGGCAATGCTCCACTAATCCATGAAAGCGTAAGGCCTCCAGGGTCACTTTACCCTGGTTAAGTAATTTTATTTAACTAATTTTCAGATTTTTTTGTGATGATTTTCCCCACGTTGGATATTTTTTCCATTTCAGCAAAATATATCAGCATCGAATATCACTACAGGCATTCTTGTCAGGCACAGTGCATCCAGATGAACGGCAAAGCTCTCTCTACTCAAGGAGTGTCTTAGCTTTTTGTCTTCATAGGCTGCTTAAGTGCAAATCACAAAGCCTCACGATTTTAACAATGTTCCCATTAATTTTCAGATATCTCAAGCTGCAGCGACTGTTACGATTTAAGAATTATCCACCAATAAAACAAGAGCAGTAAGAGAAACCCTTTCCAACCGCCACCTTCCATAAAATTCAAACAGTACAAACCAGCAAGTAAAAAGAAAGAAAGATGTGCATTTATATAGTGCCTTTCACAACCTCAGGACATCCCAAAGTGCTTCACAACAAATGAAGTACTTTTGAAGTGTAGTCACTGTTGTAATACAGGAAATGCGGCAGCCAATTTGCGCACAGCAAGCTCCCACAAACAGCAATGAGATAAGGACCAGAAAATCAGTTGTTTAGTGATGTTGGTTATATAAGCGCAAATAGAACAAAGTTGCCCTGGCTTCATGGGCCAGGTTGCCAAGGTTGGCAAGCCAGGCGTAGCCCACTGGCTATAGTTTGCACTCTGCCAGACTGTATCTCCATAAATATTCCCCAGCCCTAATCTGAAAAGAAAACCATCTACTGTACCAATATGAAATTTTCCATTTCCTACACCAGCTATTCTTAAGGCTTCTTTGGGAGAGATTGGCAACTTAATTCCAATTTGCATCATACCACAGGCAGGTTTGCCATATGAGACTACACTTACTAAGAAGTAGGTTGAGGCTGGCCAAACTCATTTTACTATGAACCCTTAGAGCCACCAGATAGATGATTACATAGGATATACAGCACAGAAACAGGCCATTCGGCCCAACCAGGCCATTCCGGCGTTTATGCTCCACTCGAGCCTCCTCCCGTCTTTCCTCATCTAACTCTATCAGCATAATCCTCTATTCCCTTCTCCCTCATATGCTTATCTAGCCTCCCCTTATTTGCCTCAACCACTCCCTGTGGTAGCGAGTTCCACATTCTCACCACTCTCTGGGTAAAGCAGTTTCTTCTGAATTCCTTATTTGATTTCTTGGTGACTATCTTATATTAATGGCCTCTAGTTATGCTCTTCCCCACAAGTGGAAACACTCTCTCTGTATCTACTCTATCAAAGCCTTTCATAATTTTAAAGACCTTTATTAGGTCACCCCTCAGCCTTCTTTTTTTCAAGAGAAAAACGACCCAGCCGGTTCATCTTTTTCTGATAGGTATATTCTCGCATTTCTGGTATCATCCTTGTAAATCTTCTCTGCACCCTCTCCAGTGCCTCTATATCCTTTTTATAATATGGCGACCAGAACTGTACGCAGTACTCCAAGTGTGGTCTAACAAAGGTTCGATACAGGTTTAGCATAACTTCACTACCTTTCAATCCTATCCCTCTAGAAATAAACCCCAGAGCTTGGTTTGCTTTTTTTATGGCCTTGTTAACCTGTGTCGTTACTTTGTACTCCGAGATCCCTTTGCTCCTCTACCCCACCTAGACTCGCACCCTCCAAGTTATAAGTGACCTCCCTATTCTTCCTACCAAAATGTAATACCTCACATTTATCTGTGTTGAAATTCATTTGCCAATTATATGCCCATTCTGCAAGTTTATTAATGTCCTCCTGTAATTTGTTGCAGTCCTCCTCAGTATTGACTATCTCCCCCAATTTGGTGTTATCCGCAAATTTAGAAATTGTGGCCAGAATTTTTCCCTAAGAAAAAAGGGTGGATTTGGAGTGTGGGGGCAGTTAAATTGTTTAAAATGTGAATCCCGACCTGATCCTGCCTTCAACCCGCCCACTTCCGGTTTTCCCAGAGGCAGGTTGGGGGTGGGCAGTCAACCTGCTCCAAGGGGGCGGAACATCAATTAAAATATTATAATGAGACTGGGAGCTTCTATTTTCCCCTCCATTTTGAATTTAACTTCCTGGGGACGGGTTTCACACAATTTGTGAAACCCGGCAGTTAAATCAAGACGGGAACTGCTGCATCCAGGAGGTAAATGCCTATATACCTACCTCCTGGATCCAGGGACCAGACCATACCCACCCACCGCAATCGGCGACCTCCCCACGAGGCCTCCGATCGCATTCCCAGCCTCTCAAGCTGGCTGGCTGCGGGCGGGAATCCAAGGCCTCACATTTAAATTAGGCCCTGTCGGTAAAATTGGCAGGGCCTGTGGGAAACCCGGCCTCCCGGGTTTCCCACCTGCCTCATACTCCCACCTCCCAAGCCGCCTACCTGGGGAAAATTCTGGCCACAGTGTTTTTGATTCCAAATTTCCAAAGTCCAAATCGTTAATGTAAATTGTGAACAACAGTGGTCCCAGCATTGATCCGTGTGGAACACCACCCACCTCTGCCACTGTGAATAGCTACCTTTTACCCCTACTCTCTGCTATCCATTTTGCTATTTGTCCCCTGACTTTTATCTCATTAATGTGGATTAGGTCTGAACCCATTCCTGAAGGTAAAAAGACAATCACTAATCCAGAACAACACCCAGTCTCCTCAGGTAAATATTTTAAGTCTCCCTTTATGCCAATTTGTGCTGATAAGAAATTTGTGGCAACTTTGCTGTTTGGAGCTGATGTTTGTGGGGAAATTAACTATTGCCTGGGTTTAGCCTGTTCAAAAATCAGTTACTGTACAAAATTTCACACAACAACTTGCATTTATATAGTGCTTTTATAGCAGTTAAACCAGATCAATAAATCTTAAATCCAATTGGCTCCTCAACATCTAGGGTTTATAAAAACATGAAACTGTTCAGACTATGTTTAAGGAGTTGCAAAATTTAGGTGGAGATGAGAACTATTTACAGAGGCATTGTAGTGTATGCCAACCGTTAATTTCTGTTTAAAGGGGTGGGGGACAGAAAGAAGTATATGGCCTAGGCTTTCCAGCCCAGTCCCTCCGGTTTTACGGTGGATCTGGGGCAGAGGAGTCAAAAATATGCTCGGTGACGCGCTCCACCATGTCCCCACCTTTGTTACTGTCTGTAACTTATCGTACTTGATCATTAAAATTATTGATGCCACCGTATTGATTGCCTTGTCAAACTGATCTACAATATCAGGCAGGTAAGGTAAGGAAGGAGTGGTCAATATCTAGATTAAAATACAAAAATGTAATACAGGGTCTTCACATCCTTGGGCTGTACTTGAGTGGTACAAAAACCATAGGATATGAAATCAACCCCGTGGTGATGGTGATCTTCGCAGAACCATTAAGAGAGACACTGAACAGAAGTGAGAGAACTACTGAATCACAAGATGTGTTGATCCTTGCAGGTTAAGTGCAGGTTAAACAGTACCACTAGCAGACCCTGGGAGCACGTTACCTGTTTTCTTCTGAGTTGGCAGATAGGATTTTCACAATTTGTTCTGGAAACTAAATAGTAAGTGTGAAATAAGATACACTCTCACTGGGTTAGAAAAGGAGATTGAGAGAAAGTCAGTCAGGAGCTAGTCAATGAAATGCCATATCAAGATAGTAAAGCACATGGTGAAAGAGCTAGGCAAGAAGACAAACAATCAATGCAAGGTTAGACAGAAAATGTATGGATTGAAAAGCCAAGAAGTGAGGGGGGAAAAATTCGGTTGCTTTGCGCCTCCCGTTAGCGCCCTAAGAGGGCGCTAATGGGGTGCAAAGCAACGAGCGCCCGTGCGCGGCGATGTTTGCGCCGCTCGCGAAATTGACCAGACATTTTGCGGCGGCGCTAAACATTACCGCCACGATCTCCTGCGCCCGCAGATTGTGACGTCAGTCGTGCAACGCTCCGGTAGCGCCCCGGACCGGATATTGAGTGGCGCCCCCTGCCTTTCCACCTGCCGCCAGCAACGACAGGTTGAGAGGAATGTTTTGCAGTCGGGAAGGGACTGGGGGAGCGCTATTTAAAGGTGGCCGCTTCCTGCCTTTTTTTGTTGGTGACATTTTTGCACCACGCATTCTGAGAGAGAGAGACTTCTGGAGAGATTCAACGCTGTGTGAAGGAGTTTTGAGTACTGAGCAGCACTTTGCAGGTTCGTTTCCATTTGACCTTCCTTGCATCGATTTAGAAGAGACTATGGGGGCTGCACTCTGAGCTCTTTCCCTGGGGCTCCCTATTGTTCTTTCCAGCAGAATTGATGTACAGGTCTCTCCAGGCTGAGATTCAAGGCTGCAATGAGCAGGGTGTGGATGCAGAGCAAGATCGACCCTCCCCTTTAAGAACTGGCCGGCGCCAGTGTGTCTGTGTTCCATTGCTGACTGACATCACATGAGCTTCGCCAGCGCTCTGAGGTAGTGCCTCGCTCCTTGGCGTTAGCGCCTTCTTGAGGTGTGTAGCGCCTGATTTAGTGCTCCAATCACCTCCAGGGGTGATAGAAGCCAAGTTTGCAGTCGGAGGCGATAATTAGCGCCAGGCGCTAAACTTTGCGCCCGGCCGATAATTGCGTCGCAAATGGGGCGATACCGAATTTCTCCCCCGAGGTATTCAGATAATTACTTGTTATATTAGTGGGACAGAGAACTAATTTAAGAAGCAAAATAATTATTCAGAAAATCATTCAGTCCAAAGCTGCATAGATACAGTGACAAGCTGGGAGTACTAACTGAAGACTCAAATATATTAGCTGATCAGAAAGTACTGCAATCACTTCAGATGATCTTTAGGAGCCAGATCCTCCACTCTTTGCTAATGCTGGCAAAAAAAGGTATGAATAAAAATGGCCATTATGTTGGCAGCATACACTTCTGTGTTTATAACTGATCTTAATTCACAGGTCCAGGTGCACACTGGGGCATGCGTAGAGAGTACATTAGTGCTGGAAGAGGAAATCTATGTATAAGTGAAAGTTAATGCAACGGGAACAATGGGGGGCCAAAAAAATCTGAAAGGCTTAAAAGGCATCTCAAATCAATAGCATCCTGTAGCAAAACTTAATGGGGCAAGTAACTAAAAAGTGACAGGCAAAAATTAAGAGGAAAAATAAGAGCTTCAGGCCATAGCTGACTGGTTATATCACTGGCTGTGCCAGCCCCATGGCACGTTAGTTATTCATGTCATTACAGCAGGTCTGCAGCTGGCTCTGCTGACCCAGATCCTGCAAAGGCACTTCCCAACAGCCAATGCATGGTAGGTGCGATGGTGCCTAAAAGTACAGTTGGTGTCAGCTTAGCAAATGCAGTCAATCAGGCTTTGCTGCCCGATGATCATCATGGAAGATTTTCTACCATGCAGTATCCCCATGCAGTGATTGGGTGCTTCTGAGGAGACATCCTAACACCTTCCAAACTCTCCCTGCTGAATAGTTATTGATGCTTGTTCACTTAGAGTGAGTTATTTCAGATCATATGATCCACCAACTGTACAATACTGCACCCTCCTATTGTGTTCCAGTTTTCCCTTGAAACACAAGTGCAGTGGGGATTGAGACAGGTTGATCATGGAAATTCCTTATTACAGTATATTCTCTCCCATCATGCAATTTGCATGACTCCAATATTTTCTCTTCTACCTGGCTTGCTACTCCTTTTGTGCACATATCAACTATTTTCCGTCATGTCCATAACTGCCCGTAATGCCAGGTCTCTGTCCCAGAAGTGCTCGACAAGTATTTTCAGCTTTTTTAAAAAAAAATCATTTTTATGGGATGTGGGCGTCGCTGGCAAGGCCAGCATTTATTGCCCATCGATAAATGATGCGTTGGGATGGCGGCATAACATCTGGGTGTGACGAGTGCAGTTCACCCTTCACCCTTATGTTCTTCTTTAAGGCAGGAAACCTGTTCCAGACTTCCCACTAAGTCATTAACAGTGCATTGACTCTTTCAGTGGCACACTTCCATGATTGCTGTTCCTCATTGCACATTTGGTGGCTGTCCTTCCCCAGTAAAAAATGTGCTCACATTTCTCCCTAACAGCACAACTGGTGACTGATTGATTGTTAAAACAGGCTTTACTCAAATTCCATTGAGCCATTCTCCTCCAAAATTGTGCACTCCACAGCTGGATTAACAAACTATTCAATATTTATACTGATTAATTAGCTCATTAGCTGCTTGAGAAACATTAAAGGATCATTAGTACAAGTGCATCACGACTGGCTGCTATATTTTCATTGCTGCTGACAATTCTCAGGATGTGTACATTTCAAAACTGCCCTGTCTCCTGATTTTGTGAGCCAGCTTTTTTTTATTCGTTCATGAGATGTGGGCGTCGCTGACAAGGCCAGTATTTATTGCCTATCCCTAATTGCCCTAAGTGATGAAATAACTCCTCTTCTTAAAAAAAGCCAGAGAAATGATGGTCCCATCTTTGAAATTGCTGGTAAGTAAGAGTAAAATTCTGGGTTAGATATGAAGGGATTACATAACTATAATAAAATTAAGAGACATCAAGGCTAAGCCTTTTGGTAGAGGCAACATTTCTTACAAGTAAATATAAAACAAAACGTTCAACAGTGAGATTGAATAAAAAGCCAGTTAAACATGGCTGCTTATTTTCTAGATTGACATTAATCAAACTATATTTAACTTTTCATCAGAAATGCACATATCACCTCTAAAGGCATAGGGGGGAATTTTGCCAGCGTTCAGGGGGCAGGTCTGGAGGCGGGACTGCTGGCAAAATTGCAAAGATTGACAGCAGGTCCCAAACCCGCTGTCAACCCACCTCCATACAATCTTCCCAAGTGTCGGTCCCCGATTTGCACAGGGACCCGACACCTAGCAGCGGGAAGAGGATTATAGGTACTTAACTGC
The DNA here is from genome assembly GCA_030390025.1 of Squalus acanthias. Taxonomy (NCBI): domain Eukaryota; kingdom Metazoa; phylum Chordata; class Chondrichthyes; order Squaliformes; family Squalidae; genus Squalus; species Squalus acanthias. The sequence goes on along the minus strand of CM059427.1, from coordinate 177,667,196 downwards.
CTGTTAACAGGTAGTTAACAGGCAGTTAAGAGGCTTTTTTCAATTTTGCCAGGTCGACTGCGGGCTTCCCGACGTCCGAACACCACGCCAGGGTAAGTATGGCGTGCTGTGGGTCTACTGTAAGGTTTGTGCATTGATGACAGCTGCAGAAGTGATGTGAAGGATCCAATGGTACACTGGTGAGATTCAGAGGTAAGAAAATGTTGGAAAAATCATTTTTAATGTCTTTATACCACCTCATTGGGAGAAATTCTCTCACCAGTGACAGATCGCTTCTGGAACCTCACCTGCAGCTGCCATCTGTTTTATCCTAAGGAGAGAGTCTCTGGAGAGCCTGGGTGCAAGGGCTCACCTTTGTACAGTGATTGGCAGTGTTTGCAGCACCTCAATGTTGTCAAACACTGAAAAATCATCTGTCAAAAAAAAATGAACACCTCCCCTTTAAGAAAACCGGCAGATGACACGTCATCAACTGACGTCATCTGACACCGGCTTTCTCTTAAAATTGGCCGGCAAGCCCGCAGGGCAGGCTTAACAAGGCCAATTGATGTAAAATTACGTCTGTGCGTCGGGCGTCGTTGGAGGTGGGATCGAAACCCGCAAGTCAGCTGACCCGCTCCCAACTCGCACCGAAAGGTAAGATCGCGCCCATAATGTTTGACAGGTCCGGAATTAGGTCAGTCACTCACAACTGAAAATTAGAGAAAAATGTCTTTTGTAAGTTAAACAGTCAGTAGGATTAAAAACAAACATTGATAACAGGGCATATACAGATAGGATGGGACATGAAGAGTGAGGGCAACACTCAATGAAGCAGAAAAAAATCTACAGATGAAAATATCAGTAATTTATCGTCAAGCCTGTACCCTAAGTAAGCCAGCAATTTATAAACAAAGATCATTACAACTTGCTACAGAAAGAAAAAATGTTTTATTTGCTCTTGGGTTGTGGGTCACACTGACCAGGCAGAATTTACTGTCCATTCGTAGTTGCCCTGAGGGCATTAAGAGTCACATAGCGTGGGACTGAAATCACAAATAGGCCAGACCAAGCAGGTCCCTTCCTGAAGGACATTAGTGATACAGTTGGGTTTTTGCAACAAAGTAGCAGCTTCTGTGGCTATTTTCCCCTGGTGCTAGCCTGCACATTACCAGATTTGTTGAATTCAATTTCACAACTTGCAATGATAAAATTGGAACTACCCACCATTAGGTTACTAGTCTGATACCATAATCACTGGGCTATCATATCCTATTCTAAAAAGGACTTGTGTTTAATAGACCTGTTAACATCTATTACATTCAGGAAAAAAAAACACTCTGCAATATAGATTTTATACCACGACATATGATTAGTGATCTTATAAATCCAATACAATAGAGGATGCCCTTGGAACCTCGTCTCAGCTATGAATTACTCTATTTCCTAACTAGCTCTGTGTTCCATATCTCATACATTTCCCAAATATCATAAAAGCTACAGAGATATCAACAGACTATGCAAATCCTAACTCTATAATCCACTTCTAACACACAGTTCTGACCCATTGTGCAGATGCTAACTCTTCAACCCAGTATTTATACATTGTGCAGACCCCAGCTCTCTAAAACAATACTTACCCACAGTGCAGACTCCACGGGTTGGATTTTCATAGACCCGTGGAGGCGGGTTTGGAGGCGTGTGGGGGGTTAAAATTCCGAAAAGTGGCGGGCGGACCCAATCCCGCCTCCATTCCGCCTCCACGCAATTTTGATGAAATCGTGTGCGGTGGTCCCGTCTCCTTCCCGCCTCCAAGAGGTGAGAGAGGCCATTAAAGCCCTTAACGAGCCCTAAATTGGCTCTGTAATGCCATTTTGAAACGTTTTAGCTGGTTTAACCCTTTTCCCACGTGAAGCACGCCTGATCTGAAACACGCCAGTGAAACCTGGCGGGAGCACAAGTGGATAGCTGACTATCAGCTGCAGGTCCACTATTACAACGGAGATGTGATGAAGGTAGTAGTAGTATTAGGTCTGAAAGTCGCCTCTGATGCTGCTGCATTGAATATCTGCAAAGACTGCCTGGCCTTTGCTGTGAGAGGACCTGGATGCAAAAAAATTCTCTCTCTCTCTCTCTCTCTCTCTCCTCATTTTGCATCCAGGTCCTCTCACAGTAAAGGCCAGCCAGTCTCTGAAGACCTTCAATGCAGCAGCTCTGATGACATCGTCAGAGGCGACTTTCAGACTGAAAACACTAATTGGTTCATGGGTTCCCACATGCTGGAACTCAATTACCCAATTAGGTGAAAATTGCATCAATCTCCCACATCCAATTGCAGTCGGGTGGATAACACGAAAAGCGGATGACACGACCCCAACCCGCCCCAGTATCAAAATCCAGCCCTACATCTCTGCACCTGTACCAGCCAATCCTATACCAAATACAGATATTAACATTTGCTCACACTGAGGCTTTGCTTATATCAGGCTTATGTATACAATACACATTGTCATCACATGCTGGGGCATACAGGAGACCAACAATTTGCAGTAACATCTATACCAGTTATATGGCTGCTATTCCTATCAGACAAACTCATTTCACTAACATAGCTTACCCTGCTCTGATACGCATTTAATGAAACCTTATGGAAGCTTCCCCACCCGCATATACTTTCCACCACCTTCCCCGCCAAAACCACTGCCAATGTTGCCCTCATCACCAAATCACTTTAGTCTATCCCCCTTACCTCTCTGGTGAATTCTCCTCCTTCAAGCACCTCACCTTGTTCCACCCTTATCATAGAATTATAAAATCTTACAAAACAGAAGGAGGCCTTTCGATTTGCCGTGCCTGTGCCAGCTCTTTGAAAGAGCTATCCAATTAGTCCCACTCCCCCGCTCTTTCCCTATAGCCCTGCAAATATTTATTTTTCAAGTATATATCCAATACGCTTTTGAAAGTTACTATTAAATTTGCTTCCACCATCAGTTCAGACTTCTGAACTCTCTTTTAAAATCCTTATTGTCTGCCACCCCTCCAAACCGCACACCAAGTTTCTCATCAAGTTATCTTCCCTCAGCCTCTGCCTTCAACAATTGCTCATCCTTGGTGGTTTCAATCTTCATCTCAGTTCACCTTGCCCTCTCTCCTCCAAATTCAATGACCTCCTGTACACTCTAAACCTCTTCTTCCATATAAACTCTCCTACCTATACTCACATACACACCCTCAACCTTGCCAGGTACCTTTCTACTCCCATGGGGTGCCATTTTAACTTTAGACAATAGTGTAAAACGAGCAACATAGGATCGACTGCCCGTTACACATCTCTCCCAATGAAAATCGGGCGAGTTGAATAATGGACGACCGATCTGGTATTGCCCAGTTTACACCATCACCAAAAGTTTAAATTATCCCAATGCCGATTCCCTGTCTTAACCTCGCAAGCTGAACATGATGTTAAACGGACTGAAGGACCCCCCACCGGCACTATTTAAAGGGATCATGAACTACTTTTTAGAGGTTTCCTATACTTGGCTAAAGTTTGAATTGTCTGCAGGGAGTGGTCTGGCTGGTGCTGAAGTACTTTTATGTTGATTTAAAAGCTTGTGCTGAAACAAGTTGCTTCTAGACATGGGTGGCCTGGTAGGGCTTCCTCTGGGAATTGAGCATGACTGGGTGAATGAAGAGAGGTCACGCAGAGCAGGTCAAGCTGCTAGAAGAAGGAGGAGGGTGAGGGAGAAGAAGGGCTCTCAGCAGGAGGCCATATCCACTGAAGGTCTTTAAGGAGCAATTCTCTTACCCCAACTTCAGTGAGGACCAATGCATGAGACGTCTTCATTTTACAAAAGAGGTCCTGAGTAAAATCTGTCAACTGCTGCAGCCACAACTGCAACCTCAAAGTAGGGCAAGGACAGCATTATCTGTGGCTCTTAACCTTTTTGCATCTGGCACCTTCCAGGCTGCTGCGGGAGATATAAGCAACATCTCGCAGTTTGCAGTAAACTGCTGCATAAGGGAGATCACTGAGGCTCTCTATACACAGAGAAACAGTTTAATCTTATTCCCTCTTGCCAGAGACAAGCAGGCGAAGGGAGCCCGAGGGTTTGCTCGGATTGCAGGCTTCCCCATGTTGCAGGGTGCCAATGACTGCACGTACATTGGCCTTGCGTGCACCTCATGTGAACTCAGCCATTTTCATGAACTGAAAGGGATTTAATTCCCTCAATGTGCAGCTGGTGTGCAACCACAGGCAGCGCATCATGCAGGTGAATGCCCGTTATCCTGGCAGCAGTCACGATTCCTTCATTCTGCAGCAGTCCTCTGTGCCAGCTGCTTTTGACCTACCAGGGCAAGTCAAAGGCTGGCTACTGGGCGACAAGGGTTATCCACTCATGACATGGCTCATGACTCTGGTCGGAACCCACGCACACGTGCACAGCAGGCAAACAATGAGAGCCGTGCTGCCACAAGGAACGTTATAGAGCTCACCATTGGCGTCCTCAAGCAACGCTTCCACTGCCTGGACCACTCTGGAGGAGCCCTCAATGGAGGAAGAAAAGGAAGACTTGCAATTATATCCTGCCTTTTACGACCTCAGGATGTCCCAAAGAGCTTTACAGCCAATTAATTACTTTTGGAGTGTAGTCACTGTTGTAATGTAGGAAATACTGCAGCCAATTTGTGCACAGCAAGCTCCAACAACAATGTGATAATGACCAGATAATCTGTTTTTAGTGATGTTGATTGAGGGATAAATATTAGCCAGGACACTGGGGTGAACGTCCCTGCTCTTCTTCAAAATAGTGCCTCGGGATCTTTAATATCCACCTGAGAGAGCAGACGAGGCCTCGGTTTAACGTCTCATCCAAAAGACAGCACCTCTGACAGTGCAGCACTCCTTCAGTACTGCATTGGAGTGTCATCCTACATTTTTGTGCTCAAGTCTCTTGAAGTGGGACTGGAACCTACAACCTTCTGATTCAGAGGCAAGAGTACTACCATTTAGTCTGTTTATGCCTCTGTGAAGCACCATGGAATGTTTTACTATGCTAAAGGTGCTATATAAACACAAGTTGTCGGCGTTACTGTTATGTAGTCAGTTGCCTTCTTTGAGAGTACGTACAAGTCCAAAAGCTGTAAACTAGCTTCACTTACTCAAACATGAGCAGGTTATTCCCTTTTATTGAGGACTGTCCTTTTCCAGGAGTGGATTATACTTGCACTTTTCTTTCAGTATACCCCTGAAAAGGGGAAACCATTATCAAGTCACTGCTTTAAGTCAAGAATTCAACGTAACCACTTGATCTTGTTATTGCGTCAAAGCACCTCGGAAGTAACGCATCTGCAAAATGGGAAGAAACAACTTTCTCAGCCTACTTAAATTAATTTAAGCCCCACTGTAAAAGCAAAAGCAGCACTCTACATTTGGATACCACCTCCTCAAAGAATAAAGCTGAAATGAAAGTAGGATCACAAGGCTTAGTAATCTGCAGTTAGTGTACTACTGTGTCAATTGTACAATCCATTACATAAAGCACTCCCCAGAGGAAGGAAACAGACATCAAATGAAGCTCTTAATAGTCTGTCAATCCAATTGGCCCTCAAGATATTGCACAACAGTATAATAAGCCACTGACACCCTTTGCCTTTCACACTGTAAGATTGCTAATTATTTTTTTATTTTTTAAAAAGCATTAAATTCAGTTTTCCATAAATAAAACAAGACATCTGCTCTGGAAGCCCCTCCTCTACCTATTGAGATGAGTTGGCTTCTTACTGCCCATCGATTTCACAGCAATTCATCATTCTGATCTGCTTTCCTTTTAATCTCATATTGCCAGGAGGGTGATGCTGAGTTGAAATAGCAAGTAACCAATGATTAAACACCACTTTTCCCCCTCTCCCATGTGAAATGACTGCAAAGCAATACTTGGAAGCAAGGCAGAGGGTCAATTACCTCTAAGAGGATTTCATCACTTTCGAGTTCTTGGTCTATTGTTTATTCCTCTCCGTGACAGTCACTGCCAGTCAAAGCAGATAATTAGTTATAAATAGGTTATTATTTGAATCACTCCGGAAGGATGAGAAGGTCCATTTGTATTGTAAGTATTAGATATTAAAGAGACGTTAACAGATATTAAATGAAAATATTAGCAAGTTTTGCAGTTCCTTTTCCCCACTTCAAGAAGAATGCCTTCTTTGACGTGACCACATATCAGGAACCAAGTGATGCATTGGAGTCTTGTCCCTTAATTTTTTTTTATTCGTTCCTCGGATGTGGGCGTCGCTGGCAAGGCCAGCATTTATTGCCCATCCCTAGTTGCCCTTGAGAAGGTGGTGGTGAGCCGCCTTCTTGAACCGCTGCAGTCCGTGTGGTGAAGGTACTCCCACAGCGCTGTTAGGGAGGGAGTTCCAGGATTTTGACCCAGCGACGATGAAGGATCGGCGATATATTTCCAAGTCAGGATGGTATGTGACTTGGAGGGGAACTTGGAGGTGATGGTGTTCCCATGCGCTGCTGCCCTTGTCCTTCTAGGTGGTAGAGCGCGCAGGTTTGGGAGGTGCCGCCGAAGAAGCCTTGGTGAGTTGCTGCAGTGCATCTTGTAGATGGTACACGCTGCAGCCACGGTGCGCCGGTGGTGGAGGGAGTGGATGTTTAAGGTGGCGGATGGGGTGCCAGTCAAGCGGGCTGCTTTGTCCTGGATGGTGTTGAGCTTCTTAAGTGTTGTTGGATCTGCACTCATCGAGGCAAGTGGAGAGTATTCCATCACACGCCTGACCAGTACCTTGTAGATGGTGGAAAGGCTTTGGGAGTCAGGAGAAGAGACACTCGCCACAGAATACCCAGCCTCTGACCTGCTCTTGTAGCCACAGTATTTATGTGGCTGGTCCAGTTAAGTTTCTGGTCAATGGTGACCCCCAGGATGTTGATGGTGGGGGATTCGGAGATGGTAATGCCGTTGAATGTCAAGAGGCGGTGATCAGACGCTCTCTTGTTGGAGATAGTCATTGCCTGGCACTTGTGTGGCGCGAATGTTACTTGCCACTTATCAGCCCAAGCCTGAATGTCGTCCAGGTCTTGCTGCATGCGGGCATAGACTGCTCATTATCTGAGGGGTTGCGATTGGAACTGAACACTGCCATCATCAGCAAACATCCCCACTTCTGACCTTATGATGGAGGGAAGGTCATTGATGAAGCAGCTGAAGATGGTTGGGCCTAGGACACTGCCCTGAGGAACTCCTGCAGTGATGTCCTGGGGTTGAGATGATTGGCCTCCAACAACCACATCCATCTTCTTTTGTGCTAGGTATGACACCAGCCAGTGGAGAGTCTTTCCCCTAATTCCCATTGACTTCAATTTTACTAGGGCTCCTTGATGCCACACTCGGTCAAATGCTGCCTTGATGTCACGGGCAGTCACTCTCACCTCACCTCTGAAATTCAGCTCTTATGTCCATTTTTAGGACCAAGGCTGTAATGAGGTCTGGAGCTGAGTCCTGGCGGAACCCAAACTGAGCAGCGGTGAGAAGGTTGTTGGTGAGTAAGTGCTGCTTGATAGCACTGTCAACGACACCTTCCATCACTTTGCTGATGATTGAGCGTAATGATTAATCTCTGGAATCTAGCTTCAAAGCCAGTCTAGAGTGGTGGGAGGATTATTTAAAAAAATCTCATCTCTTTGATGGATACAAAGGTCCTACTTAAAATCAATCTAGAGAGTCTCAAGCAAGTTGCTGGTAAGCATATTCTGCGGTGCAGAACTGTCCATAATTCAACACTAATTGCCACTGATGCTACATTTGCATTGATGCTGTGGTAGGAGGATGGTAGCAATGCACTCATGCCACTTGGGCTCCATGACCCATCCAATGTAGTGTTTTTCCACTTACTTCTGAAGGCAGATGTACCCCCTTTGCACACACTGCCGCCAAATATCACTATGTTTGCTGGTTGCAAGTGGGTTGAGTAATTCAGTGCTTACCTGTACAATTTTCCACTCACCGAGCTGTATTCACTTTCTATGGTCACAGGTTGGTTTTCACAGCATTTAATTAGACAATATTGTAAAACTACTTCCTATACTTTTAAGAAGCCATAAATTGGCATTATTACTCAGAATATAGGCATAGGGTGGCAACAGCCAAGGCTTGGAGATCCACCCCTAAGTGTGTCTGAGGGTTGCTCACGTTTAATTGGCTAAAACCACATTGTTTACCTGGGACAAAGTATACCTGGGACAAAGTATGAGTTGTTTGTTCAGCTAGAGCCGTCCCACCTATTAAGGTGCTGAATTGTATAGTTATTTGGAATTCCAATCTCCATTGACAGGTCGACCTGTTAAGGCATATCAATGAGCTAACCTGATTGGTCAATGATCAACAGCACCCTAAAGTATTGTGAACTCTAGATTTGGCTGTCGCAAATCCACATCATATCGGCTCTGGGATCTCACTCTGTTGCAGTTGGAAGTGTAGGAGCTCTGAACCATGATGGAGAACTGTGTGGACAACACACCTTATATGCTACAAGATTAACTTGCATTGGAACTTTGTTCTCACTGAAGAGCAATGAGAAAGACCAGAGAATCCTTCACCCCTTCTCCGCAAAGCCCGATAGAATTAAGTACAAGCTAAAGTTGGCATCCACCAGAACGCCCAGATACCAATATGAATAAACAATTGGGACAGTCACTCCTTATATCTTCTAATCAATACTTTAATGATCTCTTCTCAGAGCCATGCAGAGCCACGATACCACATTTGGGGCACTCACTACCATATCCCACTGGTTAGTCAATCATTCAAGATGGTGAACTGAATCCTGAGACCCCTAACAATAAATCATCTGGAAAAAGCACCACCATATTTTCCGTAATATCTGGAACAGAGACTCGAAGACCATCCTTTGTAATGCCACCTCACACATCACTTCCAAAGACACTGGATGGATGACAGTGGACAGTCTTTTCTTACTCCTTTTCAAAGAGCAATAGGCTCAGCCAATCTCACATCTAATCTTCTATGAATTTTGGAGCTGGAGAACACATTCCAGTTAAAATTCAGGATTCTGCCATGAATTCCCAAGAATCAGGTCAAAATCTTTTTGAAAGTTGATTAAAAAAAAGTATAATAAATATATTTCCCAAAAGGCATACAACGTTTCACGGTCTTGTATAAAACCACAAATTCCCTATATATTCCTCGCAAGAGCAAAATCCAATTTATTCCCTTTTTATTACACCATGCGCCTTGAGTTATGATTTGGAATGCATTGTCTGAAAGGGTGGTGGAAGCAGATACAATAGTAACTTTCAAAAGGGAATTGGGTATATACTTGGAAAGGAAAAATTTGCAGGGCTAAGGGGAAAGAGCAGCGGCAGCGGCGAGAGGATAAAGAGCGGCCCGAGAGCGGACCTGAATTAAAGCAGCGGGAGCGGCGAGAGGATAAAGGGCGGCCCGAGAGTGGACCTGAATTAAAGCAGCAGGAGCGGCGAGAGGATAAAGAGCGGCCCGAGAGCGGACCTGAATTAAAGCAGCGGCAGCGAGAGGATAAAGAACGGCCCGAGAGTGAACCTGAATTAAAGCAGCGGCAGCGAGAGGATAAAGAGCGGCCCGAGAGTGAACCTGAATTAAAGCAGCGGGAGCGGCGAGAGGATAAAGAGCGGCCCGAGAGCGGACCTGAATTAAAGCAGCAGGAGCGGCGAGAGGATAAAGAGCGGCCTGAGAGAGGACCTGAATTAAAGCAGCGGCAGCGAGAGGATAAAGAGCGGCCCGAGAGCGGACCTGAATTAAAGCAGCGGCAGCAGTGATTCAAAAACAGCGTTAAAGAGTGACATCACCAGAGAGCAGGTAGGTGATTGGTTGGTGAGTATTACAGCTCTTTTTTGCTCCCTAAGTTAGGGAAGGGGGTTAAACTAAGAGCTGAGAAACTAACTTGCTAGTACTTATTAAATTAATAACTTAAACTAAATAAAATAATCAAACAATAAACCTAAGTATCGATTGAATAAAATCTTTAACTAATTAATAAATAAAACAAGGGGTTAGAGATGGCAGGGCAGGTGGTGTGTCATAACTGCAGCATGTGGGAGTCTGTGGAGAGCATCGTGATCCCGAGCAACCACATCTGCAGTAAGTGTCTGCAGCTCGAAGAACTTCGGCTCAGAATTGTTGAGCTGGAGTACGAGCTACAGACATTGCGCTGCATCAGGGAGGGGGAGAGTTACCTGGACACTTTGTTCCAGGAGTGAGTCACACCCTTTAGGTTAAGTAGTACTTTAGAGTTCGTCAGTGGTCAGGGACAGGAGGGTGTGACTACGAGTCAGGAAGGTACGGGGACCCAGGATGTAGTGATGGAGGAGCCTCAGCCCTGGACCTTGTCCAACAGCTACGAGGTACTTTCTACCTGTATGGATGAGGAAAAGGACTGCACGGAGGATCCAGTTGTCGTGGTCCATGTAGGAACCAACGACATAGGTAGAACTAAGAATGAGGTTCTGCTGAGGGAGTTTGAGGAGCTAGGGTCTAAATTAATAAACAGAACCACAAGGGTAATAATCTCTGGATTGCTACCTGAGCCACGCACAAATTGGCATAGGGTCAATGCGTGGCTCAAAGAGTGGTGTGAGAAAAAGGGGTTTCAAATCATGGGGCACTGGCACCAGTACTGGGGAAAGAGGGAGATGTTCTGTCAGGATGGGCTCCACTTAAACCAGGCTGGGACCAGCGTCCTGGCGAATTGAATAACTGGGGCTGTAGATAGGGCTTTAAACTAAAAAAGCATGGGGGAGGGGTCAGGTTAGGGAAAATTTAGAAATCTAAAGAGAAAGGTCAAGGCAATAGAGCGGTGTAGCGATTTGGATAAAAATAAGTAGTGTGACAGGAAGGGACAGAGAGTTTAATGGTAGCAGTGCAGCAGAGAATAAGGTCAAAGCAGGGAATAATAGTAAAAAATTTAAATTAAAGGCTCTTTATCTGAATGTACGAAGCATTTATAACAAGATAGATGAACTAGTGGCACAAATAGAGATAAATGGGTTTGATATAATAGCCATTACAGAGACATGGTTGCAAGGTTGCCAAGGTTGGGAACTAAATGTTCATGGGTACTTGACATTTCGAAAAGACAGGCAGAATGGAAAAGGAAGGTGGGTAGCCCTGATAATAAAGGATGACATAAGGAAATTAGAGAGAAAGGATCTTGGCTTGGAAGATCAAGAAGTAGAATCAGTATGGGTTGAGATAAGGAATAACAAGGGGCAGAAAACACTGGTAGGAGTAGTATATAGGCCCCCCTAACAGTAGCTATACCGTTTGACAGAATATTAATCAAGAAATAGTAGGAGCTTGCAACAAAGGTAATGCAATAATCTTAGGGGACTTTAATCTTCATATAGACTGGACAAATCAAATTGGCAAAGGTAGTCAGGAGGATGAGTTCATGGAATGCATTCGGGACAGTTTCCTAGAACAATATGTCATGGAACCAACCAGGAACAAGCTATTTTAGATCTTGTACTGTGTAATGAGACAGGGTTAATTAGCAATCTCATAGTAAAGGATCCTCTCGGGCAGAGTGATCATAATATGATAGAATTTCACGTTAATTTTGAGAGTGGCTTGCCTAAGTCTGAAACTAGAGTCTTAAGCTTAAATAAAGCCAATTACATAGGTATGAGGGGCGAGTTGGCTAAGGTAGATTGGAAAAATAGATTAAAAGGTATGGTGGTAGATAAGTAGTGGCTAGCATTTAAAGAAATTTTTCATAATTCTCAACAAAAATACATTCCATTGAGAAACAAAAGCTCCACAGGAAAAGTGATCCAACTAACTAAAGAAGTTAAGGATAGCATTAGATTGAAAGAAGCTTATAATGTTGCAAAGAATAACAGTAAGCCTGAGGATTGGGAGAGTTTCAGAAACCAGCAAAGGTTGACCAAAAAATTGATAAATAGGGAAAAAATAGAGTATGAGAGAAAACTTGCAAGAAATATAAAAGCAGATTGTAAGAGTTTCTACAAGTATGTAAAAAGGAAAAGAGTAGCAAAAGTAAACATTGGTCCCTTGGAGGCTGAGACAGGAGAAATTATTATGGGGAATAAGGAAATGGCAGAAACGTTAAACAAATATTTTGTATCTGTCTTCACAGTAGAAGACACAAAAAGCATACCAAAAATGGTGGGGAACCAAGGGTCTAATGAGGGTGAGGAACTTAATGTAATTAATATAAGTAGATAAAAAGTACTAGAGAAACTAATAGGACTAAAAGCCGACAAATCCCCTGGACCTGACGGCCTACATCCTAGGGTTCTAAAAGAGGTGGCTGAAGAGATAGTGGATGCATTGGTTTTGATCTCCCAAAATTCCCTAGATTCTGGAATGGTCCCAGCGGATTGGAAGGTCATAAATGTAACACTGCTATTCAAGAAAGGAGGGAGAGAAAAAACAGGGAACTACACGCCAGTTAGCCTGACATCAGTCATTGGGAAAATGCTGGAACCCATTGTTAAGGAAGTGGTATCAAGTCACTTAGAAAATCATAACATGATAAGGCAGAGTCAACATGGTTTTATGAAAGGGAAATCGTGTTTGACAAATTTATTAGAGTTTTTTGAGGATGTAACTAGCAGGGTAGATAAAGGGGAACCAGTGGATGTTGTATATTTGGATTTCCAAAAGGCATTCGATAAGGTGCCACATAAAAGGTTATTACATAAGATTAGGGCTCATGGGGTTGGGGGTAATATAGTAGCATGGATAGAGGATTGGTTAATGGACAGAAAACAGAGAGTAGGGATAAACGGATCCTTTTCAGGTTGGCAGGCTGTAACTAGTGGGGTGCCGCAAGGATCAGTGTTGGGGCCTCAGCTATTTCCAATCTATATTAATGACCTAGATGAGGGGACCGATTGTAATATATCCAAGTTTGCTGATGATACAAAGCTAGGTCGGACAATAAGCTGTGAGGAGAACACAAAGGGTGCAATCTTGCCAGCCCTGGGGAGGCGGGACTGCCGGGAAAATGGCAGAATTTGGGGGTGGGTGCCCAACCCGCCCCCAACCCACCTCTGTGCCATCTTGCCAGGAGGCGGGTAGCCGTCCCGCGCCGGGTCCCGTCTCCTTGGAGGCGGGAAGGGGATTACAGCCACTTAACAGCCTGTTAACAGGTAGTTAACAGGCAGATAAGAGGATTATCCCTATTTTATCCACAAAAGTGTGGGCTTCCCGAAGGCTGCGAACCCCGCCAGGGTCACCGAGGCGAGTAGTGGGTCTGCGGGGGTCGGAGGGGTGCAAAAGTGCGCTGTGAAGGTAAGTGAGGGAAGTAGAAAGTATGAGAAAAAGTTTACTTGCCTTTGTTTCTTCCTGCAGGCTTCAAGAGTTGGGTATGCGGAGAGTCTCGCATCTCCGCGGCAGAGATGACAGATGGCTGCTGCATTCTCCAATGCAACAACCATCTAATTTCTACAAAGAGGTTTGATGAGTCAAGAACTCATCAAACTACAGAGAATGTCAGTGTTTGACAGCTTCACAGAGTGTCATACACTGACATTCTCTGTAACCTGCTTTCCTTTAATTGGCCTGCTAAGCCCGCTGGGCGGGCTTAACAAGGTCAACCAAGGGAAAAAAGCGTGGGTTGGCCACTAATCGATGGAGGCGGGACATCGACCCGACAAGCAGCAGTCCCGCATCCAATGCGCCCCCATTGCCAAAATCGCCCCCTTTAAAGAGTCTGCAAAGGGATATAGATAGACTAAGTGAGTGGGCAGTAAGGTGGCAGATGGAGTATAATGTAGGGAAATGTGAGGTTATTCACTTTGGTAGGAAGAATAGAAAAACAGAATATTTTTTAAATGGTGAGAAACTTTCAGATTTTGGTGTTGAGAGAGAGTTGGGTGTCCTCGTGCAAGAAACACAGAAAGCTAGCATGCAGGTACAGCAAGCAATAAGGAAGGCAAATGGCATGTTGGCCTTTATTGCAAGGGGGTTGGAGTATAAGAGTAAGGAAGTCTTGCTACAATTGTACAGGGCCTTGGTGAGACCACACCTGGAGTACTGTGCACAGTTTTGGTCTCCTTATCTAAGGAAGGATATTCTTGCCTTGGAGGCGGTGCAACAAAGGTTCACTAGATTGATACCTGGGATGAGAGGGCTGTCCTATGTTGAGAGATTGTGTAGAATGGGCCTATACTCTTTGGAGTTTGGAAGAATGAGAGGTGATCTCATTGAAACATACAAGATTCTGAAGGGGATTGACAGGGTAGATGCTGAGAGGTTGTTTCCCCTGGCTGGAAAGTCTAGAACTAGGGGGCATAGTCTCAGGATAAGGGGTAGGCCATTTAAGACTGAGATGAGGAGGAATTTCTTCACTCAGAGGGTTGTGAATCTTTGGAATTCTCTGCCCCAGAGGGCTGTGAATGCTGAGTCTTTGAGTATATTCAAGGCTGAGATATAGATTTTTGGACTTGAGGGGAATCAAGGGATATGGAGATCGGGTGGGAAAGTGGAGTTGAGGTCGATGACCAGCCATGATCTTATTGAATGGCAGAGCAGGCTCGAGGTGCCATATGGCCTACTCCTGCTCTTATTTCTTATGTTCTTATGAGTGAGACTAGTTGGATAGCACTTTCAAAGAGCCAGCACAGGCACGATGGGCCAAATGGCCTCCTTCTGTGCTGTAAGATTCAATGAAATGCATCAGATATACATGCCAAAATGATCAAAAAAACAGCAGTGTGCTATCGATGAGATACCATGCTAGTTTTTGGTTTCACTGGCACAGAAAGCACAATTGGACTTTATGGCATCAATGGTATGCATGCTTCAATCAGCTAGGGGTTAAAGTACACTGTTGCTGCAGTGTAAGGAGAATGTTCCTCTGCATGTAATCCATGCTGCACTTGAACTAGGAGTTCTCGATGCTAACACTAGATACAAAATAGTGTAAAAGTGTTTCATTCCTCAGCACTGACATCTTTCATTTACTGAGCATAAAACTGTTAAATTATCTATAGAGGAAAAAAAACGACGCCGACCACATTTAACAACAATCCAATTCCACCCAATGTACAACACTAATTGCTTGAGAAGTGTGAAATCAGCATTGTTACAGATGGATCCTGATGGCCAGCTTCCATTCGTTAATACTGAAGCAAATAGAATTCTGAACTGTATCGCCAAAACAGTAGAGTAAAAGTCAGAGGAAGTTATGCTCAAACTGGTCAGACCACATTCTGAGCACCATGTCCAGTTTTGGTCACCAAAACATAAAGGAGACAATTCAAGCCCTGGAAACCATTCAGAGAAAAACCACAAGGCTTATTATCCCTAGCATCGGAGGACTTGTTTATGAGGCAAGACTGCAGGAACTTTAGCTCTCAGGCCTGGAAAGAAGGCAACTGAGAGGTGATTTGAAAGAACTATAGTAAACAGTGTAGGAAAGAGTAGACCAAGATGACACAAGTTCAAACTAGGAAAATGTAAATTTAGGGCTGAAAGTAGTTCTTCACAGTGATCAACACATGAAATAGACTTCCAGGTAGAGTAGTGGAGGCAAAAGCCCAGAATCAGTTAAGAAACACTTGGATGGCCTTCCTCATCTGTACTTTTTTTTTATTCGCTTATGGGATCTGGGCGTCACTGGCAAGGCCAGCATTTATTACCCATCCCTAGTTGCGCTTGAGAAGGTGGTGGTGAGCCGCCTTCTTGAACTGCTGCAGTCCGTGTGGTGATGGTACTCCCACAGTGCTATTAGGTAGGGAGTTCCAGGATTTTGACCCAGCGACGATGAAGGATCAGCGACATACTTCTAAGTCAGGATGGTGTGTGATTTGGAGGGGAACTTGGAGGTGCTGGTGTTCCCATGCTCCTGCTGCCCTTGTCCTTCTAGGTGGAAGAGGTCGCAGGTTTGGGAGGTGCTGCCGAAGAAGCCTTGGCGAGTTGCTGCAGTGCATCTTGTAGATGGTACCCACTGCAGCCACGGTACGCCGGTGGTGGAGGGAGTGAATGTTTAAGGTGGTAGATGGGGTGCCAATCAAGCGGGCTGCTTTGTCCTGGATGGTGTCGAGCTCCTTGAGTGATGTTGGAGCTGCACTCATCCAGGCAAGTGGAGAGTATTCCATCACACTCCTTACTTGTGCCTTGTAGATGGTGGAAAGGCTTTGGGGAGGCAGGCAGTGAGACACTCGCCGTAGAATACCTAGCCTTTGACCTGCTCTTGTTGTCACAGTATTTATGTGGCTGGTCCAGTTAAGTTTCTCTCATTATTTTATACTGACTTCAGATTGACTGGAAATGTCAGAAGAAAAATTGTATCCACCCGTAATCTTGATTTAGCACTGCTATTTTGTGCTATATAAAAGGCAATTAACTCTTAATTCATGATTTTTTAAAAGATTACCACCTATAACTCACTAAGTAGCTATGGGGCACTATCGCTACATATCTTACACATACACGCACGTACACAGACTTAACACCTGCTGCTAAGATCCCTTGCTGCTTCCCTCACTCCACATGCTGCCCAGAGACTTTCTGTTCCAGTTCCTGCTGTTTTGTTGTGGATGGCAGCTGCAGTACATGTGGTGCCATCCTCCATCAGCCACCTCTAGAGTAGTCAATTCTGTCAGTGCTGGAGCAGTGTGGACTGAGCTGACGGCTTCCAACTTTCCTGAGCCAAGTCGGCACAGCTCATCTCTGGACCATGTCAAGATTGATTGGCACTGCCTCCCTCCCGTTCCACTGAAACTAGGTATCTGAATCGGCAGCGGTCACGCATGTGAAGCACATTACCCGACCATCTCACCTACCTCTGTCGAAGATGCTCATTGATGATCACAAAACACACAGAGGCAGTTTTAAATCAGTTTAATGCAGGTGGTCCCCCCAGAGCAGCGGAAACAGAGTGATGTCAAGTTACATTTTGGGGGAGGTGAGAAAGGTTACCTGCAGTTTGTGTTGAGAATGTACTCAAGCACATCAAGCTCATCATAAGTCACTGCTGCATAAAAACGTCAAAGGACAGACGCTGTGGAGGGGAATTCTTAATTAACAGTTACTGGCCGATTTAAATATTATCGCAGCATGCCACACCGTTCACACTTCATAACACAGTGTATGTGAAATTTACATAAAATGATGAGGTTATTGTGCATTTTATAGTGTTCCAACAGCTGTTGTACACGAGTCCATGAGTTGTCCATGAGTGAACTCTTCAACTTGGTGCCGATGCTCAGGACAAAATATTGAGATCAAACATAAGAGCAAGGCACCAGAATGTTACTACTGTACAACGACGCAATTTTCTTTGGGGGAGGGGGAGATTCAGAACATCAAATCTGCAGCTGCTGTCATTTCTATTGACCAGCTCCGTTCATACGTATTCATAAAGTGCACATAAAAGCAGTGACGTGAACTTCTCTTCTAAATAACAGGCTAATTTCTGTGAAAATAACCCTTCACCCACATATACTGAAAACAACTGTAACATTGTGCCACTGTTGCTGTGATATATATACCGCCTGCCAAATGTACAATTTTTTTTTTAAAGTTGTGATTATTTTTTTGGAGTGCTGAGAAATAGAACGTTTCTTGCTCCCATACTCAGGACTGCACTGTTGTGATATTTTCAGGTCACACATCAGCCATTTTTATGGGCCTCTTTGAGTGAGACTGCCAATTTAGTGAGTGATTTTATGCTGTGAACTTCAGTCTACTCGGAACTGAGTTGAGACCATCCAGCCTCATTTCACACAGGGCTCTTTACAGTCAGCGGAGAAATAAACTCCCATCCCATCATTTTGAGTTGGATTCAAACCCATTCGATACAACTCCACAAGCGAAAGGTTACTGTATTATCCCAAATTCACTTCCCTGTCCCCTTTCAAATTAGATTTGAATAGAACTTGTCCTACCCTGGCCACTCTCAAAAAAGCCATACCACATACCTGGGTCCCTGGCTGACACCTCCTGCAACCAGATTTCCACTCCCAAAATTAATGGAAATGTCCCCGGACGCCGCCCGTGCGCCGCCCATTTCAGGGCTCGAGCGTACCGTACCTGCCCTCACTTTAAAATCGGGGCCAATGGATGTGTTTATGGGCAAGTTTAATTTTGTTTTGAAGAATGATGCAATTTTTTATTTATAATTAAAAGCACGGAAGTTATAAATCACTGGTTAGGCCTCAGCTGGAGTCTTGTATCCAATTCTAGGCACCACACTTTTGGAAGGGTGTCAAGGTCGAGGAGAGGGTGAAGAGGAGATTTTACCAGAATTCTGCGCTGTATGATTCTATTGTAAATTTACACAGTGGGGTGAGTTGGAAAGCCACACGGCCACCAAATTAACTGATACATAGAGCAATTTGATTGCCTGGATTTGTGTTGGGTTGCTGATTGGTTCTAGCTGTTGAGTAAATTGATGTGGTTTATGACTTCTTTCGCTTTAGTCATGGACATATTTGAGCCACTGAACATGGTTCACTTAAGATATTGGTTTGTGATTACCTCAAATATTGTACTGATAAAAAAAAGTCAATCATGATCATTTGCCCCCAGTATTATGGACACTTTTGTGGTGTGGTGCCCTACAGACACGTGATAGATGTAAAAATTTTATTCAAATAGAAAAACTAAAAGTGCCCAAGATGACCTGACCTCTGCTGAGTTAACTAATCTCAACTAGGACAGCAGTTGGAAAGCACTAAATTGGCCTAGGCAGGGTGGGATGGTTAAATCAGCCAATGTAATCCAGTGACCTCTGATAGAAAATGTATGTTGGCAAAGTGCGGACAGGATCAGGTTCAGCTGTGATAGCCATGATCAAAATACCTTGGGAAGCATAGTTCACTGAGCAGAAGGTTTGCTTTTATTAGAACTTGGAATCATAGGGGGGAAAAATTCAGCTGCTTGCGCCTCCCGTTAGCGCCTTAAGAGGGCGCTAATGGGGCGTAAAGCAGCTAACGCCCGGGCGCAGCGCCGCCCACGCCTCCCGAAAAATTTAGTGGGAGGTTAGCGGCGGCGGCAGCCGGTAGCGCCCTGTGGCGCTGCGCCGCCGGCGATGACGTCATCGCCGTGCGCAGCACCCCGCTCGCGCCCCGGCCGTGATCTTCAGTCGCGCCCCCTGATTTACCGCCAGACGCTATGTCCGACGGGTTCAGGGAGGCGTACGTGCGGCCGGGGCGGCGATATTTAAAGGGGAGGTGGCAGGCGGCCATTTTTGTTGCTGGCCGCCTGCCAGCACCTGCCCCCGTTGCTGTCCCCGGCCCCCGTGAAGCCCCCCCACCATGAAGTGCCGGCTGCGCTCCAAGAGCCCGGCACTTCTCTTGAGTGCCGGGCTCTTTTGCCGGCACTCCCGATCCCTGGGGGCCCAGCTGGGCCCCGGTTCGCGCTGCGCAGGGTCCCTCCCCTTTAAGAAGGGGAGGAAGGCCTGCAATACCGCGGCGCGACGTGCCGCAGCGCGTGGCGCTGCGGCACGTAGCGCCAGGATATTCACTCGCAGCGCCCCAAGAGGGATGCGGGGTGCTTCCAGTGGCGCCCCGCTTCCCTCTTGGGGCGCAACCACTGAAGTTCCGGCGCGGGGCCGCTAATTTTTTTGGGGCGCTAAAAGTCGCGCCCCGGCGAGGTTAGCGCCCCAAATGGGGCGCGACTCAATTTTTACCCCATAGAATTTTATAGCAATAAAGGAGACCAACCCATTGTTCCTATGCTGGTTCTCCAAAACAGCCTTTTAAATACTTAACCAAGTTCCTTTTAAAAGTTATTATGGAATCATCTGTGACTATGCCATACCATGTTCTAACATCCTACTTCACAAAATACTCTCCTATGCTCTCGCTTCATTCTTTTGGTGATGAACTTAAAGTTATGCCTCCTATTTACTCACTAGTAGAAATAGCCTTTCCCTATTTACTTCATCAAAATTGCTCATCATTTTGAACACTTCTAGCAGATTCCCTCTTTACCTTCTCTATTGTAATGACAAAAGAGTCAACAGCAACACCAGCATGTCTGAAAAGCAGACTGGTCCATGGCTACACACACATAAACACACACACAATCCACAAAATGTGAATCTGAGTCAGACTGCAGTATGCTCACACCATCAGTCAATATACCTAGCATGTAAGTTACATTAATACAAAAAGAAAATACTGCAGATGCTGGAAATCTGAAATAAAAACAGAAAATGCTGGAAATACTCAGCAGGTCAGGCAGCATCTGTGAAGAGAGAAACAGAGTTAACGTTTCAGGTCAATGACCTTTCGTCAGAACTGGAAAAAAGCAGGAAATGGAACAGATTTTTAAGCAAGTGTAGGGGCTGGGAAATGGGGGAGGGGATGAAAGAACAAAAGGGAAGGCCTGTGATAGGCTGGAAGGCAGGAGAGATTAAGAAACATTGAGAGACATTAAGAGATATTCAAGGCAAAGGAGATGGTAATGGGACAGGTTAAGAAACAAAGGATGGCTCTAGATGAAGTGTAAATTGCGCTGGCAGAAAGAAAGACAGCTGCCCTGTGGGAGAGAAGAACAGAACAAAAGTGTGGATAAAAAAATATATATATGTTATGATCTGAAATTGTTGAATTCTATGTTGAGTCCAGAAGGCTGTAAAGTGCCTAATCGAAAGATGAGGTGCTGTTCCTCAAGCTTATGCTGAGCTTCCGTGGAACAATGCAAGAGGCCGAGGACGGTGAGGTCTGAGTGGTCCTTCCCAAGATCCACAAACAGGACTGCCCTGGTAGACCCATTGTTTCAGTCTGTTCTTGCCCCACGGAACTTATCTGGTCCTATCTCGACTCTATTTTTTCTCCCCTTGTCCAGTCTCTTCCCACCTACATCCGCGACTCTTCTGACGCCCTCCGCCACTTTAGCAGTTTCCAGTTTCCTGGCCCCAACCGCCTCCTTTTCACTATGGACGTACAATCCCTCTACACCTCTATCCCCCACCAGGACGGCCTGAGGGCGCTCCGCTTCTTCCTTGAACAGAGGCCCAACCAGTCCCCATCCACCACCACCCTCCTCCGCCTGGCTGAACTTGTTCTCACATTGAACAACTTCTCCTTTGACTCCACTCACTTCCTCCAAATCAAAGGTGTGGCTATGGAAACCCGCATGGGTCCTAGCTATGCCTGCCTTTTCGTGGGATATGTGGAACACTCTTTGTTCCAGTCCTACACAGGTCCCATCCCTCACCTCTTTTTCCAGTACATTGATGACTATATCGGTGCCGTTTCCTGCTCTCGCCCTGAACTAGATAATTTCATTCACTTTGCTTCCAATTTCCACCCTTCCCTCATCTTCACATGGTCCATCTCCGACTCTTCCCTTCCCTTCCTCGACTTCTCCGTCTCCATCTCTGGGGATAGGTTATTGACCAACATTCACTACAAGCCCACTGACTCCCACAGCTACCTTGACTACACTTCCTCCCACCTCGCCTCCTGTAAGGACTCTATTCCATTCTCCCAGTTTCTCCGTCTCCACCGCATCTGCTCTGACGATGCCACCTTCCATTTCCGTGCTTCCGACATGTCTTCCTTTTTCCTCAACCGAGGATTCCCCTCCACAGTGGTTGACACGGCCCTTAACCGTGTCCATTCTATCTCCTGCACTTCTGCCCTCACCCCTGCCCCTCCCTCCCGGAACCACGATAGAGTTCCCCTTGTCCTCACCTTTCACCCCACCAGCCTCGACATTCAACGGATCATCCTCCACCATTTCCGCCACCTCCAGCGTGATCCCACCACCAAACGCATCTTCCCCTCACCTCCCCTTTCAGCATTCCATAGGGACCGCTCCCTCCGCGACACCCTAGTCCACCCATCTATCGCCCCCAATACCCCTTCCCCTTCGCCCGGCACCTTCCTGTGCAAGTGAAGGAGATGCAACACCTGCCCTTATACCTCCCCACTTGCCACTGTCCAGGGCCCCAAACACCCCTTCCAGGTGAAACAGCGATTTACTTGTACTTCTTGCAATTTAGTATACTGTATTCGCTGCTCATGATGTGGTCTCCTCTACATTGGGGAGACCAAACGTAGATTGGGTGACCGCTTTGCGGAACACCTCCGTTCAGTCCGTAAGGGGGACCCAGAGCTTCCGGTCGCCTGTCACTTTAATTCACCGCTCCACTCCCACTCAGACCTCACCGTCCTCGGCCTCTTGCATTGTTCCATGGAAGCTCAGCGGAAGCTCGAGGAACAGCACCTCATCTTTCAATTAGGCATTTTACAGCCTTCTGGACTCAACATAGAGTTCAACAATTTCAGATCATAACATATATATATATTTTTTATCCACACTTTTGTTCTGTTCTTCTCTCCCACAGGGCAGCTGTCCTCCATTCTGCCAGCACAATTTACACTTCATCTAGAGCCATCCTTTGTTTCATAACCTGTCCCATTACCACCCCCTTTGCCTTGAATATCTTTTAATGTCTCTTAATCTCTCCTGCCTTCCAGCCTACCACAGGCCTTCCCTTGTGTTCTTTCATCCCCTCCCCCATTTCCCAGCCACTACACTTGCTTAAAAATCTGTTCCATTTCCTGCTTTTTTCCAGTTCTGACGAAAGGTCATCGACCTGAAACGGTAACTTTGTTTCTCTCTTCACAGATGCTACCTGACCTGCTGAGTATTTCCAGCATTTTCTGTTTTTATGTAAATGACATTGTTTGTTGCCTTTGCTACCTCCTTGGAATATACTGTACACCCAAATAATATAACCAGATCAACATTATTCCAGGGCTATAATCCAGCCTTTCTGCAGATTTCTAAATGAAAACTGATTTCTATACTATTACTCTTAGGTTCTTAACTAACGTTACTTCAAGTGATGATTGCAAGTTAACAAACTGAGAATTGCAATGTTGCTCCTGACCAAACCAATAATAAGAGCCATCAGTGTGAATAGTGGACTGCAAGGCATTGAGACCAACATTGGGATAGGAATCCACAATGAAGGCCATTTGTAGCCATTGTATCATTCACTGCTTTTTCTTGCTGCTTTGCAACTCACAGATGCCATCTCAACATCTGTGGGATTAAAATGGTTTCTGTTGATAGCATAAACAAAGTTTGCAGATGAATTATGCCTCTTCTCCACACTGGGCTGGAAGGGGGGGGGGCGGCGGGGAGGAGGGGGGCGGAGTGGGGGGAGGATGGGATAGAGAGTATACACAAAAAAATCTTAAGAATTTTGAATGCATTAAGGGTAATTGCTGAAGCTTGAGTGTAATCTCTCAGCTCCCTCACACTCTGTAGAACTGCTTGCATAACATCTCTCAGCTATATAACAAGAAATGCTCTCAATTCTCAAAATGTAGATAATGTCTGCAACAAACATTAGAACATGTTACACTGCCACTCTCCGTGGACAGTTTGTATTTTTCAACAAACTATTTCACACTAAAAATTAAAATCAATAATGACAAGAGAGCCTGGTGGCTACAATGTTAAAGAGTACATTTAAAAAAATACTTGTTTCAATGGTTAGTGTTCATGACACCCACAGAGGAATTGGCTGAGAGGAGTTGCTGAGCTTGATAATTCATCTGTCCTGACATAACATGCAGAGTTGAAACGGTACAATTGCTAAAGCACCCCAGGGTTAATGGCTGTATCTCTGCTGATGTTACTTCAGGTCCCTTCACAGTGTCAGGCTTCGTAACTCCCTGAGCCACTTCACTACTGAAGTTAGCAAATCAACAACATGAGACAGATATGAAAGATTTTAAAATTCACCAGCGTCGCTTGAGCATACTGACTTTTTCTTTTAAGCTGAAGCACTGATAACCAGGCTCTCTTTAAGAAACGAGGGAGTTTTTGTTTTGCAGTTTGCTAAAATGTTAACGGTTTAATTGTAGCAGGTTTTGATCACACATAGCCCAAAAAAATCAAATTATTTTCCTGAATAATCACACCACGGACATGATGATTGCTGCTAAGTGGAATGAGCACTAACAAGGGAAAATAGATCACAGCTGTGATTCTAAATCTGGCTCCAGGGCGCTTCATGGAGAACAGCGTCTACAAACCAGACGAGGCAACTATTGCTATTACACCTCTCAGCTAGTTCAGTCTGACACTCTTACACGTCAGACAAGTTATAAGTAAGGAGTCCGGGAATTTCTAAGGTCATTACACCATATTTTAGCAACTTGACTGCGCCTTTCTAATTCATTTTTGATTTAAGTCAAAGTCACGATTTTTTTCATAGCAAGCTTCTACAAATTGGGGGCTCTTCAAAAATTGTGACTATGACAGCAGCACAGTGCCACACCTTGTTGGAGTGTCAACATGCATCACCGCAGAGGGGTGGGCTGTGCATTCACAACCACACCATCAAGTGTCCTGATATAAAAACATTTGTGTGGGGAAAGCACTGAATACTCTTCCTCATAATTAACCAGACTGCCTCAAAATGTCTGTTTCAGAGCAGAGTTGCTGGAAGCCTGGGAGCAAGTCAACAACTCTCGGCTGCAGTTGGTGCATGGCCCTGGGAACCAGGCAATGGGGAAAAGATCGGAGTCCTGCCTTCAAAGAAAAATAATTTTTTAAACTAAAGAGGCAGATCTTAATGTTTTCCTCACCTGTGTGACTGCTCACTCCATTCACTGCTACGTAAGGAAGGTAAGCTCCAATGGGGAGAAAGTGCTCCACCAGACACTGAAGTCATGCTTCAGTATCTACATAAGTGGTGAAATTGAGTGGAAAATGAAAGCTCTGGTCAGGAGCCTAAGCCACAAATAATCAAATTTTTTTTTAGATAATTGTTGAAACTGTGAACATATTTTTAAAAATATTAATGACACAAGCTACTATTATGGAAGTAGGATCGAGCTTTATCCTGAAGTGTCTGTTTTGAAAAACAGATTATTGCTGCTATTGTTCTTCATGCACATTAGGATGGTTATGGCCCATTTGGGATGACGAGCATTATAGTGCACACCAAAGGTGTAACACAAACGTATAATATAGAAAGCATGCATCATTACTACAGAAGGCATACGACGTTCAGTGAGACATATATGCCATTTTTTTACACTTGATGTCTTCATAGGAGATGCAAGAGGAAAGAATGCCAGCTCCTCCATCACAAAGACAGCTTGTTCTGCCTCCGGTGGTCATGCAGCATGCCCAATTTACAGCTTGTATATAATGGAGCTGTCACAGAGGTAATTGTAAAATAGTACTGTTTTATGTCAATTTGAAGTACACAAAAATCACCAGCAAAAATTAGTACATGAAACTTCAATTAATTCTCCGCTTCTTTAAACACCATTTTAAATCTCATGAGCTTAAGTGTTTTGTAGTGAATACAGCACCAAATCTTAGCTAACCATTCCCTTTTGCCCGGTGTGTATCATTTATTTAAAGGAGTTGGCACTGAGACAAACACAAGCGACTAAATGTGAGTGAAACAGTCCTTTTCAGTTGGTGTGTGCTGTACCTGGATAGGAGTTGACACTAACATTCACAAGCGATATAGTACTGAATGTGAGTGAATCATTCCATTTCACCTGGTGCGTGCTGTACATGTACAGGAGCTGACGCTGAGACATATACAGCCAGAAACTACTGGTTGTGAACGTCAGCTCTGTGCTTTGCTAGGCGATCCTATTAAAACTCCTGAGGCTCTCAGTCACTCTTTCTTTCAAATATAATTACATTGTGCAAGAACAATTTATAAGCATATGTACATACCAATGCAATTTCATACTTCAGTAGCTATTAAAGGTCAATATTGCGCAAAGCACCCCTTCTTTCCCAAACTACACTGTACACTCCTTGTTCTAATTGCAATCAGGCTCCTGTGCACCTTTATGAATTTTGGACACAGATTATTTATGAAGAGCATCCAGAGCAGGCAATTAATGGCCAGAACCCAAGTCTTCCCACCACACCTTGTTTATTTTGACCCAATTTAAACAAGCATTCTCAAATTGGTGACCACATGTCACATGCTGGCTAGTGATTTTATTCTGTCCCCTGCCAAGAACACAGCACAGCAACTGGGTTGCACAAGTTATTGTTGCTAGTTTTTGTGAAGTTTAAGAACATAAGAAATAGGAGCAGGCCATTCCGCCCTTCTAGCCTGCTCTGTCACCATCCCACACTATCTCCATAGCTCTTGATTCCCTTAGTATCCAAAAATCTATCGAGTAGTGCATGGCTGGAGCCACTTCCACTGAGGTCATGACTCGACCAGTGCTCCAGGTTGCGGTTACCTTGGAAGTTAATTTTTTGGTCCAAGGCTAATATAAGACTAGCTTGTAATTGCAGCAAGACAGACAAATGGATAGAGACAGGCAGAGATGGACACAGATGCACAGGCAGAAAACAAGAGAAAGCAACAGAGAGCAAGAGCTGTACAGACAGCAACATGAGATATACAATGAATAACAGATGACTAGACATAACCCTCCCTAAGCCCCACCAGGTAGATCCCTGGATCAGAAACTCAGTGCAGTTTGTAAAGCAGACTTTGGACAGTTACTCCTCCCAGTTCCCAAAAAGAGGAACGTTGCTGCTATTCATCAGTGCATAAAAGGCTGCCCCAACACACATTGCAGAGATTTGCTCAGTAGTGCAAATGTAAAATGTTCCAAAAATAGCTTTGCTTTACAGCAACAACTATAACAGGAGGAAGATGAAAATGGTTCTGGGTCTGCAGGACACTCACCCAATAGTACTACTGTACATACAGTTTGAATTCCTAATGACAGTGTTAAATCAAACTCACTCTTAAATGGCTTTAGTCATAAGCTGCACATTATCACTTTTTCTCTGGAACATTTTTCAGAGGGACAATCACATCAATAAAAGCTTCAGTTTAATAAAACTCTCATTCAATCTCCTGCTAAACTGATGTAAAAATATGTTCACTGTGTGTCATTGGGTTAAAGTGGTATAACTTTTACCCCCAGCCCTCAACATATCCTTCCTCATCTTTACTACAAGCTTTTTTAATAAACTAAAAATAACTCCATCTTGCCTTCCCCTCCCTTAAAATTTTTATTCAGGCACTGTTCGGTGATACCGGTTCTACAAGAATACATAAAGTAAGGCGACATTGGTGCACAATTACACCCATGAATCCCCAGGCCACTGATCAAAGGGAGACTGAAAGTCTCAACTTATGTTCATTAGTTGATTAAATTATGTAATCAACAATTGCCACTGCATCATAGAATTACATAGAAATTACAACACAGAAACAGGCTGTCCAGCCCAGTCAGTCCAGCCTCAACATTCGCAGTAGTCTTGATCTCATGTACAGTAGGGACAACAATATCCTCTTCATGACCTGTCAAAAATAACGCTGACCTGCAAAGGTCATATGCCCAATCAGGTCCTCAGTTCAAGATGGACCTTGGTCTTCTATGTCCTCTGAAATAAAATAAATTATTTTTTTACTCCCTCTCAATTAGAGAATCTTGGCTCCATCCCTTGATCTACACATAATGGCTCTGGTCATTTAGCTCCCTATTCTCCAGGACCCCATGCCATCATTGCCATAACAATATTAATAGTGCAAAGAATTTGATGTCTTTAGCTAATTTGTTATAGTTGGGCAAATGTATTTATAGAAAGATGGAATCTAGACAAACTACTGTTCACTCAGCAATACACTGCAACAGAAAAGCCAGAGACACCACACACATACACACACATCACTAGAAAGCAGTATCATTGTCAGCATAGCTTATGTGCTTCCTCTGCCTACACACAGCTGAGAAACTGCAATACTTATTTAGTTCTGATTTTTGTATAATTTAGAAGTTTAATATGTTGCTCAGAAATCAGTGGAAGTACAGTACTTGAATTCTCCAGATGGGAAATGGCAATGATATTCAGGAATGAGCATCATATTAAACCTCTAAATTAGACAAAAATCAGAACTAATTAAGTATTGCAGCTTGACCCATTCTGTCCTGACTAGCCAATCCCTTTTTAAAATAAAATACTTAAATGGCACCTTTCAATTCTAAGAGTTAAAAAATTCTTGATACAGTCATGATAAATATTGTATCTAATCAACATGTCTAAGTGACATGTTTTTTGTTTTATACAATGGGAAAACAGACATACAAAAATCATACTTTTAAAGTGTCAAAAAAAATTAAGGAGAGGGAGGCAGTGCAGTTTAAGGGGATGTAGTATATAGTGGTCATATCCTAAAAGTGATGATGTCTTTTCAAAGCATTAAATTAAAAAAATAGTTCTGTGGTTGCTGTGAGTAGACTGACCATCCCAGTTGATTAGTTTAGTTCTCCTGTTCATTAGTGGCATAGCTGTTGCTAGGGGAATATTTGTGGAGTAACATCAGATTCTCTGCAGTGTGTGGTTAGAGTGAATGTGGCTGTTAAGCATTTATGGAGTACATTCTGATTTGCCTAAATGTAAAGAAGAAACACAGCACTGTAAAAGTCATACCTCTTGGATGTTAACCCATGGACTCAATAATGCGCCAATTTGTATGATAAGAAATAGTTACATTGGAGAGGAGTTCTTGCCATTGTCCATACCTCTTCATCAGGTAGCTCATCAATGTTCAGATACCAATTCCTTTTTTTAATTGAGAAGACTTCTAGTTTAGATAGCTTGGATCCTTTCTATACCTCAGTAGTTTCTAGTGTGTCAATTGAACATTGCACTA
The DNA here is from genome assembly GCA_030390025.1 of Squalus acanthias. Classification (NCBI taxonomy): domain Eukaryota; kingdom Metazoa; phylum Chordata; class Chondrichthyes; order Squaliformes; family Squalidae; genus Squalus; species Squalus acanthias. Next base: position 177,638,555 of record CM059427.1, on the reverse strand, counting down.
AGTAACACTTAGCCAAAACTTACATTCTATGCATATATATGTATAGGCACATTCATTATTATAAATACAGAGAGTGGTGAATTCCTCTGTATTTATCCAACTAAAAGATCCCAATCTTCCAATTTTCTCTGAGGTTTTCATGTCAAGTTGTTTGATCAACTTAATATTTAAATGCGGTCCTATATAGAATCATAGAAGGGTTACAGCACAGAGCACAGCAAGAGCACTTCAGCTAGTCCCACTCCCCCACCCTTTCCCCATAGTCCTGCAACTTTTTTTTCCTTCAGGTACTTATCAAATTCCCTTTTGAAAGCCATGACTGAATCTGCCTCCATCATCCTTTCAGGCAGTGCATTCCAGATCCTAACCACTCGCTGCGTAAAAAAGATTTTCCTCATGTTGACTTTGGTTCTTACGTCAATCACCTTAAATCTGTGTCCTCTGGTTCTTGACCCTTCCACCAATGGGAACAGTTTCCCTCTATCTACTCTGTCTAGACCCCTCATGATTTTGAACACCTCTATCAAATCTCCTCTCAACCTTCTCTGCTCTAAGGAGAACAACCCCAGCTTCTCCAGTCTATCCACGTAACTTAAGTCCCTCATCCCTGGAAACATTCTTGTAAATCTTTTCTGCACCCTCCTAAGGCCTTCACATCCTTCCTAAAGAGCGGTGCCCAGAATTGGACACAATACTCCAGTTGAGGCTGAACCAGTGTTTTATACAGGTTCATCATAATTTCCTTGCTTTTGTACTCTTTGCCTCTATTTATGAAGCCCAGGATCCCGTATGCTTTTTTAACTGCTTTCTCAACCTGCCCTGCCACCTTCAACGATTTGTGCACATATACCCCTAGGTCTCTCTGTTCATGCACCCCCTTTAGAATTGTACCCTTCCGTTTCCTACCAAAATGTATCACTTCGCACATTTCTGCGTTAAATTTCATCTGCCACATGTCCGCCCATTCCACCAGCCTGTCTATGTCCTCTTGAAGTCTATCACTATCCTCCTCACTGTTCACTATACTTCCAAGTTTTGTGTCATCTGCAAATTTTGAAATTGTGCCCTGTACACCCAAGTCTAAGTCATTAATATATATCAAGAAAAGCAGTGGTCCAAGTACCAACCCCTGGGTGTACCTTCCTCCAGTTCGATAAACAACCGTTCACCACTACTCTCTGTTTCCTGTCACTTAGCCAATTTCGTATCCATGCTGCCACTGTCCCTTTTATTCCATGGGCTTCAACTTTGCTGGCAAATCTATTATGTGGCACTTTATCAAACGCCTTTTGGAAGTCCATGTACACCACATCAACCGCATTGCCCTCATCAACACTCTCTGTTACCTCATCAAAAAACTCAAAAAGTTAGTTAAACACGATTTGCCTTTAACAAATCCGTGCTGGCGTTCCTTAATGAATCCACACTTGTCCAAGTGACTTAATTTTGTCCCGGATTATCGTTTCTAAAAGTTTCCCCACTACCGAGGTTAAGCTGACTGGCCTGTAGTTCCTTACACCCTTTTTTGTACAAGGGTGTAACATTTGCAATTCTCCACAATTATAACTGTGAACCACCATCTAACAGCAGTGGCTGAAAAGTACAGCAGCTCTGGCACAGGCTATAAAGTATCAATACAAAGTGAAATACTGGAGTTTGAAGATTACAGGCAGCAATTCAATCTCAGGTTCAATGGTCTAACAAACATGCAATGTTGTCACTGAGCGCATTGAGATCTCCCGTGGCAATGCTCACAGGCACTGGCCCGGAGCAGAGCAGAGGGAAACAAACAGAACATTTTTAATAACACAAGTTGGAATAGCCAGCTGCAAAGCCAGCACTTAACTGAGTGCTGAGTTTTTGCATATGCCGAATTCTGAATGCTATGTATTTGTCACGTGGGGGAGAAGGTTCTCCCATTTTCTTATTGAAATCGGGGCACTGGCCTTCCCTATAGATACTCTGCACTATCTTGGACAGGTTTTTTTTAGGGAAACAAGCACCTCTTATCGAGCACAGCAGTCAGCTAGGTTTGGTTAAATAATTGCATAATTCAGTCAAAAGGATGGTTTCATCAAGGCCAGACCAACACTGCCAGCTAGAGTACTAGAGGAACAGACATTCATATTTTGAAATTAGCATGTTTTCAGGAAACCAAATGGCAAAGATATACTTGCAAGAATCTGCATTTACCTGGTTTGCTTTATATAAAGCAAAACACGCGAACCACATTACCCTGTTTTAACCTGGCAGTTTTCTTTTCCATTTTAATCGGAGATAAACATTAATGCTTGCTTTGCAGTTTCTTCTATGTTTCCTTTATGATTGGAGATAAACAAAACAATGCTTTGACCAAAAATACTAAATTATATTTCCTGTCAATTTTTGTGGAGAGATTGATCTCAGCAGCTCCTTGAAATGGGCACACTTTTCCATCCATTTTGGGTCTGGATTTTATAGTAAAGAAGAGTAAATTAATTTGCATCTTTCCTAATATCTGTAACAGTACTTAGTGTAATGGAAAATTTCTGCTTAAATAAACTTGTTTAAATTCAGAACCCCTGTCATGATTCAGGATTATATGGTCATTTTTCCACAGAAAAGACTTGGCTATAAATGGTTTTTAAGCACTGTGAGCAATAGCTGCCTAAAAGATGTTAGCTTTTCAGGACAGCCCCATACTGAGTAGTGAATGCATAGGCCTGATGAGAGGCATTTAAAATGTGGGCTGGACAATTCCTTTGCACAGATCCCAAACAATGATCAATTCGTTAGCAATGTCTGTAATCAAGCACTGTAATGTTGACAGACTCTTTTGATCGCTACTAGTCTTTAAAAAAAAGTCTTCTAAAAATCAGGACGTAGACAGCAAAGGAAGAATAACTTCTGCCTTAATTGTCAGGAAAGGTAGCAGAGAAATGTTATCCTATTTTGTCAAGGGAGCCCACCTCAAAGTGGGTAGCATACGTGTATTCTTTATTTTTTTTAAATAGTACATGAACAGAGATTATACTGATTGTATCTTTCATCATACTGTATATTCTTTATGTTTGCTTACAATAACAACAACTTGCATTTATATAGCACCTTTAACATTGTAAAACATCCCAAGGCGCTTCACAGGAGTGTAATTTGACAAAAATCAACACTGAGTCAAAGAAGGAGACATTAGGACAGATGACCAAAAGAGCATCTTAAAAGGAGGAGAGAGAGGTAGAAAGGTGGAGAGGTTTAGGGAGGGAATTCCAGAGCTTAGGTCATAGGCAGCTGAAGGCACGGCTGCCAATGGTGGAGCGATGAAAATTAAGGATGCACAAGAGGCCAGAATTGGAGGAGCGCAGAGATCTGGGAGGGTAGTAATGCTGAGGAGATTACAGAGATCGGGAGGCGCAGTTTACAAATTGAACTGAATGTCATCTTACCTAGTGTAAACTTGGTCCATCTTCAGTGATATTGAAAGAGTACACATGCACAGGACAATCAGATAGCTTCATGGTCATTTTTACTGATACTGATTTTTAAAAAACACCTGAATTCAAATTCTCAAAATGTCATGGTTGCATTTGAACTCACCATTCTCTGGATTACTAGTCCAATAACATAACCACTACACTACCATACTTGTAAACTTACCCCTGTGTAAACTTCTCAATCTGTAACTACAGTCTTATTCCAGAGGAGGTGCTGTATGAATACTGCAAGTGAAAGGGCGTAATTGCAGCGTGACAAGTTTACATAGTAAATGTGGATACAGGAATTTATTACACAATCCTCTCTGTTCAGTTGTAAACTGTTGTTTTTTTAATTAATATATTTGAGCTACTTTGCACGTAACACTTTCAAGTGTAACACATTGAATTGTGATGGATTGCTAGTCACAAAACATTTAATTATATAGAGAGATTGAATTACATCTCCACACCATAGTTCAATTATCTTCTGCCTTCTAACCCTGTTTCACCTGATGAATTTACTTGGTCCTAACTCCACATGTACAATGTCATATCCCATGGTAGAAAAGTAGAGCCGGTCAGAGCTTAGATAAGCTCTGATTGGCTCTACTTTTCTACCATGGGAGATTGATTTTATACACACACATACACATACATACATGCGATAGCAAAATACTGCAGATGCTGGAAATCCGAAATAACAACAGAAAACGCTGGAAAAACTCAGCAGGCCAGGCAGCATCCGTGGAGAGAGAAAGAGAGTTGACGTTTCAGGTCGATGACCTTTCATCAGAACTGGGAAGAGCTGGAAATCAAATAGATTTAAGGCCAGGGTAAAGCTGGGAAAAGGGGGAGGGGATAAAGGAACAAAGGAGGAGATGAAGAGACATTAAGAGACATTAAGAGATATGCAAGGCTAGAGGTGGTGTTAATGTGACAGATTAAGGCTGAATGAAGTGTGAAATCTACTGGCAGAATGAAGGACAGCTGCCAGCTTCTAGGAGGAAAAAAAAAAAAAAAGGTGGGGGGGACAAATAAAAGGGTGGAGAATAAAATATAAATGTGATTGGAGCTGAGGTTATGATCTAAAATTGTTGAACTCGATATTGAGTCCAGAGGGCTGTAGCGTGCCTAAACGAAAGATGAGGTGCTGTTCCTCGAGCTTACGCTGAGCTTCCGTGGAACAGTGTATTAGGCCGAGGACGGTGAGGTCAGAGTGGGAGTGAAGCGGTGAATTAAAGTGACAGGCCACCGGGAGCTCGGGGTCCCCCTTACGGACTGAACGGAGGTGTTCCGCAAAGCGGTCACCCAATCTGCGTTTGGTCTCCCCAATGTAGAGGAGTCCACATCGTGAGCAGCGAATACAGTATACTAAATTGCAGTATACTCACGATGTGGACTCCTCTACATTGGGGAGACCAAACGCAGATTGGGTGACCGCTTTGCGGAACACCTCCGTTCAGTCCGTAAGGGGGACCCCGAGCTCCCGGTGGCCTGTCACTTTAATTCACCGCTTCACTCCCACTCTGACCTCACCGTCCTCGGCCTAATACACTGTTCCACGGAAGCTCAGCGTAAGCTCGAGGAACAGCACCTCATCTTTCGTTTAGGCACGCTACAGCCCTCTGGACTCAATATCGAGTTCAACAATTTTAGATCATAACCTCAGCTCCAATCACATTTATATTTTATTCTCCACCCTTTTATTTGTCCCCCCCACCTTTTTTTTTTTTTTTTTTTTCCTCCTAGAAGCTGGCAGCTGTCCTTCATTCTGCCAGTAGATTTCACACTTCATTCAGCCTTAATCTGTCACATTAACACCACCTCTAGCCTTGCATATCTCTTAATGTCTCTTAATGTCTCTTCATCTCCTCCTTTGTTCCTTTATCCCCTCCCCCTTTTCCCAGCTTTACCCTGGCCTTAAATCTATTTGATTTCCAGCTCTTCCCAGTTCTGATGAAAGGTCATCGACCTGAAACGTCAACTCTCTTTCTCTCTCCACGGATGCTGCCTGGCCTGCTGAGTTTTTCCAGCGTTTTCTGTTGTTATTACACATACATACATTCTGTCCTTTTTAATATATTGTACTTTTGAGTATATATTTTTTTAGAGTTAAATAGCAAATCTTACAGCAATTTGGGGAGCAGAGAACTAGCATTGGTTGAAGCATAGGAGTCTCTGCAGTACAAGCCAGGAACGAATAGACACAAAACTGGTTCTACAGCACCACCATTGGCAGGAGGGTAAAATTACAGTATGACAAGTTTATAGAGACACTTTCCAATATAAATGTAGACATGGGAATTTATAATGGGAAAAGTTGATAACAGGAGCTAAGGTTTTTAGACTGTAAGTGACACTTAATTGACAAGATTACAGAACTACAAAATATGTAATTGTGAGAGATGGCAAAGATTGTTATTCTATATTCACGGAGTAATGAGATTCAGCCACTTAATAATCTTGCCTGATTCAAAAGGTCCAGTTCAGCAGTTAGGTCATTTGAAACTGATAGATTTTTTTTAATGTAAATTCTTCTTTAAAATCTTCAATGTCAGGGTTATTAACATGACTGCCTCCTACTCAAAGCCTAAGACTGATCTAATTGCATATGCCTAATTGCATTTCAGTGCTTTAAATAACTGCCACATATAATTACATTTTATCTAAACTTTGGTGGAGGGGTGGGGGGAGAAACGAGGGATAGAAAGGAATGTATTGTAACAGAGACTGATGACCAGCAGTCATGGGGAGTTATGATAACCTGACTTATTAGCCTAGGAGTGTCTATCTATTCCCTTGCTGTAGGGGAGAAGAACATTAAACTGTAGAGACAAACGTCAATCAGAGATGAATTGAAATCCTCTTAAGTGACCCATTAGCTGCTCGCATGTAGACTCTTCTCAAATGTAGGGATCTCAATGGAACATCCCATGAATTACAAACCTTGCTTATTTAGCTCTATCTTTTCTCTCTTCTCGCTCTCTCTCTCTCTCTCTCTCTCACACACACACAAACAATGTGTCACAATTATGCGATTGAAATATGCCTTCAGTCTAGGGAGAGGCAAAACTCTAATCAAGAGCATTTTCACATTATCAATGTTAGTTGATCCTGCCAAAACTAAATCAATATGAAAACCTCGTGGAGAAATGTGACAACTGCCCCTACCTCAAAAAACAATTCTAAATAACTTGCTCATGCTTCTTCGAGGTTAGGGGTTAATCATAAATGGAAACTGGTCCAATTTTGTTTAACTGCTTAAGGGGGAAGAGCCCTAATCATAAATCTCAGGTGGTGTTGTAATGCAAAAAAAAATGACAACTGACTTTGTAAATTCAACCTTAAATGCTGCCATCGTGGTACTGCTAGAGAGGGGGGAAACACAATACTAATAAACATCGTCATACAGGTGGTGTAGTAAAGACTCACACGTCAATCTCGTAGCTCTGAGAAAACACAGCTTCGGTGACGGTTCAAACCTACCTCTGAACAGTGGCCCAAAAAACCAGCAGTCCACACAACTCAAGTATGCAATTGATTGTAGGGTTGACAGCTAGAAGCACAGACTCCAGCTCATCAATACAGTAAATTCCATGAGCCACCGTTCAGCTGGGATCTCACGCCTCCAGCGGCTACAAGGATTTAACAAAAAAATACTAGGAGGAAAAAAAATCAGGAGTTTTTTTCCTCCCTCTCTCTCTCTCTCTCTCTCCTTGGATTCAGCTACAGTAGGACCAGAAGTCTGAAGACGGATTGACGTACGCCTCTGCACAAAAAGCCCCGGCGATAGTCCTTGTACTCCTCGCTGGGTCTGAAGAGGTTCCACCAGACATCACCGGCAATGAACAGGTCGCCACGCCAAGACCAAACACTAGAGCGAGGGTCGAGCTCTCTCCGCTCACACCATCGCCCTCTTACAGCGGCAGAAGAGAAAGAAATGAACAAATCCCCGCAGGTCTTTTTTCTTTTACAAAAAAGACGAGCAGCAAGAGATCCCGAGCACAAGCCAGCAATCGCCTTTCTGGAATTAGAAAAAAAAAAGGCTGGTTGGGGGGAGTGGTGGTTTTTTAGCGCAGCTACTGCGCGATCTCAAAATACTAAAGAGGATGAAAGGGACAGAGGCAAAATAAAGACCGATATAAAGGAACGGCTCCCAGATACTGTCAAGAGTCCCAAACTGTTCCCAAGAAACGATTCTGTTTCATCAGGTCAACCCGGTGTGTTTTTAAATTACATGTTTAAGTTTTCCTCTCTCCGCGATGCACCTTTTGCCATCGGTTCAGTTGCACGGTTCATGGTCCCTTGCATCTCTCTCTGTGTCCCCTGTACCCCCTGTACCCCTCTCTGTACCCCCTGTACCCTCTCTGTACCCCTCTCTGTACCCCCTGTACCCTCTCTGTACCCTCTCTGTACCCCTCTCTGTACCCCCTGTACCCTCTCTGTACCCCCGTACCCTCTCTGTACCCCTCTCTGTACCCTCTCTGTACCCCTCTCTGTACCCCCTGTACCCTCTCTGTACCCCTCGCTGTACCCCCTGTACCTCCTATACCCTCTCTGTGTCCCCTGTACCCTCTCTGTACCCCCTATACCCCTCTCTGTACCCCCTGTATCCCCTGTACCCGCTCAGTACCCTCTCTGTACCTCTCTCTGTACCCTCTGTACCCCCATGCCCCTCTCTGTACCCCCTGTACCCTCTCTGTACCCCTCTCTGTACCCCCTGTACCTCCTATACCCTCTCTGTGTCCCCTGTACCCTCTCTGTACCCCCTATACCGCTATCTGTACCCCCTATACCCCTCTCTGTACCCCCTATACCCCCTGTATCCCCTGTAACCGCTCTGTACCCCTCTCTGTACCCCCTGTACCCTCTCTGTACCCCCATACCCTCTCTGTACCCCTCTCTGTACCCTCTCTGTACCCCTCTCTGTACCCCCTGTACCCTCTCTGTACCCCTCTCTGTACCCCCTGTACCTCCTATACCCTCTATGTACCCTATCTGTACCCCCTATACCCCTCTCTGTACCCCCTATACCCCTCTCTGTACCCCCTGTATCCCCTGTACCCGCTCTGTACCTCTCTCTGTACCCTCTGTACCCCCATACCCCTCTCTGTACCCCCTGTACCCTCTCTGTACCCCCTATACCCCCTCTGTACCCCCTGTGCCCCTCTCTGTACCCTCTCTGTACCCCCTGTACCCTCTCTGTACCCCCTATACCCCTCTCTGTACCCCCTGTGCCCCTCTCTGTACACTCTCTGTACCCTCTCTGTACCCCCTATACCCCTCTCTGTACCCCCTATACCCCTCTCTGTACCCCCTCTGTACCCTCTCTGTACCTGTCTCTGTACCCCCTATACCCCTCTCTGTACCCCCTATACCCCTCTCTGTACCCCCTATACCCCTCTCTGTACCCCCTGTGCCCCTCTCTGTACCCCCTGTGCCCCTCTCTGTACCCCATTACCCCTCTCTGTACCCCCTGTGCCCCTCTCTGTACCCCCTGTGCCCCTCTCTGTACCCCCTATACCCCTCTCTGTACCCCCTGTACCCTCTCTGTACCCCCTGTACCCTCTCTGTACTCCCTGTACCCCTCTCTGCACCCCCTATACCCCTATCTGTACCCCCTGTACCCCATATACCCCTCTCTGTACCCCCTGTACCCTCTCTGTACCCCCTGTACCCTCTCTGTACCCCCGTACCCTCTCTGTACCCCTCTCTGTACCCTCTCTGTACCCCTCTCTGTACCCCATGTACCCTCTCTGTACCCCTCTCTGTACCCCCTGTACCCCCTATACCCCTCTCTGTACCCCCGTACCGCCTGTACCTCTCTCTGTACCCCCTATACCTCTCTCTGTACCCCCTCTACCCCTGTGCCCCTCTCTGTACCCTCTCTGTACCCCTGTACCCTCTCTGTACCCCCTGTACCTCTCTCTGTACCCCCTCTACCCCTGTGCCCCTCTCTGTACCCTCTCTGTACCCCTGTACCCTCTCTGTACCCCCTGTACCTCTCTCTGTACCCCTCTCTGTACCCCTCTACCCCTGTGCCCCTCTCTGTATCCCCTGTACCTCTCCCTGTACGCCCTCTGTACCTCTCACACTACCCCCTGTACCCCACTCTCTGTATCCCCTGTACCTCTTGTGCCCACCTCTGTACCCCTCTCCGTACACTCACAAATACTCCTTTAGTCACTTTTACTCGATGGATCGCAGAGTTTGAAACTAATCAGGGAGCCAAGGAGAGCACAAATAAGAGAAGCGATCCATTGAATCTGCTCATGTGATGATCGCTCTATAGATACAAACAGAACACAATGCCTGATAAATGGGTCATCCACAGAACAGATGGAAATTCACCAATTTCTCTCTTCCCGTCTACGCTTTTTATTCATCTGAATAGCTGTAGTGATTATCAGTGAGTGCACTGCAAACAGAAGATCCACCCAGTGGAGCCCTCTTAAGGTCATAATTGATGCGATCATTGTTGAGAATTTCATGCCTGCTTGTATATACTAGATGGTCTCCTATGGCGTTGCACAGTGGAAGTGAAGCCAGTGCAGTCTTCAGGTGAAGTAGGGTGAGCGAGCAGGCAAGGACTGCAACAGTTGGAGACCAGAGGACAAAGATAGAGTGGGGTGGGAAGATATAGTAGGAGGAGGGGAAAGAGGATGCTGGGAGAGAGGGCGGAGAGGTTAGAGGAGGAGGGAGAATGGAGGCATGGGTCCAAAGATATGTAGGAAGAGCTTGAATTAAAATTCAAAGTGACTGAAGAATATATATCTATATATATACATGCTGGCACAGACTCGATGGGCCGAATGGCCTCCTTCTGTGCTGTATTATTCTATGATATATATATATATATATATGTATGAAGCAGGCTTAAATAATAGATTTATTGTTGTGCACTTGCCTCATATAGGAACAACCAGGGCAGAGAGCAAGCAGCCAAAGATTGTCTACAAGGGGTGAAATAAAACAGTAAAAATAAGTTACTACTAAATAATTAAAATTAAAAAGAAAAATCAAAAACTCACCTCAACCAAGATGGCTGACACACTGTAGGTTGAGAACCGAGAAAAAAAACTGCACTGCAGAGCCACCTGGTGCTCAAAGTGTGGAACTGCATCACAGATCATCACAAACTGTCACATAACATTGGAAATCCTACTGAGCCATTGCTACCTACATACGTCATAGTTACAGAAAGCTTGTGGCAGGGCGTACCAAATTTAATAATCTAAATCGAATTTAAAGACATATATATTGAAATCTGCTGTTTCCTTTTTGAAGGGCAATTCTTTCCTCTCCAAGAAAATGTTTAGTTCAATTATGATCATGATCTATATAATAATTATGTAAATATATATGTTTGTGCTTTTTTGGATCTCATATCCAACATTATTTCCATATGAAAGGAATTTAAAAGTGAGGTAAAAAGAAACTCTCTTTTTGATAAATCAGCACCACCTACCCATCTCATATTGCTTCTCTGTTCAGCAACGTATTCAATTGCTTCTTTGAACCCATTTACTTTATGGTAACCTATTCCACAAGTCTATTACTGTTGGTGTTAAAAAAAAACTTCCGTCTAATATCCTTTAAATAACACTTCTGCTTCCAGCAGTATAGATGCAGGTCTTGGGAAATATTTACATATTTGGTGAACCAACATTCTACTAAAGTTCCTCAAAACATCTTTTCATGTTACATCCCATCATCTGGGGTTGGAATTGATGAAAAAAACAGAAGATAATTTACAATCATAGTTATTAATATCAATCCAAAGTACATTTTTATTATGAGGCACATTGTGTTTGTGCTCCAGAACACTATCAGTCTTTTTTTATTAAGCAGATCATGTCTGTGAAAACATTGCAAATGTGTCCAGCATTAATATTATTCACCTCAAAAGGTAAATGTGAATTCTTAGGATTGGTGCTCAGGAATAGATGACGATCAGCATTCCTTAATGTCATCCCACAGCTTTAATTACTATCTCACTCATGTTTATATTCCCTTAACCCTACCCACCACACCCCCCCCCCCCCCCCCCACCACCCACCTCACTTTGTTCTCAATAACCCACCACATGCTTTACTTGTTGTGATAATACTTCCGAATGCCTTTCCTTTTTGGTTACATCTTCACATGCCCCATCAGCTCTAATTATTCCCTACTTGCTATACCTGTTCTGATACCCTCTCCATAGATTCTATCCATTCAGACAGCAAAGCATAAAAACAGATTGCTGCCAACAGGCTTAAAGAGAAACACTGTATTGTTGGGAAACCAACTTTAGTGCTCATCAAGAGAGGTCAGAAATGCCAAAGCTGGAAAGGAATTTCTTTTGTCTAGCTGACAGGGGTCACAAAATGTTCGCAGAATTTAGTGTCCCGTTCTTTATTATCCCTCTCCCAACTAAAACAAAAATATATTTTATTCCCTCTGCTACCTTCATGTCTGCCTGCGCATGCACCACTCCCAGGCCTTGAGGACAAACTGTTCCCAGGCTTTCAAACCAAATACTAAAAGATGAAAAACAGCAGAATGATGTTCCCTCTGATTCACTTTCCCTCATTCTTTATTAAGTTCAACTCACTCTTATTAGGGATCGGATGTCCATATTTCAGATATCTGTCAATGTCTGCTTCCTTCAAAGTCCTTCCACAAGACCAATAAAAACACACAGACAAAACGATAACCTCCTTCAGTCTTAACTCAAAGGCAACATCCTGTTATTTGGCTTTCCATGTAACTGTCATCTCAGCTATCATACTTCATGTCATAGGAATTGGTTTCTTTATCGCCATCTTCCAGCTTGTCCTATCCCAGGTACGTAAATCTGCTCATACACTAGGTTTTCTCTTTCTTGTGATCTCTGTTTCACTGTTCTGTACATACACTACCATTATCTTCATTTTCTTAGCATTGAGGCTTACTTTTCTCTTTCTTTTCTCTCTGAGTATTTGTCAGGACACTTTGATTACGTTCCTGTACAACAGGTATGTTTTGGTAGCTTTTTTTTCTTTGTTATCATTTCAACAGCACATTATTTTCTTCACAAGTAACTGATCCTCTCATCACATCTTCCATATATAATTTGAAAAAGGAAAACCAAAGACTACAGATTGATCTAACTCATTTACAAATCATACATAAAACACTTTTAACAGATCCTCCTTCCACTCCAACATGGATTCCAGGTGTATGAAGTGTACCTATAGTAATCCTGCCAATGTTTAGGAAAACCCATCTTAAGTAGCACCTTAATGAGTTGACACGATTCACAGAATTAAATTCTACAAATTATTATATTCTGTCAAATCTTTGGAAAGATAATGATCTTTCCAATCACTTGGCTGTCATTTTTGTTTCTGATACCTCGATGGTGAGAGAGGGGGTGGAATCTTGTGTTTTTTGCTTGAAGACAGCATTTCTGTCTGAGTTTTTTTCCCGTTTAACCTGAATTTTGGAATTCATCTTTATGGGGACAATCAGTGAATTGAATCCTAAAATCAGAAGGCCTAACTATACACATATTAAATTGTTACTAAAACGTGACAGAGCGTATAAAGCAGTAATTGAATCTTGAGTTCTTCAAATATTTAGTTAAATCAGTTCCAATTTACTTACATTGACAGCCATTTATTATCAGATGTGCTGCTGTAATTTGATAACTAAAGCCCTTAATAACAACTGTACTTAATACTCCATTGCTAGTATTGTACATGTTTTATTCTTGGATAAAATGGGGATGAAGAAAGGAACATCAGCACCTCCAAGTTTCACTCCAAGTCACACATTACCCTGACTTGGAAATATTCCGTTCCTTCATTGTCGCTGGGTCAAAATCCTGGATCTCCCTCCCTAATAGCACTGTGGGAGTACCTTCACCACACGGACTGCAGCAGTTCAAGAAGGAGGCTCATCACCACCTTCTCAAGGGCAGCTAGAGATGGGCAATAAATGCTGGCCTTGCTAGCAATCCCCATTCCCAAGAATAAATAAAAAATACCAAAACACAAATAAATGTTTTTTAATACCTGACGAAGGAGCGAACTGCTTCGAAAGCTTGTAAAATTAAATAAATCTGTTGGACTATAACCTGGTGTTGTGTGACTTCTCGTTTTTTAAAAGGATAAAAAGGTTCAGAGTGAAGTGATTGGATAGTACTGGTAATTAAATCGTCAATATGAGGAGGCTTAGAGCATTTGACTTCTGTTCATCAGTAAAAGATTGAGGGAATATGACAGAAGTGTTTAAAATTAAGAATGGAGTTGATAAGGTAGAACCTGAAAGGTCTTCATGAGGAACTAACAGCAAAGAAAGGAAAGGAAAAAAAAAAGAGCTTAAAAGAATGCAGTGACACTAAGAAATGTCCCACAGTGCTTCATACAGAATGAATGCAGCCAATTTGTTCACAAGATCCCACGAATAAAAATGAGATGAATAATCATTGAATCGTTTTTTGGTAGTGGTGGTTGAGGAAGGAGTGCTGACCAGGACACTGTGAGAATTCCCTGCTGTTCTTTGCATAGTGCCATGGGCCTTTACTGTTCATCTAAACCACCAGAACAAAGTACCAGGAGTTACGAGCATGAGTTTAAGAAAGCACGAGCTAGATGTGACTTAAACCTCAATGTCTTCTTACCCAATTACCACCGATTAATTAATGCAATAAAATTCCACTAAGTAGTGTGCATAATCTGTTGAATCTGTTAAGAAATAGAAAATGTCTTCATTAGAGGAGAACACCAGCTTGGTACTGGTGCAGAGTGATGTGCATGGATATAGACTTGGTGCTGGTTCAATTCAATGATCTTTTGCCTCCATTCTTATATTCTAATGTGTGCAAGACTCTACGAACATTATTTCAAGCAGTAAGGAGAATACTTAAAGTACTGATGTGTATGACGTTTGACACTCCATGACAGCTGTAACTCTGTCTGTGGACACCAGCGAAGATTCCACGAATACTGCACTATCAAATGTTTTACTAAGATTTCCTCTTCACTGTGGTGAGGATAATGTTACTAATCATAAATTCAATGCAGGCACTTTATTGATTAAAGTGGGCTGAAATGGCAGAGTAAATGAAGCTTCACATGCTTGACTACATTAAAATATTAATTTCCAAAATGTTGCATAATAAGGCTATATTTAAAAATGTGATATTCTACATCTATTATCTTTGGAAATAAAACATCTGTAGATGTATCACATGGGTACACTGCTTGCTAATGATATCTAAGAACCAATCTCCTCTCTCTGCTGCAGTTTGTGATTTTGTTTTGTATATTAGGTGGTATAACAAAAGGGTGCAGCCAGAGGCAACTGTTAACAAAGACGGATGTCTCATAAAAATTACCCTGCTGGCTGCTGAGAGTGCAGGAAGCTTGGAGAATTAGTGCTGTTGTGCCAAAGGATGTCCCAGTGGATGCCTCAAAATGACTAATTCAGCAACTAGTAGTTAACTAGCCGTTTGATCTTCTGAACAGAACAGACAGCTACCCAGACAATGACACTGTTTGGGAGGGGGTTTCATAGGGAGGAAAAGCAGCATGTGAGGCTTTGGCACTGGTATTTTGTACAGACTTTTTTGGATAAATAAAAAAATTGTGAAGTTCTGCTGCAGCAGCTCTTGTCTTCCTGACTGTGCTCAAGTGCTGGACCTCATGCACCGAAGATTAGGCCATGATTTTGTAGAAGACTGCCATCCTGACTATATTAGAAGGCAAATCCCAACAGGACCCCGACTAAAAATCAAACAATCATAAATAATTGTGATTATTATTAACTTAATGTCATTTTTTTTTGAACCCGCGACTATGTACTCTGCTAGACTGCCTCTATTGCAGTGCCTGGTCTGCTTCAGTGAGCTCAGTTTTCTGCTCCTCTGCTGGAAATTTTTCACTCTATATGCTGAGCTAGTTATGATCTGTTCCTGCTGGTTCCCATCCTGCTCTCAATTCTGTTCCCTTGTTGCTGAATGATCTCTACTTTGCTGCTTGCTTCTCATGGCCGTTGACTCCTCTCATCCTTCAGAACTCCTCCGTTGTGCTTTGCTGGTTGAACTCCTATTGCTGCTCCCAATCTTGTGTGTTCTTCACCTCCTTCCAGCTGTACTTCGGACCAGCTCCCTCATCTGCACTGATCCCATGGAGTTACCTTTCACCCTCCCGATTCATTGGAATTTACTGTTCTTGGTCCTTGGGTTTCACTCCCAAATGTTCCTTGCTTCTCTGCTGGTATTGTCTAACACCTGAGGCCACTACTTACCTCTGCTGGACCCCGGGATCAACTCCCCACTCATCCTCGGCCCTCTGGTTCCACGGGACAACCTCCAGCAATGTGCCCACTGATACTCTGCCCAGAAAACAGCTCCTGGATTCACTCCCTGTCCACAATAGATTCCAAACCTGGACATTGGTTCATTGATACAACAAGCCGGTACCACACCATCTACCAATCAGAGTCAGTCCACCACAGGACCTCAGACTTTAACTTTGGTCTTGCTCATACTGTCTCCTCCATGTCCTCCATTTATGACCAAGACATGTCGCCCCTAATTTCTAGCATGCCTATATATCCTAAATTCCTTCTGTGCCATTCGCATGTGTATTTTGGTTGCCACTCCAGGCCCGAGCCCAGTATTTCTATCTCCCTTTTTCTTCCTTCTCTTCGCCCCTCTTGAGCCCTTCTCTCCTGCCTCCTCCCCTTCCTATCACCCAATCATGCCACGTCTCATTTCTCCCTCTCGGGTACTTTGCAGCCCCGCTAGTATCTATCCCAATCCATCACTACTCCTTCGGACTCTCCTGACACTGTCCCAGGCTTGAATTGCTCTTGGATAAGCCCACAGTTCCCCTGCGCAACTCTCTGTATTCTCCGAAGGGCTCATCAAGGCACCCGTCTCTGCCTCCTTACGAGCAGCCACTTCCACTGCCCCATCCTCCACTCTTGCTGACCTTCCTGCCAAGCACACCCACTGGGGGTTAATCTTGCCAACCTGCTTCCCGTCCTGCTAAACCCTTGCACCACTGTGTCCTCAGACACTGCCAGTGAATAAACAATCACTCCAGAGGTGAGGTGAGAGTGAGTGCCCTTGACATCAAGGCAGCATTTGACCGAGTGTGGCATCAAGGAGCCCTCGTAAAACTGAAGTCAATGGGAATCGGGGGAAAACGCTCCACTGGCTGGAGTCATACCCAGCACAAAGGAAGATGGTTGTGATGGTTGGAGGTCAATCATCTCAGCCCCAGGACATCACTGCAGGAGTTCCTCAGGGCAGTGTCCTAGGCCCAACCATCTTCAGCTGCTTCATCAATGACCTTCCCTCCAACATAAGGTCAGAAATGGGGATGTTCGCTGATGACTGCACAGTGTTCAGCGCCATTCACAACTCCTCAGATAATGAAGCAGTCCATGCCCGCATGTAACAAGACCTGGACGACGTTCACACTTGGGCTGATAAGTGGCAGGTAACATTCGCGCCACACAAGTGCCAGGCAATTACTATCTCCAACAAGCGAGAGTTTAACCACCTCCCCTTGACATTCAATGGCATTACCATCGCCGAATCCCCCACCATCAACATCCTGGGGGTCACCATTGACCAGAAACTTAACTGGACCAGCCACATAAATACTGTGGCAACAAGAGCAGGTCACAGGCTAGGTATTCTGCGGTGAGTGTCTCACCTCCTGACTCCCCAAAGCCTTTCCACCATTTACAAGGCACAAGTAAGGAGTGTGATGGAATACTCTCCACTTGCCTGGATGATTGCAGCTGCAACAACACTCAAGAAGCTCGACACCATCCAGGACAAAGCAACCCACATGATTGGCACCCCATCCACCACCTTAAACATTCACTCCCTCCACCACCGACGTACCGTGGCTGCAGTGTGTACCATCTACAAGATGCACTGCAGCAACTCACCAAGACTTCTTCAGCAGCACCTCCCAAACCCGCAACCTCTTCCACCTAGAAGGACAAGGGCAGCAGGCGCATGGGAATACCACCACATCCAAGTTCCCCTCCAAGTCACACACCATCCAGACTTAGAAGTATATCGCTGATCCTTCATTACTGCTGGATCAAAATCCTAGAACTCCCTACCTAACAGCACTAAGGGAGTACCTTCACCACACGGACTGCAGTGGTTCAAGAAGGCAGCTCACCACCACCTTCTCAAGGGCAATTAGGGATGGGCAATAAATGCTGGCCTTGCCAGCGACGCCCACATCCCATAAACAAATTTTTTTTAAATGTCCCTCTCCACACTTCCTTCCAGAATGTCCATTCGCTCATGGCCTCTGGCTCCAACTCTGGTCTCTTTTGTATCCCCCCTCTGTTCGCCCCACCATTAGTGGTCATGTCTTCATCCATTTAGTTGCCACACTTAGGAATTCCCTGCCTAAACCCTTCCATCTCTTCACTTCCCTCTCTTTTAAGATATTCCCTTACAACTTTTAGTCCCCCCCACTTAATATCTTGGCTCAGCGTCCACTTGTGTCTGATTACGTTTCCATTAAGCACGGTAGGGTGTATTTCTACGTTAAAGGTGTTATGCAAATGAAAGTTCTTGTCGTGTGCTTGCTTAAAGACTATCGGCTAGATTTTAAACTAACTGCCTGAGCATAAATCAATGGAAATGATAATTGAATGGTTTCTATAACAGATGGCCGATCCACAATGCTCGTTTTATGCCCTGGCCATGATTTGAAAATTTTCCCCTATGTGCTGATAACATCATTGGGATGAGCTGCTGTGGTGGTTCTTTGCAGACAGCAAGAGCTAATTGACATTAGCAGATACAGTCATTAAACTCAGGAGACATCAGCATGCCTGCAACTTCAACCATTTATGTTAATAGACTGTCAGGTTTAATAAAGTTTCAATAGCACATTAAAAAAATCAGCCAACATAATGGCAGCATGTAACATTATTTACACCCTTTTCATAAAGGCAATTGAGCAACTTTTCTACTGAAACGGTCAGTGCTGAGCTCATGACCAACCATCACAAGAAAAATAACATGCAAGATGTTTACGATCCATCCTCATTGCTAGGTTTTGGTGATGGCTCACGGTTTGTTTATCCAGTGAATAGCCAATCCATACAAAACCAGGATTGTTGCAGGTTTGATCCCCGACCTGTGATGGGTTAGCTAATATGAGAAGATGGTAGAAGTTAGTTGGGAGAACTGGTGGATTGTTATCGCTGCTGGAAGTACAAACGTTGGGCACCTGGTAAAGGCAGGATTGGGCTTGACTGCGACACCCCTCAGAACCAAATGGCCTGTTCAGTCTTGCTGTGAAGGCTCTTAAGTAATGGTCACTAGAAGGAGGTCCCAGTGGACAATTGGTGCCTATAGAACTGTACCACAGCTAAAGTCAAACCTTCAACAGAGACAGGGAGGAAAGAAGGTTTGTGAGATAAAAACACCAACACAAATAAATTTTATTCGATATAGGAAGAAAAATCAAATTGCTGGGTGTAGAGTTTCGCAATTATCGCGATTCTAATAATATGCGAGAAGCAGGTTCAATTGAACATTTTTATTGAACGAAAGCTGCTTTTAAAATAAAGATGAGAAGTCGCACAACACCAGGTTATAGTCCAACAGATTTATTTAATTTTACAAGCTTTCGGAGCTGTCGCTCCTTCCTTTAAAATAAAGGGTACAGAAGCCTGTAAAATGGCTGCCGAGCATCGTGGCAGAGGTTTCCAGAACACAGTGGGCAGACAAGATGGCGCTGAATATACATTCATTATGAGACCATACTCGGTACAGATTGGAAAGGCAGGATGCAACCCATTTGCATTTTGGACAAAAACAATGATATAAGTGCTTGAATCGTTTCATACGCACAGTAAGAATCATTGAACTGGACAATCGGGGGCCCATCCAGACACATCAATACACAAATACCCCCCCTGCTCAACAATGAGAGAGACATTGGCGGGTGATTGGGCCAGTTTTCAGGGGGTCCCAAAACCAGTTGAGGAGACGATTTATACACATCCTGGCTGGCTCAACAATGAAGAAGGCATTAACGGATAGTTGGCCAGTTTCAGGTGATCCCGAAACCAGTTAAGAAGATAATTGCCCCATGCTGGGAATTTTGGGCGCCAAAATCAAACAAAGGACAACACTTTGATTTGAGCGGGAGATAAGGCCGGCAAAACAGTATAACTATAGAGGACAAATGTTCATCAGGAGTGACGAGTTACGGTCAGTTACGGAGAAAAGGGGAATCAAGTCGTGTCTTGGTCGTGTCTTGTGCGTGTCCTGCCCGCGGCGCTGTGCTGGTCCGGTGTTCGAGTGTTGGGTGAAGTTCGAGCTCGTCGTTCGTGGTCCGTGTCGGCCAGAAACGGAACCTCAGAACGAGCCACCTCGACACGGCAGGCAGTAGGGTACACCATCCCGATCGTCGGTAAACGGTGTCCGGACCCATCAGGGTAATGCAGCGGTGTGTTCCCGAGCGACCAGCCGTCGGTGGCGAGGAAGAAGGGAATCTCGGCCAAGCGAGGCCCGAGTGACGAGAAGAAAGACGAGAAGAAATTCCACGTGGCGCTACGGTCAGTAAAACCCTGACCGCGCCCGAAGATAAACGGCGGAGTAGGTGCAAATCCACCTCTTTGAATTCTACCGAAGACTTCATGACATCAGGGAGACAGGCTTACCCTCTGGTTCTTTGAGCGGATAGCCGGGGTCATCCGCGACGGATATTCATCGGGGCTGTCTCAAGTGGATCCATCGCGGCAGCGAGTGTAAACAAGTCGGGCGCAGAAACCCTTACAGCCACGTGACAGCCAGGCGCTGCAGCGAAAAACTGAAAGCCTCATTTTAAATTCCGAAGTAAGCCGAGCGTGAGCATACTTCCGATCCTACAAATCCAGACATAGTTTAGGTATTCTAAGGGAGGGTGGTTCCTAGGGTTAATGTGTAATGTGTTCCCCCTTTTTCGATGTGTCGTGTGTTCCCCATTTGTATAGACCAAGTTTTATAGACGTGTGTATACTTGTAATTTCTTTGATCTGCGCATATGACATGTACTTCATTATTTTGGACACCATACAATAAAGGCATTCATTTCGTGCTATTCAACCAGGTCTATTTGAGTTTTTCTCTGCATTACTGCTCCTTTGCATCTAAGTCCAGGTGTCAGAACCGTAAGGGCGAGTGGGTCGAACCACTCACAGGTGATTATTGCAAAAGTCTGGCCGGAGACCAGAGCAAGCAATAGTACAGGCAACGAAAGCCTCACCTCGCACGAGCTCCGCCCCCCTTACATGGGATAATGGTAAAAGCTATATTTTACTGCTGGCAGAATCCAGCACTATGGCCAGTAGTTGCCTATTTTCAACTTGCAATATTTGGTAAGAGTAGAACTGGTGCCAGATTTATAACTCCTTTCTTCCCTCCACCCATTCTCTCATTCTGGCAGTAGGAAAATCATTTGAGGGAGTTAGGACATTTGATCTACCAACTTGCTTGTCACCAAAATGTTTCTATTTTATTTGGAGATGGCTAATGATGGAAATCAAGTAAAGGTCAGGCTTATCGCCATTCGAATACTTAATTCCCATTTCCCGGAAGTTGTGAAACACCAAAAAAAAATCATAGTCAGTAAACAACAGACTGTTCTCAGCACATTATAGAAAATAACAAGATCACCAAAGGATTAAAAGGGAAAGAACATGATAAAGCTCACATCATGTTTCCTTTTTCATCAGCTTTTTAAATCTAATTTATTTTGGCCTCATTCTCTCCGCCTCATTTCTCACCACTCCTTTTTTCCAGGGGAGGGATTGAATTACAGGGAGAGGTGCATTATAGAGATGGGTGTGTTACAAAAAGGCGCTGTATTGTCAGAGGTGGATGTTCTAGAGACCTGTGTTATGGAAAGGGTGGTTATCATTCGGGTTGTAATGTATCACTTTTATACTGAGAAATGTTATAAACCAGAAACTGTTATATTGAAGGGCTGCTGTATTTCAGAGTATTCGAGCATTTCCTGACATCAAATTTATTTTGTTGCTGTTACATTTCACGTATTTTTCTTCTTATCTTCTACTTGCATGTTTCAGTGCCAACAGCAGTCAATCACAAAATGAGATATCGCAATATCCATGGGAATAGGACAAATGGAGAACAATAATCAATGGGAGCAGGGAACACTGCCATTCTATGACAATGTCACCAGCAACATTTAAAGGCAAAATAACATTGGGAAATGAAACTTTAGTATGAAATCATATGCCAACTCTGCTATTGATTAAAGTTAAGAACAAGATTATGTAAACTGGATTGCTACCGACAGTTTACTAAATACATAGGCATTCTTCCCTCATAGTGACTTCCTTTCAAAGTATGCAATCTGTACAAGTCAACATTTAACTTCAGAACTTAATATTTTAGTTTTATTTTATTACCTTTGGGCATCTGGGAGTACTTAAGCAGAGCCTTACATCAAAAGATTTTAAAAAGTGGTGTAGAGCCCATGATAGGGTAATTTATATTTGATCTGTTGTGGGCTTGATGAGGTGAATAGCCTTTTCTCATTCATTTTATCTTATGTCCAATTTATCAGAGCTCCAGTGTAAATTAATTCCCTTCATGCCATGTTGTCATTGCAGAATTGCTGTGAATTGAAATTACAAGTAATTTTAGTCCTTCAATGGAACTTAATAACCCTTTTGAAATAATCTTTCTGCTCTCCAGATACAACATGCTTGTGGCCAGACTGCTGCCAGGATATAAATGGTGCAATATTTCACATATTGCCATTTGTACAGATTGACAAAGTTTATACATCTACAGAAGACATCTAAATTCCAGCTGTGTTACAACTGCCTTAAAATTCACTTTTTTTCTATAATATTTCCAGTCATGCTAATCAAAATGAAGCATACCATTGTTGAAGAATGAAACAGTTTTCTATTTTTGGCATCCTGGATCAGTATGAAGCACTCACAGGCCAGATATAATACAGACTAGATGCAGAGTATGTCCTGTCCACAAAAAGTAAGACAAATCCAACCCAACCAATTACCACCCTATCAGCCTCCACCCAATCATCAGCAAAGTGATGGAAGGAATCAGTAAGATGGCTGTGGTAGTGGAAGGCCAGTCATCTCAGCCCCAGGACATCATTGCCGGAGTCCCTTAGGGCAGCATCCTAGGCCCAACTAGCTTCAGCTGCTTCATCAATTACCTGTTCTCCATCATAAGGTCAGAAGTGGGCTGCTCACTGATGATTGCACAGTGTTCAGTCCCATTGGGAATTCCTCAGATAATGAAGCAATCATGCCCGCATGCAGTAAGACCTGCACAACATCCCGGCTTGATCTGATAAGCGGCAAGTAACATTTGTGCCACACAAGTGCCAGACAATGATCATCTCCAACAAGAGAAAGCCTAACCACTGCCCCTTGACAATCAATGGCATTACCATTGCCTGGTCCTCCACCATCAACATGCTGGTGTCACATTGACCAGAAAGTCAACTGGAACAGTCACATAAATGCTGTGGCTACTAGAGCAGATCAGAGGCTGGGTATTCTGCGGCAAGTGGCTCACTTCCTCCTCCACAATCTACAAGGCACAAGTCAAGAGTGTGATGGAATACTCTCCACTTGCCTAGATAGATGCAACTGCAACAACACTCAAGAAGCTCAACACCATCCAGGATAAAGCAGGCCGCCTGATCGGGACACCATCCACTAGTTAAACATCCACTCCCTTGACCATAAGAACATAAGAACATAAGAAATAGGAGCAGGAGTAGGCCATTTGGCTCCTCGAGCCTGCTCCGCCATTCAATGATCTTCTACCTCAACTCCACTTTCCTGAACTATCTCCATATCCCTTGATTCCCTTAGTATCCAAAAATCTATCGATCTCTGTCTTGAATATACTCAACGACTGAGCCTCCACAGCCCTCTGGGGTAGAGAATTCCAAAGATTTACCACCCTCTGAGTGAAGAAATTTCTCCTCATCTCAGTCCTAAATGGCCGACCCCTTATTCTGAGACTGTGACCCCTGGTTCTAGACTCCCCAGCCTAGGGAAACATCTCCCTGCATCTACCCTGTCAAGCCCTGTAAGAATTTTGTATGTTTCACCTCTCATTCTTCTAAACTCGAGAGCATATAGGCTTAGTCTACTCAATCTCTCCTCATAGGACAATACCCCATCCCAGGAATCAGTCTGATGAACCTTTGTTGCACTCCCTCTATGGTAAGTATATACTTCCTTAGGTAAGGAGACCAAAACTGTACACAATACTCCATGTGTGGTCTCACCAGGGCCCTATATAATTGCAGTAAGACGTCTTTACTCTTATACACAAATTCTCTTGTAATAAAGGCCAACATACCATTTGCTTTCCTAATTGCTTGCTGTACCTGCATGATAACTTTCAGTGATTCGTGTACAAGGACACCCAGGTCCCTCTGAACACCAACATTTCCCAATCTCTCACCATTTAAAAAATACCAGCGGTGTACCGTGGCTGCAGTGTGTACTATCTACAAGATACACTGCAGCAAATCACCAAGACTTCTTCGACAGCACCCCTCAAACCCGCGACCTCCACAACCAAAAGGATAAGGGCAGCAGGTGCATGGGACTACCATCACCTCCAAGTTACACATCATCCTGATTTGGATATATATCGCCGTTCCTTCATTGTCGTTGGGTCAAAATCATGGAATTCCCTGCTGAACAACATTGTAGGAGTACATTCACCACATGGTTTGCAGTGGCTCAAGAAGAAGGCCTACCACCGCCTTCTCAAGGGCAATAAATACGGCCTTGCCTGTAACACCAGATTGCAAAGAATAATTTTAAAAAGGAACTCCCTATTGCAGCAGTGTGCGTTACCATTGCTTCTATCAGAAATTCTTAGGGGGCAAAATTGGGTGCCTTTGTGCCTCCCGTTAGCACCCCCAGGGGGCGCTAATGGGGTGCAAATGGCTTTGCGACCAGGCGCTGACATTGACGGCAGGAGTTTTGCGTCGGCACTACAGCGTTGCGCCCCGATTTCCTTCGCCCGGAGATCGTGACGTCATCACCGTGCAGATTGCCCCGGACCCGAAATTGACTTCTGCCCTCTGCAGCAGCGCCGGGTGAAAACACCGACAGCTGCAGGAGGCGTGCATCGGGCGGCCGGCCGCTTCGGGGGCGATGATTAAAGGCGAGGTGGCCGAGATAAGTTAAAAAAAAGCTTACCTTGTTCCAGTTTTTTTCGTGGGTTCCTGCGCGCGATTGATCAGCCCGGCACTCTGCTTGAGTGCCGGGCTGATCGCATGGGATCGCGGCTGCCTTTGGTGGTCCAGGTAGGTAATTTTTCAATTGCAGAGCCTGCAGCGATGGCCCTTCCCTTTAAGGGAGGGAAGGAGCCTTTGAGTGCGGCAGCGCTGTACGGCCCAGTGTGCAGCACTGCTGAAGTCTCCACCCCGCCTGCTGCCGATTGCACTCCAAGAAGGAAGTGGAGCATTTGATTTAGCGCTCCACTTTCTTCCTGGAGCGCAAAACCGAATTTTTTAAAATTTAGAAACATTAGCGCCTGCCGCTAATTTTCTCAACTTTTAAAATTTAGCACCCCAAACGGGGCTATAATGAATTTCTCCCCCTTAGAGTCTTTCTAAATGAGATTGACAAATTTTAGTGCAGAATTGTGTGCTGCTTTGTGCTGCAGGCCTTCACCCACTTGAAACTGGTTGAGAATACCCAAACTCATTTTACTTATATCCCTTAAAGCTGGCAGGTTGTCTTCCTTGTCCTTCAGCTAGTGTATGCTTCCTTGAGTGATTTTATTCACATTAGTTTTAGATAGTTGATTTTCTGGGAGATTTTCTATTTAAAACTATTTTTTAAAAGGAGGGTAACTCTAGTTATTACTACTTATACTAAGTATTTACTTTGAGATCATTCCCAGTTATTTCTTGCAAGATTATCCTCTGCAGAGTAATGTTACCATATATTTACCACTGAATGTGTCATGTTACTGTTAATAGTGACACTGCATATCCAGTGCGAACTGCAATTCGGCAATATCCATATCATATTAAAAAGTAATTTTAATTGATTTTCATCAATAGACTACACTACCAATTAGGACAATTACTATGTGGTGGACATTAATTTACTAAGTAGGACTAGTAGTTTTTTTCTCCCCATACTAAACATGCTATTAAAGTCATATTGGATGCACACAATATCATTTATTTTTTGGCAGAACATTATTTTGCTGTAACATGAACTATTGGACCTCATTATCCTTTGTATTGTACAATACTTGATGCAGTCTATTTTCTCACACTATGCATCATTTTTTGCTAATTAGTTGGCATCAGCCTAGCCACTAGCTCCAGCCAAACCTTATTTAACTGATCTATTTGGGAACGTTCAATTTTGTTATGGATTGCAAACTAGCAGGTTAATCAGACATTCCACCCAAAAACCAAATGGGGGTCATTTTAACCCCCAAAAGCAGGTGTGTTTGGGTTGAGTTAAAATCTTAAAAATTTCAAAGCCGAACCCAACCCACCTCAAACCCGAGGACTTTTGCTTTTAACAGCGCTGGGACGGGAGTGGGTGGCTGTGGCGGGGCGTGACCAACCTACTCTCAGGAGAAGGGTCCCTCATTTAAATATTTTAATAAGGTTGCATGCCTAAGATTTTTTTCTCTGCTCCAACTTTAACACTGGCGGGCCGGGTTACGCGGGCCTCGGGAAAACCAACAACTGAAGGGAGGCAAGGACTTCTGGATGGAACAGGTAAGTGCCTTTCCAGCACTGCTTGCGTGCCGGGAGGACCAGCAGTGCTTCCCCTCAGCTCAGCAAGCTAACTTGTTAATCACCTCCACAACCCCAGTGTGATCTCCTCCAGGGCCCTCCCCCCGATCTCTCCGACCCTCCATCGATGTCCCCCCCGGACCCCCGATCTCAATTGCCTCCCCCGAACTCTCCTGCTCCCCCCCATCGATGTGTCCCCTCGACCCACAATCTCTCCTTCCCTCCTCCACGCTCCCAGCTGTGGCCTGGTGCCACACGCCTACCCGCCTGACAGCCAGCCAGCCTCTCATTCTGGGGCTGGCTGGTGCCGGGAAATGGATTCCAAAAATTCTTCCGGGTTTCCTAACCACTAAAATGCCTCCCTCCCCTCCTCTCTGTAAATATTTGGTCCAATGCCCTGAATTGTGACCAGCAGGTGAGAGCTTTTAAACAGTTTACCGAAGACAGCCTCCGAGTTTCTAATGTACAGCATATCAAATTTGGGATTTTTGCTTTGAAGAATTGGGTACTTTGACAAGTGACTGCTGTTCAGCCTATCATCTCTAATGAGCTACTTAACTGTTTAAGGTGCTGGTGAGCAGAGTGCTTGTTGATGAATGGACTGCCAGATCATTACTGAAATCTGTCTGTCAACATAAGGAAAATGTATATTTTTTTTACAAGATGGAATGGATTCTTTACAGGTTTATAGAATTACAACATTGCAGGTGAGCTTGCCTCAGTAAAACTGGGGCCTAGCTATATTACTGCTGTAGCCATGGTTACTAGAAGATAACTGTTGAAGATATCAAGCTTGATATGCAATGCATATACAAGAGGTATATACTGTAACATTGTCATCCTCACTCTGGGACATCATTCAATATAACTTCTTAAATGATAAATTTAAAGTTTAGTAGACTATTCTGAGACCCTGTTTACCTCTCGCAACCTGTAAGTACCTATTCTGACATATTAAAACATTAAGGGGTAGAAATTAGGTCGCACCCCATTTGGGACGCAAATATCGTCTGGACGCAAATATTAGCGCCTGGCGCTAATTATCGGCACTGACTGGAAACTTCACTTTTACCGCCCCGGGAGGTGAGTGGAGCGCTAAAGCAGGCGCTGCACACCTGTCTTAAGGCGCAAAGGCCAAGGAGTGAGGCACTAACTCAGAGCGCTGGCGAAGCTCATGTAATGTCAGTCAGCAATGGAACACACACACAATGGCACGGGCCAGTTCTTAAAGGGGATGGTTAATCTTGCTTTCCATCCACATCCTGTTCATTGCAGCCTTGAATCTCGGCCTGGAGAGACTTGCACATCAAATGTGCTGGAAAGAACAATGGAGAGTACCAGGCAAAGAGCTCAGAGTGCAGCTCCCATAGTCTCTGCTAAATCGATACAAGGAATGGCAAATCAAAATGAACCTGCAAAGTGCTGCTCAGTACCCAAAACTCCTTCCCACAACGTTGAATCTCTCCAGAAGTCTCTCCCTCTCTCTCTCAGAATGCGTAGTTCAAAAATGCCACCAACAATAAAAGACAGGAAGAGGCCCCCTTTAAATAGCGCCCCCCCCCCAGCCCCACAGCGATTGATAGCGTTCCAGTCTTCTGGTCGTTGGATGCGCCAGGCGGTAAGGCAGGGGGCGCCACTCAATTTCCGCTCCGGGGCGCCACAAGGGCGTTGCACCATGGAATGACGTCACAATCTGCGCGCGCAGGTGGTCGCAGCGGTAAAGTTTAGTGCCGCCGCACAATGTCAAGTTAAGTTCCCGAGCGGCGCAAACATCGCTGCGCCCGGGCGTTAGCGGCTTTGCGGCCCATTAGCGCCCTCTTAAGGCGCTAACAGGAGGCGCAACCAACTGAATTTTTACCCCTAAATATGTCAAGGGTCATAATTAGTAGGTTTATGCTAAATCATAAGCCGTTTTGTGTTCTCAGATGTCATGGAATTAGAAAAATAATAACTTGGTCACCAAGGTGGCATCTTAGTTTTACAATGAGCTGGCATACTAAAGTGCTGCACTAACACACTGTGCCATGGAGTGATAGTAGGATACAGACTTACATTTGTGTGGTGAATTCCTGGGTCTTGGAAAGGTTGTCAGTGAAGGTGGCAATAAGCATAGGCCAACATTTACCATAGGAAGGGAGGAAGAGTCAGCAAACAAGCCATATTTAGGCCATTTTTTAGCACCCCGTTCTCATACAATACAGAAAAGGCTTGGCAGCAGAGGATGTAACATCTAAGTTGGGAGATGAAATTTAAAAAAAAATTAACATAAAAGTGGAGCAATGAACAGAGCAGACAGATTATGTATGAAATTCCACAATTGAGAATGTAGTAGAAGAAAGCAGGTGTTTTCCAGCCAGACAAACATCCGTTAACACTTCCCTAGGTGGCTTACCTTTCTGCAGTGGCTGTAGGTTTCATTATAATAGAAAGAGCAAAGGCTGCTGAGGAGGAGACAGCTAACACAACAGCAGTCAGACTTTAATGCTGTTGTCTATTTTAAGCGATGCCAAAGGGACTCCTCCCCTCTCCCCATTCAAAGTATAAAACTTCGATCAGTTGCAGGATGGTGTAGAGATACTGACACTTTAATGGAGGCATTTTTATACAATAATAACTAGAAGTAGGACAGCATTGAGAGAGCAAGCAGTGAGGGGCCTGATAAGAATAGTGCAAGACAAAAGAAATTGAGGGGGTTGGGGGGAAAACAGTGGGAGAGTGGTAATTCAGCTAAAATTAGTACCATCACTCAGAAGGCTCATGGGAATGGCTAGTGTTATAAATACGGATAGAAATATCATACTGGGCAAGTCGTGTTAGTCTTCTTAGACTGGGTTGAGCACAGGGAGTTTTAATCTGAATGTATACTGTACTATACCTGACTTGGGAATAAAAATATTCCCAACTGTGCACAAAATGAACCTAGTTTGAGCAGAGTTGAAACCGTACAAATTCATCACACTAACAGCCAGCAGAAAGAGATTTTCATCCCATCACAGTCTGGACTGGATTCAAACCTAGTGCCCAGAGGTAAAATTGTAGTGTGCTGATGCACTGCCACTCACTTCTTCAGAATTATACCAGTTTCTGTGTCTGGATGTTTATCTGTAGTATTAGCAGACCACTTAATGTGCTGTACCAATGATTTCCACCAATGTTAATTCCTTTACTTCTCCATTGAGGAGAGTTTCTCAATGGCCCAGATTCTGCGGTCAGCAGCGATGGAATGGCGTTCGCCGTTTACCTTGAAAAAAGCTGCCCACCAAGTTTTAGCGGGCCCTAGAGTGCAGACTTTCTCTTTTCTGATGTTAGTTTGTATTCGACGCCTTCTACAGGGGATCTGTGGCATCTGTGAATAAGGCAGGCAGCAGAGAGGCTGGTCAACCAAATTGAAGATTGAAGAATCCTCCCAGACAGCAAAGCAGGAAGTAAAAAACAGGAAATATAAATTACATTTAAATCATTGTACAGAAAGCGAAATAAAGATTGGGACATACACATAGGATTAAGGGAGAAATTTAAATAGAAAAACATAAACTTTTAAAGCAATATATATATTTTTTTTAAATCTGCAACAATGAATTTTCTTCTGAGGGAATGAGACTCCATACTTGTAAAATTAAGTTTTCAGAGCAGCGAGGTTGTTCAGCAGTAATTATGACTTACTACACCGTTAAAAACTCAGTTACTCCTGATTGAACAAAGCTTAAGTATTTCATCAGTCATAGTGCGACAACAGTGGGTTAAGTTCACGCCTTGACAGTGATTTCTGTGATGATTCCATTGGAGAAGACTACAAGAGTGCAGCCTGTGGAGGAGCAGGGTATCACTGACAGCAACTTCTGGATTTCTGCGTTTAACTGCACATATGTGGATGCCAGAAGTTGCAGTCAATTTTACCCAGTAATAATGGTGAGCTCTGACAGCCTCGCCGTTATTACTGCGGCATATTTCGGGCCATTGTGATTAACTTTCACGTAAAAACATAAAATCGGTAGATTGTGGTGCTGGGAGGTGATTTTCAACATTCATCCACATTTGCTGGGCAGTGGGCAGAGCGATCGCACTACCCACCCCATACCAGCAGCGCGAGGCCGGAACCATTTTAAAGTTCGGGCCTCATTTGCATTACATCAGCAAGTTGCGGAGCCTCAGTGAGCACTGATGGGCAGCTCATTGATCTTGGAGGAAAAGAATCTGATGGCTCCATAGCGGAGCCGAGCTAGAAGAAAACTGTATTTTCCAGTGTAAATGTGGTGGGCGACAGCTGAAAAATCGGCCACCCGATGTGAGTAGCCTGGCGATCCTCTGTCCCATAGTATGTGGAAGATGATTTTGGATGTATGGGGGTCGGGGGGTGGGGCGGGCGGTGAAATTGGCCAATGCCAGTAGCGTTAAATGGACCAATAGTGAATCTGCAGCTCATTTTATGCTGCAGCCGATTTTCTTTTCCATTGAAGTCAATAGAAAAGAAAACCAGCCACAGTGTAAAACTGGCTGCTGATTCGCTATCCGCACATTTTGCACTACTGGCATTGGCCAATTTCACAGCCATGATTCCTGACGCTCTAAGTTCACAAGCAGAGACAAAGCACATTTTCACTGTATTGGTTAGGAAGTTGGTGCGCAAGTTTGGCTGTCCCTGGTGTGCACCTCCATTTAGCCAATTTTGGGAATACAATGGCACACGACTGGCAGCATCTTGCCTGCCTGCCTGCCGTTCCAGTTGAGGAATGTTGCATGCTACATGCAAGGGGAAGCGTGAAAAGGGAAACAGTTGGTGAAGCGGAGATACAGTGCAACAGCAGCCATACACAAGTGCACACAGATTGAACATTTCCCACACCACCTTGTAAACTGCTGAGTCATTTAATATTCCCATTTATCATGAAGGCTTGGCTTACTGCCTCATACATAGATATTGCTTTGATAAAGGTGGTTCACTGCCAACAGACCAAAAGTGTAGTTAACTAAGTAGAAAATCTATCTGTGGAGAGAAAGTCAGAAGAGAGCATGCATATTTTGCCTTTCAAGGTTTCCTAACATCATCCCCATGTATTGGGAATAATGACTGATCAAGTCTGCCTATGTATTCAGGGTATATCCAATGTAATTACAGATGCTTTACCCCCGCTCTCAAAAGTTCTCCTCTTCCCTCCTGAAGGCAGATGTTGAAGTACGGTTCCACGGTTGCTGGTAGCCCTTCAGTATATCCTCTATGTGAACATTTTTGTGTGTGAACCCAGACAGCGAGTATTAGCAAGGGACATCACAGGCAAGCCAAATTTTGTCCTCAGCCACTTGGGTGGCTACATATGGTGACAAGTAAAAATTATGCAAAGATTTCTAAATGAACGGTTTTATTATTTTGCCAGAAATGTCAGTCAGAAGAAATCTTCTCATATTAATGATGTCACTGCACACAATTAGAGAAAGTCATCCACACTGATGGCCACACATTGCACTTTCCAGGATGTTCTATTGGGAATTACCTCAGTTTACCAATGTATATTTGATTAAAATTTCCCAAGTGTCCAGACAAATGCTACTTACTGGGGCTAGGACGTATCCTAGTGGGAACCCAAGGTGTTTAGGTTGGGAGCAGGATCTGGCACATGATCAGCTAAGGGCAGTGGCGAAATGAGTGCTTGAATCAAATGATTGGGATTGGCATCTTTCCTGTTTCTGGAACGGATGCCAATTAATAATGGACAACCATGAAACAACTGAGTGCCTGCTGAGTGCCGAGATGAAAACAAAACTGTAAATGCTGGAAATACACAGAAGTGAGAAGTCGCACAACACCAGGTTATAGTCCAACAGCTTTATTTGAAATCACAAGCTTTCGGAGCGCTGCTCCTTCGTCAGGTGAAGTCTTCACCTGACGAAGGAGCAGC
The DNA here is from genome assembly GCA_030390025.1 of Squalus acanthias. Taxonomy (NCBI): domain Eukaryota; kingdom Metazoa; phylum Chordata; class Chondrichthyes; order Squaliformes; family Squalidae; genus Squalus; species Squalus acanthias. Next base: position 177,606,401 of record CM059427.1, on the reverse strand, counting down.
CGCTCCGAAAGCTTGTGATTTCAAATAAAGCTGTTGGACTATAACCTGGTGTTGTGCGACTTCTCACTTTAGTCCACCCCAGTCGAACTCCGGCATCTCCGCATCACGGAAATACACAGAACATCCCAAAATCGCCTGGCCGTTTCACTTTCCTCCTGCTCTGCTGGCTCCATCGGCCTGAGCTGCCACCCAATATGGGTGCATGTCTTAGCCACTTCTTATTTTTATACATATACATAACATTAAAATTATATATTTGCTTTAACTTCAAAGTACTATTTTATCGTGTGAAATGTCACTGGCCCCAGACTGATATTGCTGCCTGTTAGCTGTGGCCCGATATAGACGCAGGATTCCCTTTGTTAGCTTGCTGTGCACAAACTGGCTGCCACAGTTCCCTACATTACAACAGTGACTGCACTTCAAAAGTACTTCATTGGCTGTGAAGCACTTTGGGATGTCCTGAGATTGTGAAACATGCTATATAAATGCAAGTTCTTTATTTCTTCAAGGAAATATGAAAACAATGCTAGGATAATTAACAAAAAGGTAGGTTTTGAGAAAATAGACTGCATCAGTAATGAAGGAGGGAATCAAGTTGTGGTATGACAGATTTTAAATAAATAGAGTCAATTTCTACAAATGATGGCGGGTCTACCAGAAGAGGATATGGAAAAATCAAACAACAACCAGCATGGATTTGTTAAAATCAAGCACGGGCTAGAAATTCGGTGCATTTTGCAGGACGCAAAACGACTTTTTGCCCGGGCGCAGCGGCACTAACAACTCCCGTTAAATTCAGCGGGAGTTTAGCGATGGCGGTAACCGGTAGCGCCCTGCTCCACAGGCGATGATGATGTCATCACTGTGCGCAGCGTTCCGTTTTCGCCCCGCTTGCAAAATTGGCCCGCGCCCCCTGAATCTGCGCCGGGCAATGACAGCAACTGATTCAGGGGGCAGGAACAGAGCGGCAGGAGGCTCACGGAGCGCTAACTAAAGGGGAGGTGGCGGGCGGGGTAAAAAAATCGGCCAACTTTGAATGTGGGGTCCGTGCCGCGATCTGGCAGCCCGGCACTCCTCTTGTGTGCCGGGCTGCTGGCACGGCACCCCGCTCCCCGGTGGTCCAGGTAGGGCCCCGCAGAGTTGTGGGCTTGGGCCCTCCCCTTTAATGAGGGGAAGAGCCCTTCCATGCGGCAGCATTACGTGGCCCAGAGTGTAGCACCGCAGAACGCACTGCCCCGATATTCGGGGTTAGCGCTCTAAGAAGGAAGTGGAGCGCTTGAATTCTATCGAGTACACCAGTTGTACAAATAATGTAGACCTAAAAGCTTGGTTTCAACAAATATTCTCATCAAAGTTGTGACCGATTGTTTGCCAGTGGATAGATTTCAAAGGGCCACTCAAGGAAATCAACCAAAAAAGCATTCTAAAGTATTACTTACAAGTCTCTGGCATCCTGAGTGTAAAATAAAATACAACTAAAGTTTTAAATAGAAAAAACAGTTACTTTTCATCCTCCCAACCAATCATCCTGCTCCATGCTGAGTGCAGCCATTTTGGGATAAGAATCGTTTTAGTCGCAATAAGTAGGAAGAATGTAAATGCATTCACAAAGAATGTGTTCACAATGTCGCTATACTTAACAACCAGAGTAATTGTTCCTCCCTTCATGGCAAATTAACCTCTTATGTAATTATATCAATGACATCACTGAGCATTTCCAACCCCTCACAATACTGTTTTGCAAACTCATTCTTTCTATCTAATTTCCTCCTCTAACCAGCTCATTTATGTCATGAACCTGCTAAGCAACTTTAAATGTTTTCACTTCCCACAATTGTACTTATTTAATTTTCACCTCAGGATCACTTGAGTTAAGATGCAACAGTTATTGAGATAAGTTTGTTAAAACCCTTTGGGCTAGAAATTCATGTACTCACCGCCACTCTGTAGCACCATGAAATGGCGATAAAATGGCAGCCGCCGCTCTTTCACCAGCTGGTGGTGGTTCCCGCGGCAGCCGCCATATTGCTCTCCCCCTTTGTGCTGCCGGTAACTGGCACGGCCCTGCAAAAAAAAGGCAGCGTGGTGCTGTCAATCGGCATGCAATGCCGACTTAACGTCATCAACGTGAACTTTGACCCCAGCGCTGGGTCCTAAGCACGCCAGGTTAACCTGGCTACAGCTCTTAAAGGGACACTCATATCATTCAGGTAAGTTTGAATTTAAGGGTTTGGACTGAGTTTTGTTTTGATATTATTGAAGTGGTGGCTTGTTGCAATAGATGTGAAAAGTTTTTTAAGTGTGCAGGGAGTGCTGCTGGATGCTTGCAAGGGCTCGGATGGTAAATGAAGGCCTTTGAAAAAACAGAACATGCCCTCGAATACTCAGCAGGTCACACAACATCCGTGGAGAGAAAAACAGAGTTCACGTCTCAGGTCGACATGCTGCCTGACCAACTGAGTATTTCCAGCATTTTATGCTGTCATTTCATGTATACAGCATCACTTGCAGTGGGAAGAGGAAGACGCAGGAGAAGAATCAGATGGAAGGATGCATCCCAGACAGCCCCTTTGTGGCCGGGATATCCAGGATGGAATCATCCGCCTGCGGTCCCACTGGCTGGGCAGGCTGCCGCTTCCTGTTGACCCACAGGCTGGGCAGGTTGCATTTCTTGGGTATGTGAAATGAGGAAGGCACAAGGGTGGAGTTGTGCTGACGGAAGGACGGGAAAGCAAGAGGTGCATGCCAGAAGGAGGATTACGTACGAGGATACCCGCATCTTGTATCCTTTCAGCCCCCGCCGCTGGCCAAGGGCTCAACCATGCCCTTGCCAAGAATGGTCTGCACCGTCTCCTTCAAGGAGGTGAGATGAGGCTAGAAATAGGAGATGTGCCTTGTCATTGGTGCAGATTGTTCAAAGGTGTGTGATTGGGGGTTGTGCATTGAGCAGTGTGGGAGACTAGTGATGTAGTTGGTAGGAGACGGCTTTTGAAGATGCATTCACTGACCTTGACCAGTGGTTTGAGGTCATGAAGCTTCTTTGGGCACTGGAGCCAGGTGGTGGGGGCGACACTGCTGGCAGTGACGGCCTTAATGATGTACTCCCACATCGTTCTTTCTGGAGGGCCTCCTAGCCCCTGTGGGTAGAGGGCAGCTCTTGCAGTGTTGACCCCCTGCACAAAGCTGGAGTGTTGCGTGTGAGACCCTCGGTGCCCCTTTCTTGGCTTGCTGAGCCATTTGTGTTAGTGCTGAGGCAGTTTTCCCATTTGTTGAGGTTAGGAAGGTAATTCAGCTTTAACAGCTGAATATTCACATTTGGAACTTCTTTTAAATATTGAATATTTCTTAAAAGGCGGAAAGGGCTGAAAATGTATTGATTCACTGCATTTTATTTTGTATTGCTTCAGTGTGCATGGCCCCTTTAATTCTCAGACCTCTTCATTGCCCACAATTCCCTGCGAGCTCCGCAGCTTCACTCAGAGGCTGTGGGAAGCTGCAACGCCGGACCTGGACAGAAACTTTGTCCCGGATCCCTCCAGCAACACCACCAGGACGGCATTGCATGGAAGGTGAGCGCTGCGCCACCTATCTCCATGCCCCACCCCCCCCCACCCCACCCCCAGACCAATGTCACTCGCTTAGATTTGTGGCCATTTCCAGTGGCCGTTAACTGCAGTTGCCGGTGAAGTTTTCCCCCTTTGTGTTCTCCCCACAAGGAAAAGAGGAAGAGGTTTTTGCTAATTAGTTGAAAAGGTTTGAAATAACTGGGGGGGAATAATTCCTGACATGTGTTAAGATTGATGTCCTGCAGTTTTTTTGCTTGACTGGTTTGGGTGTCAGGCAGCAAGAAATTTCACAGAATTTTCCATTTTGGCAGTGACCATTATCTGTGACCATTTACATCCTTGATGAAGTTGGATAAATTGAGAATAGCCGGCAACAATTCAAACTTTACATCATGTTTTGCAAGAACTGAGCTCGAAAGACTATATGGCCTTTTCTCATTCTGTATTCTTGTATTACTATCAATATGACATGTATGATAGGTGCCAGGTTTTATACAATGCATTGCGGTATCTCATGCAGCAAATATTCCACGGGAGGGTTCCACCCTTTGAATGAATCCTGAACCAAAGCCACATTTTCTAAGTTGGAGTTTTACTCACGGTACACAGCATAGAAAAGATGACATAGGCATGCATGTCATAGAGATTTGTGTTCCCTTCATAGAGAAGATATGGACCATTTTCATATCACCTCCTCTGTTAGAGTGGACCAGAGCTGATCTTTTTTAATTTTTTTTAATTCATTTATGGGATGTGGGCGATGCTGGCAATGCCAGCATTTATTGCCCATCCCTAGTTGCTCTTGAGAAGGTGGTGGTGAGCCGCCTACTTGAACCACTGCAGTCTGTGTGGTGAAGGTAATCCCACAGCGCTGTTAGGTAGGGAGTTCCAGGATTTTGACCCAGCGACAATGAAGGATCAGCGATATACTTCTAAGTCAGGATGGTGTGTGACTTGGAGGGGAACTTGGAGGTGGTGGTGTTCCCATGCACCTGCTGCCCTTGTCCTTCTAGGTGGAAGAGGTCGCGGGTTTGGGAGGTGCTGCTGAAGAAGCCTCAGCGAGTTGCTGCAGTGCATCTTGTAGATGGTACACACTGCAGCCACGGTACGCTGGTGGTGGAGGGAGTGAATGTTTAAGGTGGTGGATGGGGTGCCAATCAAGCGGGCTGCTTTGTCCTGGATGGTGTCAAGCTTCTTGAGTGTTGTTGGAGCTGCACTCATCCAGGCAAGTGGAGAGTATTCCATCACACTCCTTACTTGTGTCTTGTAGATGGTGGAAAGGCTTTGGGGAGTCAGGAGGTGAGACACTCGCTGCAGAATACCTAGCCTCTGACCTGCTCTTGTTGCCACAGTATTTATGTGGCTGGTCCAGTTAAGTTTCTGGTTAATGGTGACCCCCAGGATGTTGATAGTGGGGGATTTGGCGATGGTAATGCCATTGAATGTCAAGGGGGGAGGTGGTTAGACCTAATTTAGATCTAGTTTACAACATGCAGAAAAACATGCAAGAGAAGGAATTACTATTCAGACACATACAAGTCACACATTATCAGATAGGAATAAATTGTCAGCTTTTACCCAATGTGTACTGTGCATATTGCTAATCCTGTTAGAAGCTCTCTCTGCATCTAAGGAGATAGCGATACACAGGGTTTGACATTTTACCTACTTGTACAAGTATTTCAGATGGTCTCACATTACTGTCAAAAGCAAATATACATTCCAAGTAACAAGCTTGTCCAGAATGTTTGATGTTATGCAGCACTACCTCCAATCTCGAAAAAGGAAATTTTGCAGCTTGTCTCTACGCATCTCATCCAAAGTTTTTAAACAATCTCTTAGCTGCCAGGAGAAATCATGATGTACAGAAATGTATCATGTCTCAAAGTAGATCCAACATTTCAGGAGGGTTAAAAGCCCCGAGGGCAAACAGCTAATATCATAGAATCATAGAAGATAGGAGCAGGTGTAGGCCATTCGATCCCTCGAGCCTGTTCCACCATTTAATGAGATCATGGCTGATCATCCAAATTCAGTACCCTGTCCCTGCTTTCTCCCCATATCCCTTGATCCCTTTAGCCTTAAGAAATATATCTAACTCCTTCTTGAATATATTTAATGAATTGGCCTCAACTGCCTTCTGTGGTAGAGAATTCCACAGGTTCACCACTCTCTGTGTGAAGAAATTCCTCCTCATCTCAGTCCTAAATGGCTTACCCCTTATCCTTAGACTGTGACCCCTGGTTCTGGACACCCCCGCCATCGGGAACATCCTTCCTGCATCTAATCTGTCTAGTCCTGTTAAAATGTTATAAGTTTCAATGAGATCCCCTCTCATTCTTCTAAACTCTAGCGAATATAAGCCTAATCGGCCCAATCTCTCTTCATACATAATTCCTGCCATCCCAGGTATCAGTCTGGTGAATCTTCGCTGCACTCCCTCCATGGCAAGAACATCCTTCCTCAGATAAGGCGACCAAAACTGCACATAATACTCAAGATGTGGTCTCACCAAGGCCCTGTACAACTGCAGCAAGACATCCTTGTTCCTGTACTCAAATCCTCTCGTTATGAAGGCCAACATACCATTTGCCTTCTTAACTGCCTGCTGCACCTGCATGCTTACCTTCAGCGACTGGTGCACAAGGACACCCAGGTCTTGTTGCACTTCCCCTTTTCCAAACTATTGCCATTCAGATAATAATCTGTCTTCCTGTTTTTGCCACCAAGGTGGATAACTTCGCATTTATCCACATTATACTGCATCTGCCATGCATCTGCCCACTCACCCAACCTGTCCAAATCATACTGGAGTTTCTCTGCATCCTCCTCACAGCACACACGCCCACCCAGCTTAGTGTCATCTGCAAACTTGGAGATATTACATCTAGTTCCCTCGTCAAGATCATTTATATATATTGGCCTGAAAATTAGACCTAATAGTGTGTACTCTCACGTTTTAGGTCTGCAATTGCCGGTTTCCAGCATGCACTGCGCATGCGCGGGAAACCGGCACTTCGTGAACTAAAAAGGGGGTGGTTCCTAAGTGAACCGTGTGCGCGCTACAGGCTGCGCGCACGCAGTGCACTTAGTGCTTTGAACGCGCAGGTAAGCATGGAAGATTTTACACATAAAGAAAGGAGGCGTAAGACCCTCTTTTAACAAGGTAAGTAGTTAATTAAGTATTATTTTAAATTTTTTTCAACAGGTTTATCTTTTTTAGAGACTTTAAAGAAAGGTAAGTTTATTTTTATAACTTTTAAAAAGATTTTAAATTTTTTCAAAAATTTTAATTTTTGTTTAAAGTGGTTAATTTATTTAACTACAGTTATTTTATTAATGTGATGGTTTTTTTTTAATTTAATTGAGGTTTAGCTGTTCTTTTGGGGGTAAGTTGTATTCATAGCTTTGACAGGTCTCCTGTCAAAACTATGAATGAAAGATAGTGTGCTGCCATTGGCTCTAACTGAATCACGTGATCCCAGAGCTCGCACGAACTAACTGCGTCTGTGAGTCACGCAAGCACTGCACAGCTGCAGCCTTGAAACTAAAGTTCATGTGGGCCAGGAGGGAAAAGGTAGGCGCGCAGTGAGATATCGCGGGGAAGCCTTACCCCCGCAGGAACGCTCAGTGTTTAATTTCTGGGCCATTGTGAATAGCTGGGGTCCTAGCACTGATCCCTGCGATACCCCACTAGTCACTGCCTGCCACTCGGAAAAAGACCCGTTTATTCCAACTCTTTGCTTCCTGTCTGCCAACCAGTTCTCTATACAAGTCAGTACCTTATCCCCAATCCCATGTGCTTTAGGTTTGCACGCTAATCTCTTATGCGGGACCTTATCGAAAGCCTTCTGAAAGTCCAAATACACCACATCCACTGGTTCTCCCTTATCTATTCTACCAGTTACATCCTGAAAAAATTCCAGTAGATTAGTCAAGCATGATTTACCTTTTGTAAATCCATGTTGACTTTGTCCGATCCTGTCACTGTTTTCCAAGTGCTCTGCTATTACATCTTTTATAATGGACTCTAGCATTTTCCCCACTACCGATGTCAGGCTTACCGGTCAATAATTCCCCGTTTTCTCTCTGCCACCTTTTTTAAATAGTGGGGTTACATTAGCTACCCTCCAATCCATGGGAACTGTTCCAGTGTCTATAGAATTTTGGAAGATGACCAGCAGTGCATCTATTATTTCTAGGGCCACTTCCTTAAGTACCCTAGGATGTAGATTATCAGGCCCTGGGGATTTATCGGCCTTCAATCCCGTCAATTTCCCTAACACCATTTCCCTACAAATACTGATTTCATTCAGTTCCTCCTCTCATTAGACCCTATGTTCCCCGACACCTCTGGGAGGTTATTTGTGTCCTCCTTTGTGAAGACAGAACCAAAGTATGTATTTAATTGGTCTGCCATGTCTTTGTTCCCCATTATATATTCCCCTGATTCTGACTGCAAGGGACCTACGCTTGACTTCACCAATCTTTTTCTCTTCGCATATCTATAGAAGCTTTTACAGTCAGTTTTTATGTTCCCTGCAAGCTTACTCTCATACTCTATTTCCCCCCTCTTAATTAATCCCTTTGTCCTCCTTTGCTGAATCCTAAACTGCTCCCAATCCTCAGGTTTGCTGCTTTTTCTGGCCAATTTATATGCCCTCTCCTTGGATCTTATGCTATCCCTAATTTCCCTTGTTAGCCATGGTTGAGTCACCTTTTTTGTTTTATTTTTATGCCAAACAGGGATGAACAAATTCTGTAGTTCATCCCTGCGATCTTTAAATGTTTGCCATTGCCTATCCATCATCAACCCTTTAAGTAACGTTCCCCAATCTATCCTATCCAACTCGCGCCTCATACCATCGTAGTTTCCTTTATTTAAATTCAGGACCCTAGTCTCTGAGTCAACTACTTCAGTCTCCATCTTAATGAAGAATTCTATCATATTATGATCGCTCCTCCCCAAGGGGCCTCACACAACTAGATTGCTAATTAATCCTTTCTCATTACATAATACCCAGTCTAAGATGGCCTGATCTCTAGTTGGTTCCTCGACATATTGGTCCAGGAAACCATCCCGTATACACTCTAGGAATTCCTCCTCCACAGTATTGTTACTAATTTGGTTAGCCCAATCTATATGTAGATTAAAGTCACCCATGATAACTGCTGTGCCCTTATTGCACGCATCTTTAATTTCCCATTTAATGCCATCTCCAACCTCAGCATTACTGTTTGGGGGTCTGTATACAACTCGTACTAACGTTTTCTGCCCCTTGGTATTTCTCAGCTCTACCCATACAGATTCCACATCATCAGAGCTAATATCCTTCCTTACTATTGTGTTAATCTCCTCTTTAACCAACAATGCTACCCCACCTCCTTTTCCTTTTTGCCTGTCCTTCCTGAATATTGAATACCCCTGGATGTTGAATTCCCAGCCTTGGTCACCCTGGAGCCATGTCTCAGTAATCCCAATTATATCATATCTATTTACATCTATTTGTGCAGCTAATTCATCCACCTTATTATGAATGCTCCTCGCATTAAGACACAAAGCCTTCAGGCTTGTTTTTTTAACACTTTTATTCCTTTTAGAATTATTATTTACTGTAGCCCTGTTTGATTTACACCCTTGATTTCTCTGCCTTCCACTTTTGCTTTTCTCCTTCCTGTCTTTAGTTTCTATCCTTGCTTCCCTTTCCTCTGTCTCCCTGCACAGGTTCCTAACCACCTGCCATTTTAGTTTAAACCCTCCCCAACAGCACTAGCAAACACTCCCCCTGAGACATCGGCCATGGACTCAGTCAGTAAATCCCTACAGTAGAGGACTGGGGTTCAGCATCTTTTTTATTTCTGGTACCGGTCCAAAACTGTCAATCAATCCCAATTCAGTTCTGACTGAATAACAGTACTACTTGGCTAATAATGGGTTGTGGAATATATATATGGGATTGGTATCCTAAAAAAATGCTAATCATGCCAATCCATGTGTGAATGTAGAAACTTGTTAGCTGAGCCCATGTCTGATTGCAAAAATGAGGTATAAATGACGTGATTACCCTTGATAGAGGGGAAGAATAAGTCTCATTCCTCACTTCGAATCCTGGGTCAGATGGTCAAGGTGTGTGGGTGGATGCTTCTTCATAACTAATGTGCTGCAATGTCATGAGGGCGTTATATCCAGTCAGATTGCTCGTCTTGAAAAAAGATAAAACAAAAATCACACCAGTGCTCATCTGCCTTGCTACAAGCAACTGTGAGAAATGTCAGTGCATCATACCACTATCCATCAGCTATCATGTTTATACACCAGCACTGCTGAAAAATGTCAGTGCATCACACTGGGTTACCCTCTGGTAATATTTTTATACATGGACTGTGCTAGGAAAGGTCAGCATATTACTCCAGTAAACATCTGTTATACTGTAGTCAATTTTCTAATGCTAAATTTTTCTCATGGGTATTTCCACTTACTTCCTATTGAACTCACACCTTCCTCGATGCTCATAGCCTACACCTAAGTGTAAATGCAGGAAGACAATAAATCTAGAGACAACAGTGTTAATTTGATGCTGACATTGAGTTCCAGAGCATAATCCTTAGTACAGGACCACAGTCACACTTTTTTTATAAAATTAAGAACACTGTGCTATGAATATGCCTCAAACTCCCTCAACTCCCAAAACAAGACAGAGGACTCAGTCCCCCAAATGTTAGACAATACTATTGGCATCACAGATCAAAGGGATCATCAACTGGTTCATGAACCTTCCTTCAAAATCCACAGCAGGATCTCTCCAACAATCCCCTTGCACAACAATCATTCATAGAACCCAGTAAATACCTACAGGGGTCCAAAAGCACACCCACCCCTATTCTTGCACTGAAACTTTTAGCCTGGAAGGAGGCTACACCTTGAAAATCCCTAGTTCTGTTAGTCCATTCTTCAATCTAGCATAACTAGGAGCTCTCGGGAGTGCTGTCCTCAAACTGATTCAGAACCTGGTATGAACAGCCATAAAACTGGGTCAAGTCCTGCTCAAGAGTCAGATTGTGCCCTTCCTTTGAGTTTGCTCAAAACTCATTTAGCACAAATCTGCTGCATCCAGTTTAGGCACTGCCTCCAGAACCCAATCATTCAAAGATATTTAATCCTCCAGCATCCATCCATTCTAAACAGCAAACTAAAAACCACAGAAAGCATGAAACCACCTGACAATTCCAGAGGACCTAGCCAAATGCTTATTGGCCCTACTCAGTGGAGAGGAAGGCACCTCGAAAGGACACAGGCTAGCAGATCTCTTGTGACAGTACTGTGGTAGAGTGTAGCCATCATCACAACCATAGAATCATACAGCACAGAAGGAGGCCATTCAACCCATCATGCCATGTGTCTGAAGAAACAAACAAGTACACAAGATTAGCCAAAATGTATATTGACCATTCCTGACTAGGTAAAATATTTATGAAAGACTAATTTCCAAACATTAATTATTCAGATGCTTGTCCTGTTATATAACCACAACTCCTTCAGCAAGGCATAGGCTCTTCATTAATCAGCATACTGTGCTTTTATTACTCCAGTATGTCATGACATTATTAGGATGATGCCCCATAAATTGCTCACATGATGAGTGCTCAACGGAAGCTGGACTGTTGAAGGAAAGTGACAGATGTTGGTGAGCAAACAAATGGTTAAGATTAATGGCTGTTGCTCAGATTGGAGAAGAGGTAGAAGTGGTGTACCCTAGGGTTAGTAATGGGTTCACTTTTGTTCTCGGTATTTCGATGATGTAGATTTAGGCATGGGGGCATATTGAAATTTGCTGACAACACAAAGTGAGGGTTTGGCAAACAGCAAGGAGGACTGTAAAAGACTTCAGGAGGAAATAGACAGGTTAGTGAATACATGGTTGGTGCAATTTAATGTGGATAAACAACACATTTTGGGAGTAAAATAGAAATGGGAACATACATTCAATGGACAGACACTGAAGGGTGTGGACGAACAAGAGATGTAGGAGCGCTTTCATTTCTTGTTTTCTCGGGATGTGCACGACTCTGGCAAGGCTGCATATATTGCCCATTCTTAGTTGCTCTAAGAATGTGTGTTGATTATTTTTACAACTGAGTGATTTTTTAGGCCACTTGCGAGGGCATTAAGGCTCAAGCATGTAGTGTGGCATCAGGTGTAGGGTGGCAGGTTCCTTACCCTGAAGGACATTAGAGCAGTGTTGTTCAGTAGAAATCTCTGACTAGCCACAGGTGTGGCGACGAGAACACTGTTTTACCCACATACAGTAATTTTAGTAGTAACAGATAAATGGACTTCATATGTTTATATTTACTTAACAAACATGTACCACCATTCAGTGTGAAACTTTGCAGTCTCTCTCTTTCACCAAAGTTTGGAATTCTGCCATGAATTGATCAGACACAGCACATCATAGTGCAGCTTCTAGATTTTTGTCCAGCAGTTGCAAGCGATACTTTCATTTCCTCAGAGTGATTGATGAGAATGTTGACTCGCACAATGTGATGTGCCAGACCCGCCCCTGCTCTCCATCCCGAACGCGATTGGATGCTCCTTTCCCTTTGCATGACTTGCCCTGTTGGAGCTGCTCATTATTGGCTTGGCGTTCTTTCTTCTGTTAGCCTGGATTGGTTATTCTGATTGGTCGAGCTGACCACGATGATCGCTCCCCTCACCATAAAATGTTGCTGGTATTTCTATGGTGCTGAAGTCTAATATTTTCACCTGTGTTACACACCATTTTAAGAAATAACCAATAAGCAGTAATCAAGGAAGTAAAGCACACACTATGATTAAAAAACCCTTGCACACTTTTCTTTTCACCTTACCATTTTACCAAAAATGCACAAAAAGGATAAAGTATGCATGCAAACGCCATGTGAATATGAGAATTGAGAATATTCAGAATTCTAATAGATACTGGAACAAGTAGTATACGTAAAGACTTCCTGATGTTAGGACAAGCACCAAATGATTTTGTATAAGAAAGGAGCGAAAATCATAGAACATACTCACTCAATTTGTGCTGTTGGTTACAGAGAAACATTAGAAAAGACACAAGTCCCTATCATTTCAACTGGAGAATTTGTATGGCATAAGAATATGAAGATAGAAAATAAATACATAAATAAAAGTACTGATCCAAATTATTAGCATGCTTGGAAGAGGCTTGAAGGTACTTCATGCCAGAACATAAACATAATTTATTCAGTGTGGTTTTAAAATTGTAATTACTGATTCATATAAATTGTTCCACAGGCATTTATTGATTTTTGCCCAATGTGGCAAGTTTTCAGACTAAGATAGATCTGGCCTGTCAAACCATAAGATGTCTTGAACAAGAGAATTACATTGCAAGTCAATTCATTTCGATCCCCTGCCCCCCTTATTTTGTGCTACTAAGAGTATTTTGCTCTTCATCAAGTTATAATCAAGTAAACACCATTTCTTTCTCTTGTTACAAATGTGAATTTGACCCTTAAAAATGTTGTTGCCTCTTAATCATTCAAACCAAGGCTGAATTACTATCCACCTATAACTTCCTCGTATCAAAGATTAGCTATGTTGATGGATGATGGACTGAGTGTTGTAGTCAATTAGAAAACGCCTTTCAGCTCAGAGATCAGAGTTTGAATCCAGCTTAATCTGATGTATTAAAAGTTTCCTTTCTCTGTTGTCTGTAAAGATCTTCAATGATGTGAGCTATGGGGCGGCCTTTAACCAGTGAGCAAGGAGAATATTGAGAAGGTGGTGTTTTTGACACCTAAGTCCTCAGTCTTTAATGCTCAATGCTTTAGTCCTTAGTTTAGTTCTAGTTCTTTTAGTCGTTCTTATAATAGTCTTTGTAGTAGATAATGTAAGTGTTCTTTGTCTAGTATAGGTAGAAGTATGTCTCTCTAAAATCAGAGAGCAACGCCAACAGAGAGAGAGAAAGATTACAGACGTTAAGATTATATGGCTATACTGCCCAGATACAGGCAGAATGTGTCTCTTAGATGTACAAGCTTCCTTGAGATCAATGGATATTCTATTCAAGTCAGCTGGTCCAGATACAGCTACCAGCGTAGAAGGTGAATTTACCCAGGAGCAGAGGATCAAGAAGGGGCAGATAGCACCTCTACAGATGGAGGTTCCTCACTCTGCTGTCTCAGAAGGCAAACACCATCCTCCCAGAGGAAGGTGAGACAACCAGTTTACCCATGCCAGCTCATAAGGACAAGGTTCTATAAGTTCTGGAAACATTGCTAACGACAAGCATACAATAGATTGGCTATCTAATGCTGTTAACTTGTCAGCTATCTAAATCTAATCGTAAATTAATCTCACCAATTTATAGTGATCTGTAAATTTATAATCATCAAGCAGTTAATCCTGAATTACTGTGACATAATTGAACTGCCTTTGTAACCTCTGTTATTTATTTCATCATTTAACCTTGTCTTCTAATTATTTGCATACTCAATGTTTAAGTGCTGCTAACTATAATTCTAAGGTTAATAAACAATTATTAGTTCATGACTTTGTTGTCTGACTTCTTCTTTGATAATTGGCAAGAAAGGATTAATTCATTCACTCAGAAGCTTATGCAGATCTTGATGGGAGGTTGGTTGTGTAAATGTTAATATAATCTGAACTGGTTGATGCAAGACAGTTCAGCGAGCCAAATTTAGGCAAACCCCAGAAGGTTCCTCGAAGAGGAATTAAGGTGAAGTGGTTGAGAATTCATCTGATGTCTTTGATGAATATTCTTGTCAGGGTATCACTCAGTGTCCTTTCAGAGTTAATGGTGCTTTGATCTTTGTTTTTTTTTATGCAATGGGAAAGAAGGAGACTTGGTTTACTCCATTAGAACACAATTCAATGGGATTGCATGGGAAGAAGATTAACCTACTGGAATCCTATTTATTCGGAGTAAACTTGAAGCAAACTAGGCTCTACTCTTTGCTGTCTCCTGATGGCATGGCTGTAGCAAGACCTGATTTTGCTGGGAATTTCACATGTAACCCCATGTCTTAACATTGTATAAAACAGCACACTGGAGTACCACTATGCTACAATACTATGCCATCCAATGTTCATTTATTTTACATTTTGTTATTGTAATGCTTACAATTTGCATTTGGCATGTGACTTTTAAATGGGATCCAATGGAACTCTGACATTAAGCAAGGTACTTTCTTGAAGAGTAATTAGAAATACATAGCAATACATAGAAGTTACAACATGGAAAAAAGGCCATTCGGCCCAACCAGTCTGTGTTGTCTTTTATCCTCCATGCAGGCAAACACCTTCCCTGTTCCCATATCCCTTCAAATCCTTTTCCTTCATTCACCAATCCAATCTAATATTGATTATTGACATAGTTTCTGTCTCAACCATTGAAATAAAGAAAGAATGTGCATTTCTATAGCACCTTTCACAACCCCAGGACATCCAAAAGTGCTTTACAGCCAATGAAGTACTTTTGAAGTCTAGTCACTGTTGTAATGTAGAAAATGTGGCAGCCAATTTGCGCACAGCAAGCTCCCACAAACAGCAATGTGCTAATGGCCAGATAATCTGCTTTTTTTAGTAATGTTGATTGAAGAATAAATATTGGACAGGACAGCAGAGATAACTGCCCTGCTGTTCTTCGAAATAGTGCCATGGGATCTTTTACATTCACCTGAGCGAGCAGATGGGGCCTCAGTTTAACATCTGATCCAAAAGACGGCACCTCCGACAGTGCAGCACTCCCTCAGTACCGCACTGGAGTGTCCACCTAGATTTTTGTGCTCAAGTCTCTTGAATGGGACTTTGAACGCACAACCCTCTGACTCAGAGGCAAGAGTGCTACCAACTGAGCCACTGGCTGATACCAATTAACCCTGGAAATTAATTCCACAGCCTGTCAACTCTCTGTGTGAAGAGGTTTCTCCTGCCCACTGTTCAAAATCTCTTACACGTAATCTTGTATCTAATATAATTTCTTTGCAAAATAGTTCTTTCCTTTATCTCTTTTTTGTTTTCTCACTTTTCTCCATTTAAAAAAAATCACACCCTTCTCTGTTCCCCTTCCCTCCCACTATCTCTTTCATGCACATGCACTAGAAAAACAAACAGCAATCATACAGCTCAATTATACCAATTCACTAATGCTGACCCATAAAAGAGGGCAATAAACAGAGAGATATTTACAAAGGAACACTGGCAAAAGCACCAGCTGTGGGGTAGAGCAAACTCATAACAATAAATGTCACAGAATTTTTAATCTCATCCAGGCAGCCCAAACACAGTTAGACAGCCTTATTTAACACGTCCTGTAAGCGCAGCTTCTCCTCAGGATATTAATATCAATCTTCGGCTGTGGACTGACAAAACATCCCATTTCAGGGTTGTTATAAAGGGAGAGGGTCAAAGAATGTGAAAAGAAATGTCTAGATAATACGTCTGTCAAAGTGCAGTTGTACCTTGATTTCACCGGTTTTAAGTTTTATTTGTCTGGAATGATTGTTGGAATTTTTTTACTCAGCAACCAGCCAGGCATGGAGTTGTTTTCCAGCTTCGGCAAGGCTAAAATCAAAGTAGCTCAGCAGCAATGCCAATACCATCAATGGCCTAGAAATCCGATGGCATCAGGAATTGGGCGCACAGGGGGAGGAGCACGCACTGTGCGGGCCTGTTGCAAGTGACTCAGGCAGCGCGTGATATTTGTGACCCAGGCCTGCAGCCAGCATGACCCGCACTACTCATTGGCTGCATGCCTGGGGGGTTGGGGGGGGGGGGGGTGGGGGCGGGGGGGGAGGGGTATATCGGGCATCAATGACGCCACTTAAAGGCAGACAGCACCTCTTAAAGGAGAGGCACATTCTGACAGCAGACACAGGGGAAACACTTCTGATTGAAGAAATGGCTGAAAGAAGTAGTGAGAGGGCACCAAGGTTCTCCGATACCACCACACCTCCCCACCCCCACACCCACCCCTCCTGGGGCAGGAAGACCTCAAGGCATCAACTCAGGAGACAGTGGGAAGAAATTGCAGAGCACGTCAATACCAGGAGCATTGCACTCAGAACATGACTGCAATGCCACAAGAAATGTAATCATAGAATCTTACACCACAGGAGGTCATTTGGCCCATCATGCCTGTGCCAACTCTTTGAAAGAGCTGCCCAATTAGTCCCACTCCCCCGCTCTTTCCCCATAGCCCTGCAAATATTTCTTTTCAAGTATATATCCAATTCTCTTTTGAAAGTTAATATTGAATCTACTTCCAGCACCTTTTCAAGTATTGCATTCCAGATCATAACAACTCACTGCGTAAAAAATTCTACCCTTGGTTCTTTTGCCAATTATCTTAAATCTGTGTCCTCAAACCTCAACCCTCCTGCCAGCGGACACAGTTTCTCCTTATTTACTCTGTCAAAACCCTTCATAACTTTGAACACTTCTATTGAATCACCCCTCAACTTTCTCTGCTCTAAAGAGCACAATTCCAACTTCTGTAGTCGCAAATCCCTCATCCCTGGTACCGATTTAGTAAATCCCGTCTGCACCCTACAAAGCCTTGACATCGTTCCTAAAGTATGATGCCCAGAATTGGACACAATACTCCAACTGAAGCCTACCTAGTGTTTTATAAAGGTTTAGCATAACTTACTTGTTTTTGTAATCTATACTTCTATTTAGAAAGCCATGGATCCGGTATGCTTTTTTTAACACCCATCTCAACTTGTCCTGCCACCTCCAAAGATTTTTGTATGTGAACCCCCTGGTTTCTCAGCTCCTGCACCCCCTTTAAAATTATACCATTTACTTTATATTGCCTATCCTCATTCTTCCTTCCAAAATGCTTAACTTCACACTTCCAATGATCTAATGAATTGTTAAAGGTAAGAAAACTGCTCTCATGCTCTCTGCTCACAGCTGCACCACTTACAGCCTCATTAATTCCAACACTGCAGCACTCACAAGAATTCTCTCCCCCACTTCCCTTCAATTTCTACAAGCACTGCACCTTCTCCTCATATGCACACTCACCATTATTACCAACCTTACTTACCCATTACTCACATCTCACACACTGACTAGCAGTTATTCCATCATGACAGCCAGATTCTCCAAACACCTCACAAGACTCTCACTAACACACTCTCTTCTTTCTTGCAGGAGAAGGTGGCATGGAACTTAAGATAGCAGGCTCGCACCGGAAGAGGAAGTGTTTGATTGAACACATGTCTTCAACCTCACCCCACCCCCCCCCCACCTCGAAGAAAGCGTGCTTGCCATAATGGGCAGAGGCAGTGCCTTGCCAACTGGCAATGCTGCAGGACATGTTGTGGAGGGTTTCTTCATACCTAATTCTCTTTTTCCCTTCTGACCTCTCTCTCACCCCACACGCACACTGCATGACAAGCTGCTGCTGCATTCACCACCCACTTCTCTCTCTCTCTCTCTGCTCTCCCTACACACCACAAGCCAACCCTTGTCCCTCTCTTTCATTTCAGCTGCTGAGAATTTGCAAGCCCCTGTGCCAGTCGAGGAAGAGGAGTCGAGGCTTCAGGAAGATGCACTATCACTCAATCTGACTCTCGCAAGTAGCAGAGGATATGGCGACACGTGGTGACTCACCAGGAACAAGTGCGCAGGAGCTAGGGCAGGGGGATAGTACGCCACAGGGGCCAGTCCGCCAGAGAGCGAGGTTACATACTAGTTCTGCTGCAGAGGACTCAAATGCTGATTTTGAGGGCCCAGGCTACCGAAGAAGGTTGATGGGTATCTACCAGCAAATGCCAGGTGCAGCCTGCCAGAGAGCTTGCGCACATTGTCGCGGAGCATGGAGAAGTCCAGCTACAACGTCTCAAGGCTTTGCGCGGCCCAATTTCTAGGCCAGTGTGTTCATCCCACCATCCCAGATCATTCTATTTTTTTTCTCACTGATATTCTCTTACATTTTATGCTTTGTGGTTTATTGGCGAACTTTCCTCAATGTTACGGTAAGGGTATGGTCAAGAGATAAAATGTAAAAGTACCTGATTTCAAAGGAACAGGTTTTATCATCACGGGAAGGTTAAAACAAAAATGATGCGACAAAAACCATTTACAAAAGTGGAAGATACTCGAGCACAAATTTGAAAAGGTATAAATTAAGTTAAACAGAGACAGCTGATATCAATATCCACTACAACATGGGATTACAAATGTCATGAGGAAACAAAAATATTTTCAAGAATGATTTGAGAAATTGGGGAAGGAGGATGACAATATCTATATATATAGCAAAAGCAATGGAGTTATTCGGGTGAGAAAACGGAGAAACAAATTGCAATAGGCATGAATACAAATACTTTTTCTAGTATATCTGGAGCGGGCGAAGCATTGGCAAATAAAATTGCTTAAAGATGTGAAAGCTGAAACAGTGGCTGAAAAGATAGATACAGCTGAACTTTCAAGTAACATCTTCTCATCAGTATGCACAGCAGAACCCTGAAATTGTATATTTAATTCAATAACCAAGGATCAAAGAATTTAGCTAAGAATTTTGTGTATTCAGAGGTTAATAAAGAAACATTTATTAAGAAACTTGAAGATTCATAAATCAGCAAGTCCTGATGCAGTGTATCGCAGAGTAATTGAAGAAATTAAGAAAAGCAGAAATGGGATAGTCTGCCTGAAAGTTTGAAAATTGGGATAATACCAGGACCAGAAAAATAGCAAATGGTATTCCAGTCATCAGGAACACACAAAAGGTACAAGCCTGGAAATTATAGGCAGTTAGCTTGGCATTGATCCTAAGTATGATACTGGAGTTTATTATTAAAAAAAAGCAATTCAGGATTATCTCATGGGATCGAAGGTAATAAATGAAAGCCTGTGCGGGTTCATGAGAGGGAGTTCATGCCTAACAAATTTGTGGATGAAAAAATGTGTTTGATATTATACACGTTGACTTTCAGGAGCACTTTGACAAGGTCCCTTATAAAAACATAGCAGAGGTGAAAGCTTGTGGAATCAATGGGATAGCAACAAATTGGATAGAGATTTGGCTTGACAACTGGAAGCAGAGAGCAGTCATCAATGGTAGTAGTTCAAGGTGAGCAGCAGTGATTAATGGAGTCCCACAGGGATCAGTCCCAAGACATCTACTGATTACATGTATTAACGACGTCAGTTATGGCATAATTAGAATGGCTACTTTTTTGTGATGTTGACAAATTGTGAGGGAAAATAACGTGCAGAAGAGGGAGGTATCATTAAAAATGATTTACAGAGAATTAAAATCTAAGCAGATGAATGGCAAGAGGTATTCAATACAGATAAAAGTAAAGTGAGTTAACGACAGCAAACATGAGTTCTCAACAGAAAGTCTTTAATTTGCAAGGAATGGAAGCCAAATTTGTGGGCGGGGGGTGGAAGGAAGCAGGTCATTAGGGATCTTTATTCAAATAATATGATCACTTCTTTTGAGCATTTGATTACTAAACTCTAGTAAGAATGAGAATTTTTTTTCCTGCTTATGGAGCTAAGATTCCTTATTGTGATTCAGTTTTGCAAGGAAGGGATGAGGGTAGTATCAACTAAAGAATATTTTCTAGATTTTGAAGAAGAGTTAAACTCTTCCAGCTGCTATTGATATATATTGAACCAAGTTGACTGAGTTGACAAGATGTCAAGAGAAATAGGGCTTTTGGGACTGGTCATGGAGACCCGTCATTTCCAGTGTTGAATTAGTATTCCCACACTAAAAAAATCCTCACTTGTCTTGTTCGACCCTCAGCTGGAGACTCTGCTCCTAGAATCATAGAATCATAGAAAGTTACAGCACGGAAGGAGGCCATTTCGGCCCATTGTGTCTGCGCCGGCCAACAAAGAGCTATCCAGCCTAATCCCACTTCCCAGCTCTTGGTCCATAGCCCTGCAGGTTACAGCATCCCAAGTGCATAGCCAAGTACTTTTTAAATGTGGTTAGGGTTCCTGCCTCTACCACCCTTTCAGGAAGTGAGTTCCAGACCCCCACAACCTTCTGGGTGAAGACATTTCCCCTCAAATCCCCTCTAAACCTTCCCCCAATTACTTTAAATCTGTGCCCCCTGGTTTTTGACCCCTCTGCTAAGGGAATTAGGTCCTTTCTGACAACTTTATCTATGCCCCTCATAATTTTATACACCTCAATAAGGTCTCCCCTCAGCCTCCTCTGCTCCAAGGAAAACAGACCCAGCTTATCCAGTCTTTCCTCATACCTAAGTTTCTCTACTCCCGGCAATATCCTTGTAAATCTCCTCTGTACCCTCTCTAGTGCAATCACATCTTTCCTGTAATGTGGTGACCAGAACTGCACGCAGTACTCTAGCTGAGGCCTAACTAGTGTTTTATTCAGTTGAAGCATAACCCCCCTGCTCTTGTATTCTATGCCACGGCTGATAAAGGCAAGCATTCCGTATGCACTCTTAACCACCTTATCTACTTGGCCTGCTACCTTCAGGGATCTGTGGACATGCACTCCAAGGTCCCTTTGTTCCTCTACACTACTCAGTGTCCTACCATTTAATGTGTATTCCCTTTCCTTGTTAGCCCTCCCCAAATACATTACCTCACACTTCTCCGGATTGAATTCCATTTGCCACTGCTCTGCCCACCTGACCAATTTATTGATATCATCCTGCAGTCTACAGCTTCCTTCTTCAGTATCAACCACACAGTCAATTTTAGTATCATCTGCAAACTTCTTAATCATACCCCCTATATTCAAGTCAATGTCGTTGATATATACCACAAAAAGCAAGGGACCTAGTACTGAGCCCTGCAGAACCCCACTGGAAACAGCCTTCCAGTCACAAAAACACCCATCAACCATTACCCTCTGCTTCCTGTCTCCGAGCCAGTTTTGAATCCAACTTGACACTTTGCCCTGGATCCCATGGGATTTTAACTTTGTGATCAGTCTGCCATGTGGAACCTTATCAAAAGCCTTGCTAAAGTCCATATAAACTACATCAATTGCACTACCCTCATCTACCCTCCTTGTTACCTCTTCAAAAAATTCAATCAAGTTTGTCAGACACGACCTTCCCTTAACAAATCCGTGCTGACTATCTTTGATTAATCTGTGTCTTTCTAAATGAAGATTTATCCTGTCCTTCAGAATTCTTTCCAATAATTTTCCCACCACCGAAGTTCGGCTGACCTGGCCTGTAATTACTCGGTCTATCCTTTTCTCCCTTTTTAAACAAGGGTACCACATTAGCAGTCCTCCAGTCCTCCGGCACCACACCTGAAGCCAGAGAGGATTGAAAAATGATGGTCAGGGCCTCTGCGATTTCCTCTTCTGCTTCGCTTAACAGCCTGGGATACATTTCATCTGGGCCTGGGGATTTATCCACTTTTAAAGCTGCTAAACCTCTTAATACTTCCTCTCTCACTATGTTTATTTCATCTAATATTTCACACTCCTCCCCCCGATAGCAATGTCTGCTTCGCCCCTCTCCTTTGTGAAAACAGACGCAAAGTATTTATTAAGAACCCTACTGACATCTCCCGCCTCCACACATAGATTACCCTCATGATCTCTAACAGGCCCTACCCTTTCTTTAGTTATCCTCTTACTCTTAATATATTTATAAAACATCCTTGGGTTTTCCTTGATTTTACTTGCCAAGAATTTTTCATGCTCTCTTTTTGCTTTCCTAATATCCTTTTTAATTGCACCCCTGCACTTTCTGTACTCCTCTAAAGATTCTGGAGTATTTAGCCCTCGGTATCTGTCATACGACCCCCTTTTTTTCTTTATCCTACCCTGTATATCTCTAGACATCCAGGGGGCTCTAGATTTGTTAGTCCCACCTTTTTTCTTGAAGGGTACATGTTTGGTCTGAACCCTCCAGATCTCCTCCTTGAATGCCTCCCACTGCTCTGACACTGATTTACCTTCAAGTAGCTGTTTCCAGTCCACTATGGCTAAATCCCCTCTGAGCTTAGTAAAATTTGCTTTTCCCCAATTTAGAATTTTTATTCCTGGTCTATCCTTGTCCTTTTCCATAACTACCTTAAATCTAATAGAATTATGGTCACTAGCACCAAAATGCTTCCCCACTGATACGCCTTCTACCTGCCCAGCTTCAGTCCCTAAAACTACGTCCAGAACCGCCCCCTCCCTTGTTGGGCTTGCTACATACTGGCTAAAAATGTTCTCCTGGATGCATTTTAGGAATTCTGCACCTTCTATACCCTTCACACTAATTTTATCCCAGTTAATATTGGGGTAGTTGAAATCCCCTACTATTACTGCCCTATAGTTTTTGCACTTCTCAGAAATTTGTCTACATATTTGTTCTTCTATCTCCCTCTCACTGTTTGGGGGTCTGTAGTACACTCCCAGCAGTGTGATCGCCCCTTTTTTGTTTTTCAATTCGACCCATATGGCCTCGTTTGATGATCCC
This sequence comes from Squalus acanthias, assembly GCA_030390025.1. Lineage (NCBI taxonomy): Eukaryota > Metazoa > Chordata > Chondrichthyes > Squaliformes > Squalidae > Squalus > Squalus acanthias. The sequence continues at coordinate 177,583,377 of CM059427.1, read as the reverse complement.
TCCAACATATCATCCCTCTCACAGCTGTAATAGTTTCTTTAATCAGTACCACGAACCCCCCCTCCCTTTTTACCTCCCTTTCTATCCCGTCTGAAAATCCTGTAACCAGGAATGTTGAGCTGCCATACCTGCCCCTCTTTCAGCCATGTCTCTGTAATAGCTATAATATCATACTCCCAAGTATTTACCTGTGCCCTCAGCTCATCTGCCTTGTTTGCTATACTCCTTGCATTGAAGTATATACCATTTAGTACAGGCAACCTCCTTGTTGACTACTATCTAGCCCTTTATCCCTCTGTCCTTCCAATTTACTTTCTACGTTTTTGTTTTCCAATTCCAGTTTTTCTTCCCTCCCTATTGACTCTATAATTAGGTTCCCATCCCCCTGCCAAGCTAGTTTAAACCCTCCCCAACAGCACTAGCCAACCCTCCCGCGAGGATGTTGGTCCCGTTCCCGTTGAGATGCAACCCGTCTGGCTCCCACCTCCCCCAGAAATGGTTCCAATTCCTCAGGAATCTAAAGCCCTCCCTCCTACACCATCTCTCCAGCCACGCATTCATCTGCTCTATCTTCCTATTTCTGAACTCACTAGCACGTGGCACTGGTAGTAATCCGGAGATTACTACCTTTGAGGTTTTGCTTTTTAACCTCTTTCTTAGCTCCCTAAACTCTGCCTGCAGGACCTCATCCCTCTTCCTACCTATGTCGTTGGTACCGATATGGACCACAACTTCTGGCTGTTCACCCTCCCCCCAGAATGCCCTGCAGCCGTTCAGTGATATCCATGACCCTGGAACCAGGGAGGCAAAATACCAACCTGGAGTAACGTCTGCGGCCACAGAAACGCCTGTCTGCTCCCCTAACTATTGAATCCCCTATCACTATTGCTCTCCCTCTCCTCTTCCCCCCCGCCTGTGCAGCTGAGCCTTCCATGGTGCTGTGGACTTGGCTCTGGCTGCACTCCCCAGAGGAACCATCGCCCTCACCAGTACTCAGCACCGAATACTGGTTGGTGAACAAGATGGGCTCAGGGGACTCCTGCACTACCTGCCTGGTCCTCCTCTTCTGTCTGACGGTCACCCATTCCCTCTCTGCCTGCACACTCTTAAGCTGCGGGGTGACCACCTCCCGAAACGTGCTATCCACGTAGCTCTCAGCCTCGCGGATGCACAGCAGTGACTGCAGCCGCCGCTCAAGCTCCGTAACTCGGTGCTCGAGCTGCTGTAGCTGGCGACACTTCCCGCACATGTGGTCGTCCAGACCACGGGAGGTGTCCAGGACTTCCCACATGGCACAGGATGTGCATTCCACGGGTATGAGCTGCCATGCCATTTAGGACTGAGATGAGGAGGAATTTCTTCACCCAGAGAGTGGTGAACCTGTGAATTCTCTACCACAGAAGGCAGTTGAGGCCAATTCATTAAATATATTCAAGAAGGAGATTGATATATTTCTTAAGGCTAAAGGGATCAAGGGATATGGGGAGAAAGCAGGGACAGGGTACTGAATTTGGATGATCAGCCATGATCTCATTAAATGACGGAGCAGGCTCGAGGGGCCGAATGGCCTACGCCTGCTCCTATCTTCTATGCTTCTATGCATCTCTAATTAACCTCGAATTTACTAACCTAGCTGGAATAAACTTAAAAACTTTAAGAAAGCCAAGTAAAAACACTTACCAGATACTCACCAATCAGCTGCCTCCCCTTGTGCCGATGTCACTTTTGACTTCTGACATCACTCTTTGAAAATTCTGCCGGTGCTGAGTTGGTACCGCCACCGCCTCGCCGCTCCGCCCCGGTCCGCACTGCCACCGCCTCGCCGCTCCTCCCCGGTCCGCACTGCCACCGCTGCTGATTACAAACACCACTTTGTCCTTTCTTAGATTGTTGGCAACCCAAATGTCAATCCTTTAATCCTGGAAAAAACATAGCCTATATTTGGTTACCCACTTGATTGAGTTGAATTTAAAAAATCTGTGGCTTCTATATAAACAGATTCTTTCTTTTCTTTTTTTCTACAATGTCATATTTAGAGCTAAATATTATAACATTTAAGAATATGGTGGTTGCTTATCAATGTCCTCAAGAAACAAAGGCAGTACTCCTGATGAAGGAACTTAAAAATACAATATTTCTAATAAAGTCTTTATTTAAAAAAAGGTCATAACCACACAAGACGATGAAGCAGGTGAGAGATGGGTATAATAGTTATTAAAACACCTCCGCAGTAAACCAGAGTTTCTCAATGCAAGCAAAATGTAAGCTGAACTGTGACAGGCACAGAGAACTCAATATGTTTATATTAGTGAAAGAAGATTGAGAGGGATTGTAATAAAAAATTGTTCAAAATGATGGTGATTGAAGTGACAAGCCACAGCATGTGGAGAGGAGCATCAGTTCCTCTGCTTAGTTACAGATCTGAGCCACATTTCTGTGTGAGGTGCTGACTGAAAATTAAAGTCAGTACCAGGCCACCATCACACATCTCCAAGTGACTAATTGAACACCAGCATTCACAGGAACCTGATAACAGGATAACACTTTGCCCTCTTGTGTACAGGAGGTTCAAGGTCCAGTGGGGTCTATACAGAGATTTTAAAAAGCTGAGGGATTTTATGCTCTCTAAAATAAATATAAAATTATGAAGAGAATGGAACAGATGGGACCTGACAATTTGTGGACCCAAGGATCATCATTATAAGATCAGGAAACTAAAAGTTACACATTAGAAAATGTAAAAGGTATTTTTCAAACAATCTTCACTGGCACACCTACATTAACTGGTTTCTACAGATCTCTGTGCTTCTGACTTCTCGGGATTGAATTTCTGCAGAGGTTATCTCGTCATCCACTGTTTACATCATCTGTCTAGGGCTCCTGCAGATCTTACAGCGGAGAGTCAGGCAAACCCTCATGGAAATTCAATCCCCTGATATCTTACTGAGACAGGCATTCCCTTTGCTGCTTCTCTAACCTATCACTGCAGCCCTCATCAGCCTGTGTTAATGTTATGCAATGGTTAGATGCAATACATCCCTCCCTTTGTACAACAAATAAAAACTCCAGAAAGATGCTAATCTCATAAAAAATCATTACACTGCCAAAATAGCAATATTCACTCTATAATCATACTTAAATCCATATCAAAATAACATCTTTCACATGTTTCCTGAATTTAAAATTTTACATCCCTTTGGTTTCTTACTGCATCGTAGAGGATACTATCTTGAGTGTTTTTCTGGTGGATTCTGAAATAGTGTGTTTTCTAATTGTAATGTCTAATCATCATCTTTCTCCCCATTGGAAGTAGAGGGAAGCTGACCCTAGTTTTTGAATTGTGATGAACCCCACTTGACCGTCAAGCGTGCAAGGTCGTCCTTTAAATATGCAGATCGGATATCATTGGGCTCAACTGAAATATTGGGCCAGAAATTCGGCTGTTGTCGGGTGAGTACGCGCTGTGTACTCACCCGTAAAGGCCACCTAAAGTGCCGGTTTCACGCATGCACTGCGCATGCGCTGGAAACCGGAACTTCCGTTCCCCTGAAGGAAGGGGTTCAGAGGTCGAACGCGTGCACGGTAGAGGCAGCGCGCACGCAGCGAACTTCGTTTTTTTTTTCAGATTTCTCCGTGAGGGTAAGTACGGAGAAGCTGCACATTTAAAAAGGAGGCGCAAGGCCTGTTTTTAACAAGGTAAAGTGGTTAATTAATTACAATTTAAACATTTTTTCAACAGGTTTATCTTTTTTACATACTTTAAAGAAAGGTAAGTTTATTTTTAGCACCGTTAAAAAGTGTAATTAATTTTTTCAAAAATTTAAATTTTTGTTTAAAGTAGTTAATTTATGTAATTTATAGTTATTTTAAAAATGTGATGGTTTTTTAAAAATTTATTTGAAGTTTTAGTGTGGTTTTGGGGCCGATATCTATTCATAGATTTGACAGGTCTTCCTGTCAAATCTATGAATGAAAGTTCCCTGCTACGATTGGCTCTCCATGGCCCACGTGATCCCAGGGGACGCTTCGAACTAACTGCGCCCCTGGGATACGCGAGCACTGCGCGCCGGCAGCTGCAGGAGGCCCAGGACCCGAATTCCTCGTGGGCCCGAAGCACAACGGCAGGCGCGGTAGGTAAGTACGCGTGCGATGCTTGCACCCGCAGGAAGCCGGAGAGCCGAATTTCTGGCCCATTAGCTCAGGTCTGAGCCACTGTGGCTTTCCTGCCAGGCTGATGAGAACTGGGACCTGTGAGGAAGAAGAGGCCCAAAACAGGTTATTTTTATACTTTCCTTTGTGGGGCGATGAGGAGTGGGAGTGCTCCTCCAGGCCCCACAAAGAAAGTTTAGACCTTCCCTGCATCAGACATCCCCTCCCTTTCCTCCCACGCGGCTCTACTGAAACCCCCATCCCCACAGTTACCTGAGTGGCGATGGGTGTCCATGGGAGTGTGGCAGTTGCTTCCAGTTCACTTTAATCTTGTTCCAGGTGGAAGTTGGACTAGGCAGCATGTTAAAATAGCTCGGGCTTGATTTCTGCAGCAGCGCCACCCATGTGCCCAAAACCCACTTGCCGTTAAAATCGGGGCCAACGAGTCCCTGAAATCATCAACAGATGTTTAAAGAAAAATATTTAATAATTAAACAAAAATAGATAAAGCAAAAGGATTTTCATGGAGTACTGATAGTAAGATTTTCCCTTGGGCTTTAGAACTGAGAAGCAATGAAATAGCAAGGCTCTCAAAAAATATATAAAACAGAATATTAAATACAATTTAATATTAAAATATATTCAAAACAAATATTTGCAGCAGTTGTGAATTAATAGTTAATGGTTTACAGTTCTTGTATTTTAAGGGATTAATATTCCTGTATTTTCAAAAGGTAATTTCACTTACTTCCAACAGTACTTGTGGAAGCTACAATGAATTTGAACCTTTGCAAGGAGTTCCAGTACTTACATTAATTGTCTTCAGTTTATACACCAAAATAATTGGCAGGAAACAAATAAAGATAGCTCCTATACATCGTAAACAGTATCCATGTGGGATTACTGCAAATTCAGTCTGCATCTACTCATCACTTCTACCTTTTGTCATTTCATCTCACCTCTCTGGAGTAGCAATGCACATTAGGTCCATTGGTTAAAACCAGCCTATTAATTAATTTTATTTAGCCTTTTTGCATTTTCAAATTACTAAGCAGAACCAGCCTCATCATTTACTGGAAATGTATGTCTCAAAGGGACCCATTTGTCATCACATGTGAAGGTCCCTTTATTATGCGTAAATTGCAACATGGTCAACATAATTGAACGAACCTCCTGCTCCCAGTTCGTAATTAGCAAGTTCCTCCTCTCCTTTGGTAAACCATTTGCGACATCTGAAACCGGTATTGGAAATTTGTAATTCCCCCCACCACTACCACTCCCCGCCCTCCCCCCACACAACCTACACATTGCAGCAAAGTTATTTCCACATGTCATCTACTGAAAGATTTCTGGCATGCATACAGCCACGTACATCTACAAAGCCAAAATAGTAAAATATAGGTCAGAGGAACCGATGATCAAACTTTATAGCGCTCTAGTCAGACTGCACCTTGAGTACCTCATCCAGGTCTGGTTGCCAAGAAACAACAGAGACATTACAGGAGAGAAGAGCCACAAGGCTAATCCCCGGTGTTAGGAGTATGAATTATGAGAAAAGACTGGATAAATTTGGACTTTGCAGCCTGGAAATAAAGCATCCGAGAGGTGATCTTAGAGGTTTATAAGATTGATGAGGATATAGAAAACGTTAACCCAGGCTATTACTTGAAATTAAACTGCAGGAGCAGAACAGGCTCAAACTAGACAAGGGTACTTTTAGGACAAATATTAGGAATTTTTTCTACGCACAAAAAGAGTTATCAGCATGTCGCATAAATTTCGAGATAGCTTAGTGGTGGGAAAAACTCTGGAAACATTTAAGGAACACCAGATGCTACAATGAGGCATGTTAGGATCTCTCTGAATGGATGAATCAAATGGGCCAAACGGCCTTCTTTATCCATCATTATCTTGTGATCTTATGTAGAAAGTTGCCTCTCTGGTGACTGATGCTTCATTCAGCTCAATAATGTTCTCTTGTATGACTTCTCAGAGTTACTCCCCTCTTGCAAACTTCTGACATCACAAGAGTGGGTGTTCAAATCCCACTATGGCAGTTTCAGATTTTGAATTCAGTTTCAAAATTTCTGGAAACAAAAAGCTGGTTATCAGTAAAAATGACCATGAAGTTGTCAGATTGTAAAATCCCAACTGGTTTACTAATACTCTTCAGGGAAGAAAGCCATACCCGGTCTGGCCTACAAGTGGCTCTAGCTCCATACCAACATGGTTGACTCTTACAAAAGCAAAATATTGTGGTTGCTGGAAATCTGAAATAAAAACAGAAAATGCTGGAAATACTCAGCAGGTCAGGCAGCATCTGTGGAGCGAGAAACAGAGTTAACGTTTCAGGTCGATGACCTTTCGTCAGAACTGGAAAAAGTTGGAGATGGAACAGGTTTTTAAGCAAGTGCAGGGGCAGGGAAAGGGGGGAGGGGAGGAAAGAACAAAAGGGAAGGTCTGTGATAGGGTGGAAGGCAGGAGAGATTAAATGACAAAAGGTATGATTGTACAAGGCAAAAGGAGATGGCAATGGGACAAGTTAAGAAACAAAAGAAGGGTCTAGAAGAGGTGTAAATGGGAACGGCAGAAACATCAACAGCTGCCATACGAAAAAATGGGGGCAGAGATTATGATCTGAAATTGTTGAATTTAATGTTGAGTCCAGAAGGCTGTAAAGTGCCCAATCAAAAGATGAGGTGCTGTTCCTCGAGCTTACGTTGAGCTTCGTTGGAACAGTGTAGGAGGCCGAGGACGAGAGGTCTGAGTGGGAGTGGAGCGGAGAATTAAAGTGACAGACGACCGGAAGCTCGGGTCACAGTTACGGACTGAACGGAGGTGATCCGCAAAGTGGTCACCCAATCTGCGTTTGGTCTCCCAATGTAGAGGAGACCGCATCGTGAGCAGCGAAATACAGTATACTAAATTGAAAGAAGTACAAGTAAATCGCTGTTTCACCTGGAAGACGTGTTTAGGGCCCTGGACAGTGGGAAGGGAGGAGGTAAAAGGGCAGGTGTTGCATCTCCTGCGCTTGCACGGGAAGATGCCAGGGCGAAGGGGAGCGGGTGTTGGGGGTGATTGAGGAGTGGACCAGGGTGTCGCGGAGGGAACGGTCTCTTCGGAATGCTAAAAGGGGAGGAGAAGATGTGTTTAGTGGTGAGATCACGCTGGAGGTGGCAGAAATGGCAGAGGATGATCAGTTGAATGTGGAGGCTGGTGGGGTGGAAAGTGAGGACAAGGGGAATCCTATCGTGGTTCTGGGAGGGAGGGGAAGGGGTGAGAGCAGGAGTGTGGGAAATGGAACGGACACAGTCGAGGGCCATGTCAACCATGGTAGAGGGGAATCCTCGGTTGAGGAAAATGGAAGACATTTCGGAAACACTAGTATGGAAGGTGGCATTATCAGTTTGGTAGATACCTGATCAAACACAAGGAGGGAAACAGAAAGTAATGAAGATGAACAAGGTAAAAGAGGCAATCACCCTATCACAGACCTTTCCTTTTGTTGTTTCCTTCCCTCCCCCTTTCATTGCCTCTGCGCTTGCTTAAAACCTGTTTTATCTCTAACTTTTTCCAGTTCTGACGAAAGGTCATCGACCTGAAACGTTAACACTGTTTCTCTCTCCTCAGATGCTGCCTGACCGGCTGAGTATTTCCAGCTTTTTCTGGTTGACTCTTCACTGCCCTCTGAAGTAGCCACTCAGTTGTATCAAACTGCTACTGAGCACCATCACTATATGGACTGCAGCGGTTCGAAAAGAAGTCCCACCACCACCTTCGCAGGGCACCTAGTGATGGACAATAAATGCCAGACTTGTTAGTGATGTCACATCCTGAGAATGAATTTTTAAAAACGATGGGGTAAAACCCATATTTGAAAATATGCATTCACATCAAACACTGATTGCATCCAGGTGACCATGCAACTCATGGGCAAATTCATTTGTAAAGTTGCACTGGTGCACATGTGGCAAAGTGTGGGCATGCTCAAATGCATTCCTGCACAAATTTAAGGTTACACGGCCTAAACTGAGAGACTTCCATTCAACTATGCTTCTACATAAACACATTCTTAACTGTAGAATACTCATTACCAAGTGGGCACATTATCTTTTCCCAAAGGGATTGAGTATCCAAAGTTTTGTTTCACATTTAACTTTTGAATGCAATTCAACAACATCCTGCATTTATATAACGCCTTTAACACAGAAATGTTCCACGGTGCTTCATTTAGGAGAAACTGGATGTCAAGCACTAGTGGGAGCATTGAAAAGCAATCAAAAGCATTGTTGAATACATAGGTTATAAGAAGGCTTTTAAAGGTGGGGAGACAGGTAGCAAGGCAAAGGTGTTTAGGACATCAGTTCCAAAGTTTACGGCCAAAGTAGCTGAACTCTCAGCCACCAATGATTGAACAAATTGTTGAGGGATGGACAGCAGGGCACTGGATGGAATGTAAGGATGAAAGAGGTTACAGAGATAGGGTGGGGTGAGGATTTTGAATTTGATGTATTGGGTCAGGGAGCCAATGCAGGTCAGAAATGATGGTGCTGGTCAGTGAGTGGGACTCAGCATGAGATAGAAAATAGGCAACATAGTTTGGGGCAAATTGGACTTTGTGGAGCGTGGAGCTCAAAAGGCCACCAAGGAAAGCATTGGAGAAGTCTGGAGGTAAAAAAAGAAAGAATTGCAGCAGCAGTACAATGAAGCAGGTGTAGAGATGGGTAATGTTATGGAGATAAAAGTATGCAGAGTTGGTGATTGATAGATATGGAATTTGAAGCTCAGATTTGGGCACTACACAAGACATTTAAGTTATACACTGTCTGGTTAAGCCTGAATCAGGAGCTAAGGAGGGCGAAAGAGTCTTTGGCAAGACAGATTTTGGTGAGAGCCAAACAAGATGACTTCAGTCTTCCAAGTGGAGGAAATTCTGATACATCCACGACTTGATGTCAGACAGGTGGTCTAATAACACAGAGATAGTTGTGGAGTCAAAGAAAGTAATGAAGTAGTTGACATATGGAAACTAACTCTATACCTATGGATGATGTCACCATGCAGCAACATGTAAATGATGAAAAGATGGAGCCTTGGTGTGACCAGAGATGACCATGCATGGACAAGAGGACAATCATTGCTGGAGATGCACTGGCTGCACTGGAACAGGTAGGAGTGAAACCACATGAGGGCAGTAACACAGAAGAGAGGCAGTGGGGGAGGATAGTGCAATTAACAATATTAAACACTGCAGAAAGGTCAAGGAGGGATAGTGCACAATGGTGAGAGTCACAGAGGATATAATTGGTGACTTTGATCAAGGTAGTCTTAGTGTAGTGTGCAGGACAGAACTTGAATTAAAGGAACTTAAGGTAATTGTGGCAGAGGTACGAAAGCTCAAAGTTACATAGGAACAGGAGTAGGCCGTTCAGCCTCAATTCCATTTGCTGGCCTTTGATCCATATCCCTTGATACCCTTACCTAATAAAAATCTGTCAATCTCAGTATTGAAAATTTCAATTGTCCCAGCATCCACCGCCTTTTGGGGGAGAGAATTCCAGATTTCCACTACCCTTTATGTGAAAAAGTGCTTGCTGATTCTTCATTAAATCATCCCTCAATCTTCGAAACTCAAGGGAATACAAGACTAGTTTATTCAAAATAACAACAGAAAATGCTGGAAAAACTCAGCAGGCCAGGCAGCATCCGTGGAGAGAGAAACCTTTCATCAGAACTGGAAAAAAGCAGGAAATGAAATAGATTTTAAAGCAAGTTTAGGGCTGGGAAAAGGGGGAGGGGATGAAAGAACAAAAGGGAAGGTCAGTGATAGGATAGAAAGTGGGAGAGATTAAGAGACATTGAGAGACATTAAGAGATATTCAAGGCAAGAGGAGGTGGAAATGGGACAGGTTAAGGAACAAAGGATGGCTCTAGATGAAGTGTGAATTATGCTGGCAGAATGAAGGACAGCTGCCATGTGGGAGGGAAGAAAAAAAGGCCAAACAAAAGTGTGGATAAAAATTTTAAAAATATATATATATGTGATAGGGGCCGGGGTTATGATCTGAAATTGTTGAACTCTATGTTGAGTCCAGAAGGCTGTAAAGTGCCTAATCGAAAGATGAGGTGCTGTTCCTCGAGCTTACGCTGAGCTCCCGTGGAACAATGCAAGAGGCCGAGGACGGTGCGGTCTGAGTGGGAATGGAGCAGTGAATTAAAGTGACAGGCCACCGGGAGCTCGGGGTCCCCCTTACGGACTGAACGGAGGTGTTCCGCAAAGCGGTCACCCAATCTGCGTTTGGTCTCCCCAATGTAGAGGAGACCACACCGTGAGCAGCGAATACAGTATACTAAATTGCAGGAAGTACAAGTAAATCGCTGTTTCACCTGGAAGGGGTGTTTGGGGCCCTGGACAGTGGGAAGAGGGGAGGTATAAGGGCATGTGTTGCATCTCCTGCGCTTGCACGGGAAGGTGCCAGGCGAAGGGGAAGGGGTGCTGGGGGTGGTAGAGGAGTGGACTAGGGTGTCGCGGAGGGCGCGGTCCCTGCGGAATGCTGAAAGGGGAGGTGAGGGGAAGATGCGTTTGGTGGTGGGGAAATGGCGGAGGATGATCCGTTGAATGTGGAGGCTGGTGGGGTGAAAGGTGAGAACAAGGGGAACTCTATCGTGGTTCCGGGAGGGAGGGGCAGGGGTGAGGGCAGAAGTGCGGGAGATAGAATGGACACGGTCAAGGGCCGTGTCAACCACAGTAGAGGGGAATCCTCGGTTGAGGAAAAAGGAAGACATGTCGGAAGCACTGGTATGGAAGGTGGCATCGTCAGAGCAGATGCGGCGGAGACGGAGAAACTGGGAGAATGGAATAGAGTCCTTATAGGAGGCGTGGTGGGAGGAAGTGTAGTCCAGGTAGCTGTGGGAGTCAGTGGGCTTGTAGTGAATGTTTGTCAATAACCTATCCCCAGAGATGGAGACGGAGAAGTCGAGGAAGGGAAGGGAAGAATCGGAGATGGACCATGTGAAGGTGAGGGAAGGGTGGAAATTGGAAGCATAGTGAATGAAATTTTCTAGTTCAGGGCGAGAGCAGGAGACGGCACCGATACAGTCATCAATGTACCGGAAAAAGAGGTGAGGGAGGGAACCTGAGTAGGACTGGAACAAAGAGTGTTCCACATATCCCACGAAAAGGCAGGCATAGCTAGGGCCCATGCGGGTACCCATAGCAACACCTTTGATTTGGAGGAAATGAGTGGAGTCAAAAGAGAAGTTGTTCAATGTGAGAACAAGTTCAGCCAGGCGGAGGAGGGTGGTGGTGGATGGGGACTGGTTGGGCCTCTGTTCAAGGAAGAAGCGGAGCGCCCTCAGGCCATCCTGGTGGGGGATGGAAGTGTAGAGGGATTGTACGTCCATAGTGAAAAGGAGGCGGTTGGGGCCGGGAAACTGGAAACTGTTAAAGTGGCGGAGGGCGTCGGAAGAGTCGCGGATGTCTTCTTCTTCTTAGTAGGTGGGAAGAGACTGGACAAGGGGAGAAAAAATAGAGTCGAGATAGGAAGAGATAAGTTCCATGGGGCAAGAACAGTCTGAAACAATGGTTCTACCAGGGCAGTCCTGTTTGTGGATCTTGGGAAGGAGGTAGAAGCGGGCTGTGCGGGGTTGGGGAACTATGAGGTTGGCGGCCGTGGGGGGAAGATCTCCAGAGGAGATGAGGTCAGTGACAGTCTTGGAAACGGTGGCTTGATGTTCGGTAGTGGGGTCATGGTCCAGGTGGAGGTAGGAGGAGGTGTCGGAGAGTTGGCGTTCAGCTTCCGCTAGGTAGAGGTCAGTTCGCCAAACAACAACAGCACCACCCTTGTCAGCAGGTTTAACGACAATGTCGGGGTTGGATCTGAGAGAATGGAGTGCTGCAAGTTCAGAGGGAGGTAGGTTGGAGTGAGTGAGGGGAGCAGAGAAATGGAGACGGCCGATGTCACGGCGGCAGTTTGCAATGAAAAGATCTAGGGAGGGTAAGAGGCCAGAGGGAGGGGTCCAGGTAGAACGGGAATTCTGAAAGCGGGAGAAAGGGTCAGCGGGGGGAAGACTCCTGGCCAACCTGTCCTCGTAATTTATTCAACCTGTCCTCGTAACTTAACCGTTTCAGGTATGGTATCATTCTTGAACCCGCACTGTAGTCCTCCAATGCCAATATATCCTTCCTGGGTGCCTAAAACTGAATGCAATACTCCAGACGGGGCCTAACCAAGGCCCTGTACAACTGAAGAATAATTTCTTCCCCTTTGTATTCCAACCCCCTTGAGATAAAAGCCAACATTCCTTAAACCTTTTTGATTACTTTTTGTACCTGTCCACTAGCTTTTAGTTATTTGTGTACCTGGACACCCAAATCCATTTGCCGTTCCACAGTTCCTAGTCTCTGCCATTAAGCAAATATTTTGATTTGTCTTTCTTGGATCCAGAGTCAATGACCTCACACTTCTTCGCATTGAACTCCATTTGCCACAGTTTTACTCACTCACCTAATCTGTTTCATGTCCGTTTTTAACTTCCTGCTCCCATCTACACAACTGTGCCTTCTACCTTAGTGTCATCTGCAAACTTGGAGATACAACTCTCTACTTCTTCCTCCAACTCATTGATATATATGGTGAAGTACAGATCCCTGGTGATAAATGTACACCACTTGTCACATCCCACCAATCAGAGTACATTCCCTTTATCCCTACTCTCTGCCTTCTACCTCCCAACCAATTTCTTAACTAAACTATTTACGAATCCAAAACTCTAGGTTCTCCACCAGTTGGCTTCAGGTGCCAGGGAGTCACCGGACAGTGTTCTTATTGCAGCTGAGCAGAGGAGCAAGTGGCTGTCGTAAGTGACTTCACAATGACACGGAGTAATTAATAACCTAATAATTTGTTATTCAACCCTGATCACCAGATCAGGCAAATAAAAGGCCAGAGGTAGTAATAACGTTGAAAATTGTAGCAGGTTTCTAAAGTGGCTGTATTTGCTTGAGCATTGCATAGTCCACAAATGAGCCATCTCTCATTATGATGAGGCCCTGTCATTTTCTGGAATGTCAAATACATGTCCTGCCAAATCCTAAACAATATAACATTCATTGACACATTCATAGCAATCGAGTGATTAGTTCTGAAAATTTAGCAATGCTCTGCGGAAGGGTCACATTCAATGCAGAATACATGGCTCCTGTAGTTGGTGACACGATATTCCTATGTTGGTATACATGGCAGGTGTGTAGCCAGGCCCATTTTTAGACTGTAGGTGTCTCTCCCACTTTTTTTCATCACCATTCCCATTATGAAAGAAGAGTTATAATGAGATGAGGGAAACAAAAATAATTAGCGTTTTCAAACTCAGTAACCGTTTGCAGCAGGCAGTTCTTCACTCTTCCCTGTTGCCAAGCCAACCCCGTTGATTCAAGGAATAAAATATTCGTTTTTATTTATTTTTCTCCTCTCTTTGAATCTCCTTGTGCCAAATATAATTCCCTAGCCAAGAGAGCAAGCAAGTAACCTGCTCCCAGGATTCTAACAAATGCTGATCTTGAGCAGACCATGACCCAGGAAGGGGCGAGGGTGATTGCGCTTCTGACTGTTCCTTCCTCACTGTTTATCTACGACTCGGTGTCTTTTCTCTCATGCATACCTCAGATTAGGAATTTCCTGTGTCTGGGGGAATTCTACCCCTCTGTGGGGTGAATTTTCACTTTTACCGCCGAGCAGAAAACGGGCAGTAGCGAATCGGCTCCGGTTTTACACACGATTTTCGCTTCCATTGCCTTCAATCAGGTGGAGTGCAAGACAAGGGGGGGGAGGGGGCGGTGGAGGGGGGCACCTGATTCACTACTGCCCGTTTTCCACCTGATGGTGAAAGTAGAAATTCACCCTAACACTTTACAGCACCATGCTAACAACTTAAATAACCATCTATCCATAACTGCTTTGTATTCAAGAACTACCAATATTTCTTCCTTTGTAAAAAAAGTGTTTTTTTCTGCCAATTAGGCATACATGGAATTGAAAGTGAACCAGTCCTGTCACTGAATACTGAGCAACAGATCACATCAACATAGCAAAAGTGTCATCTGATTGCCGTGACATTTCTCAGCTCATGTGTAACCTCAAAGACTACAGAAAAGCACAAAATAAGACCAAACTCCCACACAGAACCAACCTGTTCTCAATTTGTGAAACTCATAAATGGAGAAATATCCCCTTTCTCAGCAGTGATGTGTCTCAACTTGTTCCCAGGTTTTGTTTTAAGCAATTAAGGTAAGTTCTGGTACCATAAATGCTCCTTTAACATGTATGAAAAGGCAACTGTGCCCATTGAGCCCACTTCTTTCAATGGGCAATGTACGATTTGTGTTATCATGGATTTTCTTTTGCTTATTTAATGTGCTGTAAGAGATGAATAAGCATAGGGGGAAAACTAAAAGAAAAATGTGAAATTTCTCAATGACCTTTAAGACCAATCCAGTGAAAACTCCCATGGTATGAATAGTCCCAATAGAACTGCATCCACATTAAATATTTGTTCATTTTTTTAAAAATGTGTTCTCGGGATGTAGGTGATGTTGGCAAGGTCACATTTACTGCCCATCCTTAGTTGGCCTGAGAAGATGATGGCGGGCCCACTTGAACTGCTGCAGTCCTTGTACTGATGGTGCTCCTTGATGGTGTTGGGTGGGGGATTCCAGCATTTTGAACCAGTATCGATGAAGGAACGGTAGTGTATGCCCAAGTTAGGATGGCGTGTGGAGGGGAACTTGGGGTGATGACGTTTCATGATATTACTGCTCTTAGTCTTCTTAGTGGTAGGGGTTGAAGGACTGCAAGGTGCTGTTGAAGTAAACTTGGCGAGTTGCTGCAGTGTATCCTGTAGATAGTACACACAGTGGTGAATAATGAGTCGAGTGGCAGGAGCACCAATTAAGCTTGCTCCTGTCTATGTCTGTAGTTATTCCTATAACCATCCAATTGCTTCTCTTTAAAGATGATGATTGACATAAAAAAAAACACTTGGTGCAAGATGAGTTCTTTTGATCTCTGGTCTTGCTTGTGACTTGTCAGTTTTGTGCTTATGCGTCTAAACCAGGATCACAAGTTAACTAATTGTTCATTACCCATGCAATTTAGCATTTTAAAGAACTGGAATGTCCCTCTGAAGCTTCTTTTCTCCATTGAGAAGAAATCCAATTCTCTCAGTCTAACCTCTCATGCTTAGACCAATATTCTCTGATTAAATTGTCCAATTTACCCAAATAGTAAGTTTTAAGAAAATACAGGTAAAATGGAATTAACCAACCCCAACTTTATTTAAGCAACAAGAGGAAAACAGACAAGAACCAATTCCAAACTCTTCACAAGGATGGCTAGCACTCCCTCTAGTGGACACAGATGTGCAATCACCTCAGCATAGAAAAGTATGCAGTTAGTGGACTTCTGCTGAATTTCTTCATGTCAAATAGCTGAATGGATAGCAAATTGGCTAAAAAAAAGAAAGTAGAGAGATGGGGTAAAGGGTAGTTATTCATATTGGAGGAAGGTAGAAAACAGTGTTCTACTGTTATTCATAATTTACATTAATAACCTGGATTTAGGAACAAGTAACTCAATATCAAAATTTGCAGATGATACCAAACTGGGGTGGGGGGGGGGGGGCGGGTATAGCTAATACAAGATAGTTACTAATAAATCCAATAGGGAAATAAGGAGAAATTTCTTTACTCAGAGAATGGTTAGAATGTGGAACTCGCTACCACAGGAAGTGGTTGAGGTAAATAGCTTAGATGCTTTCAAAAGGAAACTAGACAAGTGCATGAGAGAAAGGGGACTAGAAAGATATGCTGAAAGGCTGAGATGAGGTAGATGGAATGGGAGGAGACTTGTGTGGAGTATAAACACCAGCAAAGACTAGTTGGGCCAAATGGCCTGTTACTGTGCTGTATATTCTATGTAATTCTTTGTAATTTCAGACTCTCATAGCCAGACTTCACTGCTTGCACAAAGCCTTGAGATCATCTGAAAATTAAAGTTCTTGGTGGCCAATAACATTTGAGTTAGTCGCCCAGTTATGCTGACACTTCATTGCAGTACTGAAGGAGTGCTGAACTGTCAGGGGTGCTATTATTTGGAGGAGACAACTGCCCTCTCAGTTGGATGTAAAAGATCCCATGACATTATTTGAAGAAGAACAAAGGAATTCTTCCTGATGTTCTGATCAATATTTATCCCTTAACCAACATCAGTAAAACAGATGATCTCATTGCTGTTTGTGGGACCTACCTGTGCGCAAAATGGCCACCACATTTCCTACAGTGCAACAGTGATTGCACTTCAAAAGTATTTAATTGGTTGTAAAGCACTTTGGGATGTCCTGAGGTCATGAAAGGTGCTATATGTGAGTTCTTTCTTTCTTTCAAATGGACAAGCTTCTAATCAGAGGTGTTTCTGACCCCTGGGGTTTGCCAAAAAATTCTAATGAAGCTGATCCTGAAAATGACTATAGAATCAGCACATCAGTTGTGCTCTGCCCTGCTTCCGGTCAGGCTTGCACCACAGTGGTGTCCATATCTGTGAGAATCTGGGTACGTTACAAGAAATATTACTGTATAAAGGTATAGGGAGGAAAATAAGGAAGAAAGATAGAGATTTGATGAAAGGTCATCGACCTGAAACGTTAACTCTCTTTCTCTCTCCACGGATGCTGCCTGGCCTGCTGAGTTTTTCCAGCGTTTTCTGTTGTTATTAGAGATTTGGTGTATGGGTGCTTATTAACTGCTTGTAATGATTTTCAAATTGGGATAGAACAGATAGAATATATCCATTCTCCATGGGATGCAATCAGGTACCAGCAATGTTAATGCATGGTGTCCATTGTTTCACTTGTAGGTTTGCCAACCTCATCCAAGTGCAATTTTTGTAGTTCTTTAAAATTTAGAAAAAGATTGTAATTTCTTTATTTCTGCATCGTCTCTTGTGTTCTTTTTAGACTCCTTTTTAACATATTTTCTTCGCTTCCTCTTTCTTGCATCTGAGTTCACCACTAACCATCCTAGTCAACAAGGTTGGTAGGCGTATGACATGCTTGCATTTAATTGTGAGCAGGTGAAGCAACAGTGGTCTCTGGTTATGCAATGTAATTGGGGTTGTTCGGACTCTGCAATGCTATATTACACTACACAGGCACACACTTGCACAGTTACAGGAGTTTTTAAATGGAGATTTGCATTGGTTGGTCTGTGTGCAGTCCAGGGGCAATTTTGTGAGGCTGCACTGCCTGTGTGGAACACAAATAGGACATGGAGCTATAACACAATGGAGCGGTTTCTATTTCCCATGTTCCCATCTAATGAGGTTCTGTGTGAGAAGAACTTCCCTGTTCTTCTTTGAATAGTGCAAAGGGATCTTGTACATCCACCTGAGCAGGCAGATGTGGTTTTGGTTTACTATCTCATCCGAAAGACGGCAGCATCAACAATGCAATACTCAGTAATTCACTTTGCTCCGTTGATAAAGAAACACATTCAGAGTAATTCACTGAATATTGTATTTGTTCCATTTCAGTTCAGTTGAGAATGGACTATCCCCCAAAAAATAAATTACAAATGGCACCACCACTGTGTTGGGTGACACGATGGCCCTCTGTAAAAACACACTGATATTTTACATATCCCAAATTATTGATAGGAGTTGGGAGGATAACTGGTATCTGTATTTGGAGACATAGCAATAAAGTACAAGAGCTGTGTTCATTTGCTTTAAGGTTAAAGGGGGAAAATTTGTGTTCGCCAATTGCAGTTAACAGCTGCTGAAAATGGCTGCAACGCTAACTGAGTGAAATTGGTCTGGGGGGCATGGAGATAGGTGGCGCAGCGCTCACCTTCCGTGCAACGCCGTCCTGCTGGCATTGCTGGAGGGATCTGGGATGAAGTTTCTATTCAGGTCCAGCGTTGCAGCTTCCCACAGCCTCTGTGAGTGAAGCTGTGGAACTCGCAGGGAAATGTGGGCAATAACCCTATCAACATATCCTTCTGTTCCTTTTTCCCTTATGTACGTATCTAGCTTCCCCTTAAATGCATCTATGCTAATCGGCTCAACCACTCCATGTGGTAGCGAGGTCAACATTCTCCCCACTTTCTGAGTAAATAGGTTTCTCCTGAATTCCTTACTGGATTTATTAGTGACTATCTTGTATCTATGGCCCCTAGTTTTGGACTCCCCCACAAGTAGAAACATCCTCTCCGTCTACCCTATCGAAGCACTTCATCATTTTAAAGACAGTATTCTTGCTGAATCACAGTAGCCCTTCTTCTTGATTCCTTGGGGGAGAAATTCAGTATCGCCCCATTTGAGGCGCAATTATCGGCCGGGCGCAAAGATTAGCGCCTGGCGCTAATTATCGCCACCGACTGCAAACTTCACTTTTATCGCCCCTGGAGGTGATTGCAGCGCTAAATCAGGTGCTTCACACCTGTCTTAAGGCGCAAAGGCCGAGGAGCGAGGCGCTACCTCAGAGCACTGGCGAAGCTCATTTAATGTCAGTCAGCAATGGAACACACACACAATGGCACGGGCCAGTTCTTAAAGGGGATGGTTAATCTTGCTTTCCATCCACATCCTGCTCATTGCAGCCTTGAATCTCGGCCTGGAGAGACCTGCACATCAAATGTGCTGGAAAGAACAATGGAGAGTGCCAGGCAAAGAGCTCAGAGTGCAGCCCCCACAGGCTCTGCTAAATCGATACAAGGAATGGCAAATCAAAATGAACCTGCAAAGTGCTGCTCAGTACCTAAAACTCCTTCAAACAACGTTGAATCTCTCCAGAAGTCTCTCCCTCTCTCTCTCAGAATGCGTAGTTCAAAAATGGCACCAACAATAAAAGGCAGGAAGCGGTCACCTTTAGATAGCGCTCCCCCTTTCCCTTCATGACTGCTGAACGCTCCCCTCAACCTGTCGTTGCTAGCGTCAGGCGGTAAGGCAGGGGGCGCCACTCAATATCCGCTCTGGGGCGATACCGGGGCGTTGCGCACTCGAGTGACGTCATGATCTGCCGGCGCAGGAGATCGTGGCGGTAGTGTTTAGCGCCGCCGCAAAATGTCTAGCTAATTTCACGAGCGGCGCAAACTTCGCCGCGCCTGGGCGCTAGATGCTTTGCGCCCCATTAGCGCCCTCTTAAGGAGCTAACGGGAGGCGCAACCAACTGAATTTTTCCCCCCTTGTGTTTTGTCAAAGGGGCACTACACAAAACGTTAATTTCTCTTTTCTCTTCACAGATGCTGCCTGACCTACTGACTGTTTCCAGCATTTTCTGTTTTTGCTCCTTGTTTCCAGCCTGGCTAAAATAGCGCCTTTTCTCACAGAGATAAAGGGGTAGATTTTCAACTTGTTTCCCGAACATAAATCTGGCGTTGAGTTCAATGGAAATGAAAATCGGGTGGTTTCTATAATGCGTTTCTATAATGATCCACAACGCCAGTTTATGCCCGGGCGGCATTGGAAATCTATACCAATGTGTGGAGTCAAGTGACAGATGTTCCAATTATTATGAATGCCATTAATCTTGCATTCCAATTTCAGGGATCGATTGGTTCAGCAATACTAACAGCCTCATTAAATGGATGCATTATTGAGGCAAATAAATGTATTTTTTACTGTTGCATATACTATCAATAAAAGTGCAGGCAAAACGCTTTCAAAACATATTTATTATACAAAGGCCTTGAGGGCTTTAGTTACGAAATACTGCCCTGAAAATTACAGTAATAAACCAAATTATGCTATAAAGATGCCTTCAACCAAAGACTGAGTGCACTCACTTAAGGTAGAAGGGGATGAGGCCAAGGTAAAATGTGAGAGCAACTACATCAGAGAGACAAAAATCTGAATGAAAAGTGCAGCACAGAAAAGATGAAAGAGAGGAACAAGACTGAGATGCAAATCTGGTTATCTGATAATTAGTCAAACCTTTTCAAAACAACATTTTAATTATGCTTTGTTTTTTTTACATTGCGCACAAGTTCATACCAAATCGAGAATGTTGTCGATTATTCTTTTCAGTTTAGTCCCCTCCACGATTGCACCTGTATGATTGCAACAGCTTGAACGATAATTATAACATTGAAAATTAGATCATATTCGCACAGACTAAAAATAAAATCAAACTAATAAAGGATGTTGCACCTTGCACATGTATCCGTGGGTACCTCAACCTGAATAGAATTTAAACATACTTTGCCAAATGTAATTCAAATTAGACCTAGGAAATTTGGATTGGAAAATGAATGGAAATTACCCAGTGTCACAGGATACATTTTTTTATATATCACTACATCAAAACTTGCCAACAGGTTAATTGGGACAGATTTCCCAGCATCCTCCATGTTGTCAGGCAGTTGGTTGTCTCTTCAACTTTAATATTATTTTCAAAGCACATCGCTTCGGCCAAGCATTCAGTTCCCCTTCATAACCTCTCCCTTCCTGGCTTGGCATCTGTTTCCTTTCCCTCTTTATGAAGTACCTTGTGACATTTCTTTGTATTAAAAACTCCATATAAATGCAAGGTGTCATTGTGTCTATACAAGGAAATAAATAAAAACGATATCAAGAGAATGTAGAAGAGAAAGAAACACAGGAGTTTCAGTTATGAATGAATTGTTCCTGTGCTGTATGTATACAATTGTTGCCCCAGAGATATACATGAGCCATACAATATCAGATGGAATCCTGTTCCCAGTGTGAACTGTGGATTTAACACTGAGCCACATTGGCCACACAGTACAGGAAGTGATTGAAATATTTACCTTTCACCTGGTGTGTATTGTACACAAAGTAATTGACATTGTAACACACACAAGTCATATATTACCACACACAAAAGAGTTGTTCCTCATTAACCAGTGTGTACTGTATATATACAGGGGTGTACACTGGCACAGACTAGTCATACAGTAGCAGAATTGAAAGAATTGTTGCTCATTAGCTGTTGGATATATTTTAAAGTAAAACAATATCAGTAGTGTAGATGTAATTCCCAGAACAGATTAATCGAAGGAGCAAAGAATCTCAAGAGTGGAAATGATGCTGATTAAAATCTCTGCAGGTGAAGAAGGAACCTTCCCACTCATTGAAAGACTGCTCAGCAACTGAATAATAAGGATTGGAAGAGTTTAATAATTCAAATGCACTCAAAAAAACATTTCATTAGTGCCTTTGCAATATCCCACTCTCATAGATAAATGGAAACTTGCCCTCAAAGTCATGAATCTCTCATGTTCAGACAACCTTACCCAGCAGGGGAATTGCAACAGTGGTAAAGAGCATCTGTGCACATCAACTTCAACAAGGTTGTGCCTGTGCACGTCTATCCTAATGATTGTTTATGACTTGACAATGTTCAGTTACATTTGTTCCAGTTCTGAAATAATTCATATGTAAAGCTATCGTGACAGAGGTTAGCTGGGGCTCAGTTGGTAGCACGCTCGCCTCTGAGTCAGAAGGTTGTGGGTTCAAGTCCCACTCCAGAGACTTGAGCACAAAAATCTAGTCTGACATTCCAATGCAGTACTGAGGGAGTGCTGCACTGTCGGAGGTGCCATCTTTCGGATGAGACGTTAAACCGAGGCCCCGTCTGCTCTCTCAGGTGAACGTAAAAGATCCCATGACACTATTTCGAACAAGAGCAGGGGAGTTATCCCTGGTGTCAATCGGGGTATCCCTGGCCAATATTTATCCCTCAATCAACATCACTAACAAAAAAACAGATTATCTGGTTATTATCACAGAGCTGTTTGCGGGAGCTTGCTGTGCTGTTTCCTACATTACAACAGTGACCACACTTCAAAAGTACTTCATTAGCTGTAAAGCACTTTGGGACGTCCTGAGGTGATTCCATGGGGAAGAAATTCAATTTGTGACCAGTTTCCGCTGCGTAGTGGGTGGCACGATCTAAACGAGCGCCCGATGATGTTGTTGGGAGGCTCGAATTTGGCATGGGGCCTCATTTGAATGAAACAGGCGAGCTGCAGACACCAATCAGACCTCCCAGAGCAGCTCGCTGGTCAGAGCCTGATGAATTCAGACACCGAGCTAGCTTTTGTGGAGTCAGGAGGAATGGGTGATGCAGGGTACCTATCACTTCCCTTCTTGGGTACCTAGACGAATGGAAGATGAACATATAATTTAGAATTCTAGCTGTAATACACCCCTTGAAACAACTATTCACAGGGAAAGACACTCTGGTCTAGAAACTGCCATTGTGAACTGGGCGCAGGCATCATTCCCACCCGAAGCCCACCCGATATTGGGGCTCGGGCTTCATTTCCATCAGACCGGAAAGCTGCAGACACCTGCTGGGATGTCACCAGTGAAGACAATTTCAATTTCTGGCTACTGTGTTGATGGCAGAGTCGGCAAATAGGTCTTGGAAGGGGAGGTGGGAGCAATCGGGAGGAAGGGGGGTGACCGGGAGAGGGAGGGATGCGATTGGGAAGTGGGTGAGCGGGGGCCGACAGCGGACCGTGATTTTAATGTTGAGCCGGGATGAGCAGTCCTGCACCTCCTGGCTCCACATCCAGGTAATTAGTTTTTTTAAACTGGTGTCCTGCAGTGGTCCCTTTAAGGACCGCTGGTTAGGTTACATATAGACCTAGTTTTCGGGAATGCAGAAAAATCGGCAGAGGGAGGCTGAAAGCCCTAGCTCCCTTACTCTGTGGGGTCATCTGTTAAGAGACAATCTCGTTAGCTTTAAATTAACATGTGGCCTCATAAATCTAGACATCGAAGAATGTCTTCTTGTATGGCAGTTTCAATAGTTGGTTGAAAAATGCTGATGATCAACTGTTCCTGCATAGAGTTCACTCAGATGCCTTGCCGAATTGCACCCAGGTGGTAGGACAAGCAATAAATGTCTTTTTTGAAGATTTTGTTGCACTATGCATTCCAAATAAACACATTGGGCTGGATTTTGATACTGGGGCGGGTTGGGGTGGTGTCATCCACTTTTCATGTTATCCACCCGACTGCAATTGGATGTGGGAGATTGATGCGATTTTCACCTAATTGGGCAATTGAGTTCCAGCATGTGGGAACTCATGAACCAATTAGTGTTTTCAGTCTGAAAGTCGCCTCTGATGATGTCATCATTGCTGCTGCATTGAAGGTCTGCAAAGACTGCCTGGCCTTTGCTGTGAGAGGACCTGGCTGCAAAATGAGCAGCCGCAGCACTACGTCTGCTCCCAGATATTTTTGCACCACCACTCCCAGATATGTCTCCTCCTCATCCATCCATCCATCCAGATATGTCTCCTCCTCATCCATCCATCCAGATATGCATGCCAGCCAGCCAACGATAGTCAGCTATCCAAATGTGCTCCCACCAGGTTTCACATTCGTGGTTCAGAACAGGCGTGCTTCACGTAGAAAAAGTGTTAAAATCACAAAGGCCTTTCAAAATGGCATTATAGAGGCAATTTAGTGCTTGTTAAGGGCCTTAACAGCCTATCCCGCCTCTTAGAGGCGGGACGGAATCGGGACCAGCAGACACGATTTAATGAAAATTGCGTGGAGGCGGGATGGAGGCGGGCTTGTGCCTGCCCGCCAGTTTTCACAATTTTAACCCACCAATACGCCTCCAAACCCGCCTGCACGGGTCAATGAAAATCCAGCCCATTGGGCCAGATTTTGCTGAAAAATAATAACAGTGTGAGAACAATCGGCCAACAACTTGTAGCAAGGAAGAGATACCCCATGAACTGTGAATCACTACAAGTGGTTGCCGAATTTACAGCACTCCACCATTAGCTTTACAAAAATGCCATCTCGCGCTTAATCGCCCCGTGATTTTCATGAAGTTGCTGCATTTGCACATTTATTGCCCATAAAACTCACTACAGAAAGTTAAGGCTTGTAATTAACAGTGTAAGTACCCTTTTAACAATGTGATAATTGTTAATGACTGCCAATCAATGTCCATTGCCCAGAAAGTAAACCATTTTAAATGTGGAGTTTCATTCCTTCAAATTGTGAATTGTGTTAGATTTTAAAAATGTCAAATTTTACATTTTTACATTTTTTTTCCTACTTTTCCTTTCTGTCTCTTTTTTCTCTCTCTCCTAATCCAATCTATTTTTCTTTCCCTCTCTTTATTTCTCTTTCTGTACCTGATTCAACATTGAAATCACCCACTCTGATTCACCCTTCTTCTCAGTCCTTCCTCTGTTTATTTCACAGTCCTTCAATCTCATTGGTTAAGGCGATATACTGTTTGTCCCATTGTGCACCAAGGTCCTAGATGCCCTGTTGCCCTCGCTGCGCCATTATCAGCTGCGAGGCGCCCCTCTCCAGCAAAATCTGGCCCACTATGCTGTTTACACTGAAGAATCTCACACTCTGTACATTGTGCAACTCGCACAGTGTGTTGAAGCACGTTGTGCTGTGCATGGTGCCCTGACGGTACACTAAAGCACTGATCTGACAACCTTTTATCAAAGAGCATATAAAAGAGTACAAAAATATGCTGCCCGATTGTGGCTAAAGTCTCTGTTCCAGACATTTCCCTGTATTGGCACATTCAAGTGACAGTGTTGTAGAAACATCCAAGCAACCAAACATCCCAAGGCAAACTTCTCTCAGTTTTCCTTGTACTTGATAGAGTGCTGCAATTTATTTTATTGATAGATTAACCTTAATCCTGGGAGAGAAAAACAACAGTAACAGGAACTGGTAGGTAATGAACCAGATTCCCCATTGATTCCCGTGCCATGATTCAACTTAATATTCAGGATTCTAAAATTGGAGTCAGTATAATTGGGGACCCTCCAGCACTTCTAGGTTGTGTAACTTCTAATATCCAACCTATTCAGAAAGAGGGTCGTGTGAGGCTATAATTCAATCGGCCTATGCTTTACTGACACTGAATCTACATTCCATGGAGGAACAGTAAAGGAACGATCCAGTCAAAATGAGTGTTCAGCAGAAGGTTTGAACAAATGGTAGCAGCTGTGACTGAAGATGACAAGTAGTCGGTGTATACCTACCTCTCTTCCTGCTGGTTTTAACTGATAACAGATGTTAATATCCTGAACCTATTCGCCATCAGCAAGCACCTACGCCACCAGCTGATGCACTTACAAAACAAATAATGGACATTCCCAGATGATGCAGAGAGACAACTAGTCCTGACAGGAAGAAACAAAACATTGATAAATTTAAGGGGGTGTCAAATTAAGAATGGCAGCAGGGAAATCAATGTCATAGCTGAGAAAATTGTAAAATGACAATTTCTATACTCAGTTTTTGAAGACTAAGTGAGTGTGGCAGTGTATTAGAGCTAGTTTCTTCTGCCTATTCTTATTTACTTGGAACTTGACTATGAGTGCCACAACTTACTTCAATTTTAACCTTTAGCTATGATTAAGCTATGACCTCTATGGCATGGCTTTGGGCTGATTTAAAGTTGCATACCCCTTACAAACCAAAATCAATGTAAACTTCAGATTCAGTGTTAATGACGGAAAGGTGCCAGGGTCTGTATCCCAAACTTTCAACTGAGGAAGGTTGATTGTGTGGGAAGGAAAAATGAAGAAAGAAAACTTCCAATCTTTCTCCAAATCCGAGCAAAACCCAATTACCGAGTTTCCTGTCTGCCAACCAATTTTGTATCTGTGTTGCTATTTCCATTTATGCCACATTCCTGAATTTTACTAACAAGCCTTTTGTGAGACACCGTATAGAACATCTTCTGATAATCCATATACACCACATCTGCTACATTTTCTTTATTTATCCCAATGGTCACATCTTCAAAATAATCTGTTAAATTTGTTAAGCATAACTTGTCTTTAACAAATCAATGCTGGCTAGCCTTGATTAACCCATGCTTTTCTAAATGTTCAACAATTTTATCTCAAATTATGGATTCTGAGATTTTGCCCACAACTGATATTAGACTACTGGTCAATAGTTACCTGGTTTATCCTTGTCTCCCTTTTTGATCAAAGGTGTTACAAGGGCTGTTTATCAGTCCCATAACTAAATTTGCATATTTAAGGAGAATTGAGAAAATTTAGCCAGAGCCTTTTCTATGTCCACTCTATATTCCTCATGATTTTCTTCAGTACTGTTCATCTTTTTAAATTTTAATCTCTCTATTTATCCATAGAACTCTATTCTCTGATTAACTCCTTTTTGCCTTATTGCACTATATTTATTTTGCACTCTACGTATTTTAGATTTGAAGTTTTACACTGCTGATCTGGCAACCTGTTTGGGATGGTTAAATTAACCCAAATTATTGCCCATTTGCTCTTACAAATCTCTCTGAACTGTCTGCAAAACCCCCCACAATCATTTCCAGTGTTTGAGGGCTTATAACACCGAGAATTGTACAATTTCTTAACTCTATATGGATGCTTTCTTAACACAACCTCCTTGGACAGCCCTCTGATAGAATCCTTTGCTAAAACTGTCACCCTAACCCTTTTTCTTCCCTTCCTATCGCTCCTTAAAATGTTATAACCCTGAATATTACATTCCCAGTCCTGTCCAAACCTAAGTCACATCTCCTGTCCAGCTATTATATCATATTCCTCCATAGTTATTAATTCTTCTAACTCTCCAATTTTGTTTTGAATGCTTTGTGCATTCCACCAGTGGTGGCAGAGCTCCACATGTGTACTTCAGCGCCCTCACACATTATTTATCATTGTATCGCACTGCTAGCAAATCTGCTACAGACTGACAGGACAGACTGCGCATTTCAGTTAGTAAAAAGGGAATTGTAGTACAGCAGGTTGCCTTTGTTTAAATCATGTGTGCACCTATGTTGTTGATAATCTCTGTAATGTCCTCCAGCCCTACAATCCCCCGTGATCTCTGCGCCTCGCCAATTCTGGCCTCTTAAACATCCCCGATTTTAATCGCTCCACCATTGGCGGCCTAGGTGCTAAGCTGTGGGATTCCCTCCCTAAACCTCTCTCATCTCTACCTCTCTTTCCTCCTTTAAGACGCTCCTTAAAACCCACCTCTTCTGCCCTAATATCTCCTTACGTGGCTCGGTGTCAAATTCTTTTTTTATAATGCTCCTGTGAAGTGCCTTGGGGCATTTTACTACGTTAAAGGTGCTATATAAAATAAAAACAAAAAATGCTGGAGATACTCAGCAGGTCAGGCAGCATCTGTGAAGAGAGAAACAGAGTTAACGTTTCAGGTCCATGACCTTTCATCAGAACTGGAAAAAAGCAGGAAATGGAACAGATTTTTAATTAAGTGTAGGGGCTGGGAAAGGGGGGAGGGGATGAAAGAACAAAAGGGAAGGTCTGTGATAGGATAGAAGGCAGGAGAGGTTAAGAGACATTAAGAGATATTCAAGGCAAAAGGAGATGGTATATAAATGTAAGTTGTTGTTGATCCAGAGCAAAAATAGTGGTAGTCTATCTTGCAGCAGTTTGGGCCAGCACTGGCAGCTCTCTTCAGTGCCAAAGCAATGAAAATCTTGGCGTACCATCAGTAGCAATGGTTGCTGTGTAAACATTGACACATTAGAGAACTTTAAGTAGAACCAAAGGTTTTGAACAGCCAGGGACAATGTTCGGCAACAACGAAGAGCATCCACTATGTCAGCCATTGAGGTAGGTTTGCGTTGGACTGTGAGCTGTTGCCACACATTTTTTTCTTGCGGCTTTTACTAGATATTTCAAGGCTTGTTAGGCCAGTACTTTATGCACAGAGAATGCTCAGTGGAAGACTGGAGATTTACAGGACCTATTCCACAAGGACAAATTTGATAACTCACCAATATTGTACGCAATAAATCATTAAAAATGAGATGTCAAATTATGGGTTGTGGATAAATGTATTCCAAAATGTGTACGCATACCCCATATTTAAAATTGAACAAAGTATTGTAAAATAACAAATTTTTGTGTAGGTCGTGAAGGAGCACACATTCATAAAATATTTGGTTTTACTGCATTTTGAAGCCCTGATTTTAGCCCTCTGTGCCCAATGGGAGCGAGGCATGCGAGAGGTTAATATATTGTCAGCATGGTACCTACCTTGTCCATGTCACATTCATCCCCCGCCCCTCACCCCCTGCCCCCGCCATTTTAACAGCCGCATTTTGGGCAGAGTGTGAGGCATTCACTCCAGGCAGGTGAGGGCCTCATTGAAATGTAAAAGTTGGGGCCTGTTGATGTCATTCAGACCCCGACACCATTTTAAATAGTTTTCAGTGAGGTTGACATTTGGTGCCCGTCTCTCTTCACAGCTCCCTCCACTCCTTGGGCCACGATCTCTTCACACCCTCCCCCCACCTGTGCTCCTCTGGCCGCCCCCTGGCCCCCGATCCTCTTCGGAGCCCACCTCACCCCACCCCCAGAAGCCCCCAATTCCTCTTCAGACCCCCCTGCCCCTCCGGCTGCCCCCGGGCCCGATGCGATCCCTCCCTCCTCTGCGGCCTAGTGCCGTAGGCCTACCCACCTGGAGCCAGCGAGCCTCTCAGTCTGGCTGGCTGGGGGTGGGAAACAGAGGCTTCCCATTCAAATCATGCCCTGCCATTAAATTCGGCCGGACCTGCAGGAAACCCATTTTCCTAGGTTTCCCGACCGCTTTGGAGCCTCCCGCCCCCCAACCCACCTTCCACATTAAAATTCAGCCCATTGAGTCTGCTCCCCAATTGCCCAACACTGAGTGTGCATCCATTCTCTTGCACAGTTGACATTGGGTCTGGTTGGGGAGCTGGTGGTGATGCTAGTACATATGTGTTCGATCTCTGCTGGTCTAACGAGATGGAGAATGGGAAGTATCTGTGCTCCCTAGTGTTTTAGAGAGGCTCAAACACTGACCTATATTATCAGGATCAATCTTTCAGGGCTACTCAACCTGAATTCCCCCCATCCCAATAAAATCAATAAGCCCAACTAAAACACCATTCACCAATCCAATAATTAGAAAAAATTCTATTGCTTTAGGATGATTCTTCACACTTTTATTTCAGTGTTCTCTTCAAGAAACAGAGAAACACCAATGCACAGAAGAAGAAAATAGCTACCTCACGATGTCAGGACATTAGCGACAGACTGTCATTCTGATTTCTTATTAGAGTTGATAGCCATGAAATGCCAGTATAATTGGCAAAAAAATCCACTGATTTCTTTTGCATATAGTTGAAATTATTAGCATACTACCTCAATAAAGGAGATGTGACAGATCATTATGTGAAGTTACTGATTACCAATTCCATTCACCTTCAGTTAACAGCAGAGTCAAGTTTGCTTACTGTTAGAGATTCAGGCAAGGTCTCTAACAACACACATAACTCAGTATGATGTCTGTTACCAAGCATAGCTGAGAACAGTGTTAAACTCGCAAACAAGAAGCGTTATTACAAATGACAGCCCAAGTAAAATAGTTATGTTTCATCAGCTTTTGCAAAGTTTCCTAATTCATGAAGACTATTGTCATGTGTCAGTGTCACTTATGCTTCAGATACAAATCCAGCTAAAAGCATGTCACTAGATTCACTGGTAACTGGGACAAAGACTTGATTTATTCACCATGATTGTGGGAGCTTTGAACCTTGCTGTGTTATCCTATCTCAGCGCTAGCTCTGACAGATGTAAAAGCTCACAATTCACTCTTGCCTTGCACTGTAGTGTCCATGTGTGTCTCAATGTTACCACGTGCAGTACACACCAGGTGAAATGGAATAATTCACTTCATTTGGATTCTGTATGTCTCAGTGTCAACATATTTGCAGGTTCAACATTGTAAAAACATAAGGGTAATTTTAACTTAACGCGGTGAGAAACTGATGGGATCGGATTGGTTGCACGTTTTACACCCCGCCCAATTTAACTTCCCATTGTTTTCCGCCAGGTTAAGTCGAAACAACCTTCCATTTATTTAATGGTGTGATACGATAAACAAATATCTACACAAGTGATGGATTGCATAACTTATGAACGGTCATTATCTCACACACATGAAATGTAGAATTTATCCCACACATATGGCGTAACGTTCAACTTTAGTGGGGGTGTAAAATGGGTCATATTCGATTGGCTGCCGTTACACACCCCGCCCCATTTTCCTTTCCATCAGGCGGGATGTATAACAGGCAGCCAATCTGAAATCGGCCGCTTTACTCCTCTGCCAAAGTTGACAATTTCAGCGATGGAAAATCATAATCCAACCAGAATTTCTTTTCCATGAGATACTACTACTATATAAAAAAATCCTGCGCGCTTGGTTTTACCAGCAGCTGGTGCAAACTGTAACCATGGCAACTCCTTTGCCATGACTGCCTGCAAATGTTTTGGGTATCAGCAACACAAAAATGCAACTCACTGGTCTTACACAGCTGAGCGACGCCGAAACCTGTACAGCACACACGACCGGTGCAATCACCAACATAAATAACATTCAATGAAACAAATGTCTGCCAAGCTCATGCTAAAAACCAACAAATAGCCACAGTTTATCATTATCTCCTTCTTCTAGTAAAAACCATGCAAGTACACTCAATCATTGCAACCTCTTTCCAATATTTAGGACACATGTATATTCCATCTCTGTACTCCTTTCCTAATAACCACGCCTGCTTACACTTCATCCTTGGAACCTCTTTCCAGTTAACAACACACATGGACACTTTATCACTGCATCTTCTGCTTAATAACCAACTTGTACCATACTCAATTATTGAATCCTCTTCTCAATAAGCAACACAGATAATGCATTATTGTATCTTTTACCGAACAAATAGTACATACCAACACTACGTTACTGCATCTTTCTCCCAATTTTCCCAATACCACCATATAAGCACATTTTATAACCTCAACCTTTCCTTAATAACCAGCACACAAGGTTCATTATACTTCTAATGTGACTACACTTCAAAAGTACTTCATTGGCTGTAAAGCGCTTTGGGAGGTCCTGGGATGAGAACGGATCTGGTCGGGTAAACTGGAATCAAAGATTGGCAGGCAAAACTGTAATGGAACAATAGGCTGCCTTTAAGGAGGAAATAGTTCAGGTACAGTTGAGGTACACTCCCACTAGGGGGAAAGGCAGGGCAACTAAAGTCAGGGCTCCCTGGATGACGAAACAGATAGAGAATATGAGGAAGCAGAAAAAGAGCGTGTATGACAGATGTCAGGTTGCAAATACATCTGAGAATCGGGCTATATGTAGAAAGGTCAGAGGAGAAGTGAAAAAGAAAATAAGAGGGGCAAAGTGAGGGTATGAGAATAGAATGGCAGCCAACATAAAAGGTAATCCAGAAGTCATCTATAGGCATATAAATA
This sequence comes from Squalus acanthias, assembly GCA_030390025.1. Lineage (NCBI taxonomy): Eukaryota > Metazoa > Chordata > Chondrichthyes > Squaliformes > Squalidae > Squalus > Squalus acanthias. The sequence goes on along the minus strand of CM059427.1, from coordinate 177,551,903 downwards.
ATAAAAGAGTAATAAGAGGAGGGGTGGGGCCGATTAGGGACCAAAAAGGAGACCTATGCATGGAGGCAGAGGGTACGGCTGAGGTACTAAATGAGTACTTTGCATCTGTTTTCACCAAGGAAGAGGATGCTGCCATAGACATAGTGAAGGAGGAGATAGTCTTGATAGGACAAAAATTGATAAAGAGGAGGTATTAGAAAGGCTGGCTGTACTTAAAGTAGATAAATCACCAGGAGCAGATGCGATGCATCCTAGGATGCTGAGGGAATTGAGGGAGGAAATAGCGGTGGTACTGACCATAATATTCCAATCCTCCTTAGATATGGAGGGGGGGGTGGTGTCAGAGGACAGGAGAATTGCAAATGTTATACCATTGTTCAAAAAAGGGTGTAAAGATAAATCCAGCAACTACATGCCAGTCAGTTTGACCTCGGTAGTGGAGAAGCTTTTAGAAACAGTAATCAGGGACAAAATTAACAGTCACTTAGATAGGTGTGGATTAATTAAGGAAAGCCAGCACAGATTTGTTCAAGGCAAATCATGTCTAACTAACTTGATTGAGTTCATTGATGAGGTAACAGAGAGGGTTGATGAGGGTAATGCAGTTGACGTAGTGTACATGGATTTCCAAAAGGCATTCATTAAAGTGCCACATAATAGACTTGCCAGCAAAGTTGAAGCCCATGGAATAAAAGGGACAGTGGCAGCATGGATACGGAATTGGCTAAGTGATAGGAAACAGAGAGTAGTGGTGAATGGTTGTTTTTCAGACTGGAGGAAGGTAAACAGTGGTGTTCCCCAGGGGTCAGTTCTAGGACCACTGCTTTTCTTGATAAAAATTAATGACTTGGGCGTTGATGTACAGGGCACAATTTCAAAATTTGCAGATGACACAAAACTTGGAAGTATAGTGAACAGTGAGGAGGATAGTGATAGACTTCAGGAAGACATAGGCAGGCTGGTGAAATGGGCGGACACATGGCAGATTAAATTTAACACAGAAAAGTGTGAAGTGATATATTTTGGTAGAAAGAATGAGGGGAGGACATATAAACTAAATGGTACAATCCTGAAGGGGGTGCACGATCAGAGAGACTTGGGGGTATGTGTGCACAAATCGTTGAAGGTGGCAGGGCAGGTTGAGAAAGCAGTTAAAAAGGCTTATGGGATCCTGGGCTTCATAAATAGAGGTATAGAGTACAAAAGTGTGAAAATTATGATGAACCTTTATAAAACATTGGTTCGGCCCCAACTGGAGTATTGTGTCCAATTCTTTAGGAAGGATGTAAAGGCCTTAGAGAAGGTGCAGAAAAGATTTATAAGAATTATTCCAGGAATAAAGGACTTCAGTTACATTGATAGACTGGAGAAGCTGGGGTTGTTCTCTCTGGAGCAGAGACGGTGGCATAGTGGTTAGCACTGGTGCCTCACAGCGCCAGAGACCCGGGTTCGAATCCGGCCTCGGGTGACTGTCTGTGTGGAGTTTGCACATTCTCCCCGTGTCTGCGTGGGTTTCCTCCGGGTGCTCCGGTTTCCTCCCACAGTCCAAAGATGTGCAGGTTAGGTTGATTTGGCTATGATAAATTGACCCTTAGTGTTAGGGGGGGATTAAATATGTGGGGTTACGGGGATAGGATGGGATATGTTAGGGGGAATTAAATACGTGGGGTTACGGGGATAGGGTGGGATATGTGGCAGTGCAGGCTCTATGGGGATTCTGTGTGAGAAAGCAGGGACAGGGTACTGGATTTGGATGATCAGCCATGATCGTATTGAATGGCGGAGCAGGCTCGACGGGCCGAATGGCCTACTCCTGCTCCTAGTTTCTATGTTTCTATGTTTCTATGATTGAGAGGAGATTTGATAGAGGTGTTCAAAGTCATGAGAGGTCTGCACAGAGTAGATAGAGGGAAACTGTTCCCATTGGCAGAGGGGTTGAGAACCAGAGGACACAGATTTAAGGTGATTGGCAAAAGAACCAAAGGCAACGTAAGAAAAAACTTTTTTATGCAGTGAGTGGTTAGGATCTGGAATGCACTGCCTGAAAGGGAGGCAGACTCAATCATGGGCGCGATTTTCCCATTGGAGGCGGGTTTCGGTTTGGGTGGATTCCAAACCCACCTCCACTGTCAGGTGGGGAAAAATTTGCGATTTTCCCCTGATTGGCCAGTTAAATTCAGAGGTGTGGGTTCCCCTGGGCCAATTAGTCTTTTGGAACTGAAACTCGCCTCAGCTGACGTCACTTATCCAGCTTCATTTAAGGGCTGCTTGCTTCCACTGGCTTTTGATCGATGGTGCACCACCTCCAAACTTTTTTCTCCTTGAAGAACGGCCAGCTCCAAGGCAAGAGCCTCCCCGAGGTTCTCGGATGAGGTGCTGGGTATATTGGTTGAGGGGGCGAGAGCTAGCAGGGAGGTGCTCTTTCCCTCATCTGGGAGGAAGAGGCCTCCAAAAGAAACCAAGGCTGTGTGGGTCCATCTGGCAAGGGATATAACCTCCAGATCTGTGTGCAGATTGGGTGATTGTTTCTGTTTATTGAGGAAATGCCATCCCTGTGTGAATGTATTAAAATTAGGTGATGGCAAACTGTTGGCGTGATGGCATCTGTTGTTTAGGCGTAGGCAGCTCCACATTGCGGGCTCAGTGACACTTGCGTGGTCAGGTTGGAGGCCAGAGAGTCATGTCCATTGTCTATCATGTGTTAAGAAGGAGCCAAGCACATGTGCCACAATGGGCAACCTGTGCAAATCTGGCCAGGGTGAGTGTATCCCTTGCATCACGGGCAGGCATGTGCTCACATGCTGCCGCTGCTGCTGGTAGATACGCCGCCGCTCGGTCCTCCTCCTCCTCTTCCTCCTCCTCCTCATCTCAGGAGACTATGAACTGAGCCATTTGCTCATCAGGAAGCTGCAAGCCATGACACTGTGCCATGTTGTGCAGTGCACAGCAGACCACGACCATTCTGGAGATCCTGGCTGCTGAATACTGCAGGGCTCCACCTGATCTGTCAAGGCATCGGAATCACATCTTCAGCAAGCCAATGGTTTGCTCAATGATGGACCTGGTCAAAATGTGGCTGGCGTTGAAGAACTCCTCAGTCTCGTTAGTTGGCCTCCTGATCGGCGTCATTAGCCACTTCTTCAGGGGGTAGCCCTTGTCACCAAGGAGCCATCCGTTAAGTTGGTTTGGCGGATTGAAGAGCGGTGGAACACTAGAGTTCCGCAGGATGAACGAGTCATGGCAACTACTGCAGAACTTGGCGCAAACATGCAAAATCTCCTTCTTGTGGTTACACACCAGCTGTACGTTGAGGGAGTGGAATCCCTTGCGGTTGACAAAGATAGCTGGGTTTTGATGGGGTGCCCTAAGGGCCACATGTGTGCAGTCTATGACGCCCTGCACCATTGGTAAGCCTGCCATATTTGCAAAGCCAACTGAACACGCGGTTACACTTGCTTGATCCCTTGAGAAGTGGACGTAATTGTGGGCCTTTGCGAAAAGGGCATCGGTAACCTGCGTGATGCAACTGTGGGCAGCTGACTGGGAGATGCCACTGATGTCTGCTGATGATCCCTGGAAGGGGCCTGAGGCAAAAAAGTTGAGTGCGGTGGTGTCCACCCGCTCCTCTGGGCTCCAGGTGTTGGTGCAGCAGTGCGCAGATGTCTCCAACAACCTCTCGTGAAAGTCTCAGCCTCCTTTGGCACTGCTGCTCAGTCATGTTGAGGTAGCTCATCCTCTGTCTGTAAACCCTGAGAGGGGGGTATCTCCTGCGGCGACGTTCTTCCATGCGCTGGCGCCTTCTGCCCTGTGCAGCATCAGGTGGGTGAGCAGGAGGTTGGCGCTCCTGCTGCTGTTGCTGCTGAGCTGCCTGGTTCTGCTGCTGCCGTGGCTGCTCCTCATCCGAGTCTGAGGTCCATGATGAAAGGAAATAAAGGGTTCCCATGCTGCTGGCAGATACCTCCGTTGGGGAAGCGCTCAGTCCAAGCGGGGAGAGGGTCTTCCAAGGAGGTCCCACAGTTGAGAGATAGAAGCTGCAGCACCTCCGCCTTCAGAAGGCCTTCTAAAAGTGCTCAAAGACCTTTTAAAGCAAAGTTCTGCCACCTGCAACTAATCCCTGATGAAATCTCCGATTTAATGTTTGAGCTGCAGCTGTGAGGAGCCCACCCACTTATCAACCCGCCAGGATTAGCTGGCGTGGTTTAGGAGGGTCGTGCAGCACACACAAAATGTGGCAAAATAACAAAGGCCTGTCAAAATAGGATTATAGAGGCCCTTAACAACTATTTAAGGGTCTTAACTACCTCTCCCGACTGATGGAGGCGTGACCGAATCGCACCCATTAAACCCGCCTCCGGCAAAATTGCGCGGAGGTGGGTTGGAGGCGGGTTCCAAACCCGCCCTCACTTTTTGCGATTTTGCTAACTGTCCCACCTCCAAACCCGCCTCCTCGGGGCTGGGAAAATCGCCGCCATGGCATTCAAAATGGAGTTGGATAAGTATCTGAAGGAAAAAAATTTGCAGGGCTACGGGAAAGGGCGGGGGGAGTGGGACTAACTGAGAGCCAGCACGGGCTGGACGGGCCAAATGGCCTTCTACCGTGCTGTAACCATTCTATGATTCTATGCTATGATTCTATTCTATGAAGTCATGAAAGGCGTTATATAAATGCAAGTCTTTCTAATAATGACCGTGAACAGAACTCAATCTGTAATATGCAAGCTGCTTTTTATAAGTTAATAAAACACAAATATATACATGCATAAACTAAATGTTGTATGTGTTGAATACCATGTTTACTCCCTGAGTGCAGGAGACCTGCCACAATTAATCATGAGCAATGTGTTCTTAATGTTGAACACTGAGGACTTTCCAGATGATACATAAGACCAATAGAAGGCTATCTCTATACAGTACATTAAAACTATCTAAACACACTGAAACAGGCATGAGATGACTATCTTAACACTTTTCAATACATACAGATTGAAGATAACATCAACAACTACTTCATTTCAGATATGAGATCAAATGAGCTTTCTAAACTGCCTTAATTAAAGTCACAATTTGTTGACCATTTGATGGTAAATCTGAGATCAGGTGGCATTTCCATAGAAAGCATTATCGCACGCACACACACATCCATACATGAGCCACTACTCTTGATACCTTCCCAGGAAGACTCAGGAATTTCCTGTTCAGTGGAAATCCCGTTTACAAGTGTAAAGAGGGTTTCCATTGAAGTTACGATGTGGAGCGGGAGGAAATCAATTGATTCACATCTTCTAAAAGGTAGAGTGAAATAATATCAGGCTAGGGAAAATTTATAGAAGACAAACACATGCCATAAGCATCACTCAAAAAATAATGTACATAGGCCAATCATTATATTTCAAAGTAACGGGGCTGATTCAATGGCATTCTGTCCCCCTTTAAACTATAGGTAATAATTAATTCATGGTTGAACAACTGTGAGGTAGTTTTAATTTTATTTACTTTTTGGGGGGAGAGGAGGGTTGTGCTCAAAAAAATGAAGGTTGCAAATCTAGGGGTTGGAGCAATTTCCCACTTTTTACATGTAGTATCAATGTCAAGAAATCTCAGGTCAAGGGTAGAAACATAGAAAAATAGGAGCAGGAGTAGGCCATTCGGCCCTTCGAGCCTGCTCCGCCATTCAATATGATCATGGCTGATCCTCTATCTCAATACCATATTCCCGCTCTCTCCCCATACCCCTTGATGCCTTTTGTGTCTAGAAATCTATCTAGCTCCTTCTTAAATATATTCAGTGACTTGGCCTCCACAGCCTTCTGTGGTAGAGAATTCCACAGGTTCACCACCTGAGTGAAGAAATTTCTCCTCATCTCAGTCCTAAATGTCCTACCCCATATCCTGAGACTGTGACCCCTAGTTCTAGACCCCCCAGCCAGGGGAAACATCCTCCCTGCATCCAGTCTGTCTAGCCCTGTCAGAATTTTATACGTTTCAATGAGATCCCCTCTCATTCTTCTAAACTCTAGTGAATACAGGCCTAGTCGACCCAATCTCTCCTCATACAACAGTCCTGCCATCCCAGGAATAGGGCAACACGGTGGCATAGTGGTTAGCACTGTTACCTCACAGCGCCAGGGACCCGGGTTTGAATCCGGCCTCGGGTGACTGTCTGTGTGGAGTTTGCACATTCTCCCCGTGTCTGCGTGGGTTTCCTCCGGGTGCTCCGGTTTCCTCCCACAGTCCAAAGATGTGCGGGTTAGGTTGATTTGGCTATGATAAATTGACCCTTAGTGTTAAGGGGATTAAATATGTGGGGTTACGGGGATAGGGTGGGATATGTGTCGGTGCAGGCTCGATGGGCCGAAATGGCCTCTATCTGCACTGTGGGGATTCTGTGATTCTGTGAATCAGTCTGGTGAACCTTCGCTGCACTCCCTCTATGGCAAGTATATCCTTTCTTAGGTAAGGAGACCAAAACTGCACACAAAACTCCAGGTGTGATCTCACCAAGGCCCTGTATAACAGCAATAAGACATCCTTGCTCCTGTACTCAAATCCTGCAATGAAGGCCAACATACCATTTGCCCTGCTTGCTGCACCTGCATGTTTGCGTTCAGTAACTGGTGTACAAGGACACCCAGGTCCCTCTGTACATCAACATTTCCCAATCTATCACCATTTAAACAATACTCTGTCTTTCTGTTTTTCCTACCAAAGTGGATAACTTCACATTTATCCACGTTACACTGTATCTGCCATATATTTGCCCACTCACTCAACTTGTCTAAATCGCCTTGAAGCCTCTTTGCATCCTCCTCACAACTCACAATCCCACCTAGTTTTGTGTCATCAGCAAACTTGGAAACATTACATTTGGTTCCTTCATCCAAATCATTGATATATATTGTGAATAGCTGGGGCCCAAGCACTGATCCCTGCAGTACCCCACTAGTCACCGCCTGCCACCCTGGAAAAGACCCATTTATTCCTACTCTCTGTTTCCTGTCTGTTAACCAATTTTCAATCCATGCCAGTATATTACCCCCAATCCCATGTGCTTTAATTTTGCACACAAACCTCTTATGTGGGACTTTATCAAAGGCCTTCTGAAAATCCAAATACACCACATCCACTGGTTCTCCCTTATCTATTCTACCAGTTACATCCTCAAAAAACTCCAGTAGGTTTGTCAAACACGATTTCCCTTTCATAAACCCATGTTGACTTTGTCTAATCCTGTTGATATTTTCTAAGTGTCCTGTTATCACATCCTTTATAATAGACTCTAGCATTTTCCCTACTACTGATGTTAGGCTGTTCCCTGTTTTCTCTCTCACTCCTTTTTTAAATAGTGGGGTTACATTTGCCACCCTCCAATCTGCAGGAACTGTTCCATAATCTATAGAATTTTGGAAGATGACAACCAATAGCATAGCCATTATATAAAATTCTGCCGATGCTACCTCATGGGTGTGCCTTAACCCAACCTCAAAAGATAATTCTCTACTAAACCAGTATTACCTGCCTGGTTCCCACAAAAGGTTTGCCTTGTCTAACTGATATTGACAATTTCATGTTAATAAGTGTTGAGTTATGAGCACAGTTGGTTTAGACTACCCCGAGCTCATTTCACTTAGGACCTTTGTACAGTACAAAATTCACAAATTCCTGAGATCTAAAAAAAACTTTTTCACTCAACGTGTGGAGCCGAATCTCAGAGAAGGTGCTGTAGTTAATTTGGGGTCAATTAAAATGGGAGGTGCACTGTTATCTGTTACGGAGAGGGACTGAGGGTAATACAGATAGTAACAATACTACAGTACGTGTTTTCTTTTTCAAGTCTTGCTCAAAATTTCCTTACAACTGACAGAGAATGGAATTTCTTTTTGTCAATAGTCTGAACAAGATTCCAAACCTGGTCTGAGGTGAATTGGCCTGAATGGTTCCGATGAATAGTCCGAAACACGGTAAATCGGCTGGGTTGATTTTATCTCCCCCCCTTCTGTTTCCTGCCTTCTTATATTTTCATATTCTGAGTTCTAACCCATTGTGCCATTGCACACAGAAAATGTTACTTTTAATGTCCTGATTGTTTTTTTTTATTTTAACCGTAAATTTTGTTTTTAATACTTCTCATTAACAGTATTCCATTCACAGGTGGCCTTATGGATTGACATGCTAATGCGCTGAAATGCTGCACCGTGAAGTATTATAATACCTGGTTTCTTCCCACCCTCACCACATTTCCTCGCAGCATGATCTACTGTTTTGCTTTTATAATGTCAACATGATTCTCTTTCATATTTGTGATGTAATTGCTCTTTTATAGACTTTTTGTAAACAGAACAATTATCCTGCCAAAAATGATTTTATTTTCTTGGTCAGAGATAATGGTTTTGTTTATCTGGCAGGAGCAAAACCCGCTCAAACAATTCGGGGTTTTATTTTTGTGCCTTGATGACATGCAATGGCACAGGCAGGATGTTTTCTTGTAAGTCACTTTTTTTATTTTCTCCTCTTGCTCTTTTGCACCTTCCCTGTACTGTGGCACTTCCCTCATTTTAGAAAAGTGCCATATAGCAGGGAGAATGCAAGAAGGATTGCTTCCGACCTGAAGTGTTGCAAGACCCCTGATGGAAGGCAGCCTTACACCATTTGGGTTGGACTTTGACTCTGGCGTGCTGTCGAGTCTGGTTTTTAAAAGGAGTTTGTTGGACCTCTTTTTTATTATGAGTTGATTTAGATGTTTAAATGGCACAAGTTGTCACTGAATTTATAACCTCACTCAGAGAAGAAGGCAACTGGTAGAAATCATAAAATTATAGAAATTTGAGTACAGAAAGAGGTCATTCAGTCCATCATGCCTGTAACTGGTGCTAGCTTTCCTGCCAGAGATATGGGGGGCTAAATTCGATAGCCCCCAAAAACGGGCACAAGGATTGCAATGTGCGATTACCCCACGCTCGTTCAATGTAATGCTGCCTGCTCATTATGATTGTTGCGTGCAGCCAGTGCTACCCCAGCTGTTCATTGGCTGCACGCATCAGCAGGAGGCCCAATATCGTTACTTGCGGGCACTACTTAAAGCTAGCCTGCACTGCTTAAAGCTAGCCTGCACCTCTTAAAGGGAAGGTGCATTGTGGCTGCTGGAGGTGCTGACATCATTGGAAATAGTGCTGTGCAACAAAGAATAATTGCTGACCATTAGAGAGAGCATCCACCAAGGTTTTCCAATGCTGCACTGGAGGTCTTGGTGGAGGAAGAGTGATGTCCTATATCTGGAGAGGGCCAGGAGGCCCAGCAAACACAGGCTCAAAAGACAGTGGGAGCAGATAGCCAGGGAGGTCAATGCCAGGAGTTTAGCCCCGAAGATTAGCCACAACAGTTTAATGACCTCACACGAGTGGTCAATGTCAGTGAATGCATCTTCAAATGCCACATCCTACCAACTGCACCACTAACCTCTGCTCAATTCACCACACCCCCATCACTCACCTACCAACAATCTCTATAAATCAGGACTCATACCTATCATTCATATGCTTCACCTCACCCTCACACACTTAGCACTGCTGCAAGCCTCACATCTCACTACTTGCACACACTGTCAGCTATTCAACCATGACAGCCACACCACCCAAACAGATTGTAGGGGGTGGTGGTTTGTGTCAGCTTTACCTCTGACTTCTGAGCGGTTCGAATCGCTCCCACTCCCTTGGTTCTCGACCTTGGACTTATTTGGGGGTTGTGACAAAAGGTGCAGCAGACAACTGAGTTTGATGAGAAGAACTTCAATCTTTATTCAAAAGGTAAAACACAAATGACAACACTCTTAACACTCTAAAGGTGGGGAACACTTCGGTACAAGTGAGGGGAATGACAGTAGAACAATACTTCACCCCTCCCAACCCCACCTTACTAGCTAAGTTAGGTTTTGAAGGACCAGGGATAATGCTCACCAATCCTTTGACAGTTGGGCTAAATCGCGGTTTTGGGGTTCGCTGTTTATGGCGGTTAGTGTCTGCCGTACTCCATATGCGGTAGAGGACTTCACCTGGGTCTCTGGTCAGTCTTCGCGAGTCCGCTGATGCGGTAGGGTGCGTTTTGGATCTATCAGGTGAGTACCCAATTTCCTTTGGTTAGGAGTAGGGTTTAGAGTCTTTTGGTAGAAATCTTACCCAGGGGTAAATCAGGAGTAGTTTGTAGTGTGGAAACTTTGCGGTTCTTCGGGTTTTCTTTCCTTGAGTTGGTCTTTGTTGGTCGCGGTGGCCTGCTATTACCCGATCAGTTGGGGGTAATGTGCGGTTGTTGGTTTCGTGAGGCCTTTGGTTTCCGCGATGGCTTTAGGCCTTGTCTAGTATGTCGGTCGACCTTGTGGAGCCGTCGATGTCTTCTTGGCTTGTTGCTCCAGGTGACTGTGTTGGGACCGTTGTTGGAGGTCCGTCGAGGTGGTATCTTCACGGGCTGGACTCAGGTGTGTCTGAGTGGTGAGCGATGCCGACTCGCTTCCAGCTCGGTTTGTCTTCTTCCTGGTTTCTTCTTCTTCTGATGACCACCGACTGCGACCTGACCTTGAATTGCTTAACAGGCCTTCAATTATACTGAATTGAAGTGGCCTTATCTACCCGCCAAATCTACTCAGTTCATTGTCTGGGTTTTGGCGGGCTCGTAAATCGGTAACGACTTACTAGCGCGTTAACTGGCTTTTTAACAGGCCTTCAATCTCACCCATTGAACATGGCCTTATCTACCCGCCAAATCTACTCAGTTCATTGTCTGATTTTGGCGGGTCTGTTACCAGTAACTGCTCTGTAAGTGTCAAATGGGTTTTGGGATGGTTTGCATCCTGTCGATCTCCTTGGCTGATCACTGGTGATTGGTTTCATGTTTTGGGTTTCTAGGCTGGACTCGGTCTTTTCTATAGAATGGTCCTGAGTGATTTGTATTGTGCATGTTTTCTGATGGGCCCTGTAATCAGTTTGATGGGGCCTGTTATTTTGGGTGGGACTGTCTTCTCCCAGGGTCTATTGTTCAAATGTTAATGTCTGCTGGGGCTTGAGTGAGGTCATCCTAGTTCCCCAGACAGTGTAATTAACTGCAATATCCAAACTGCTTTTACAAAGGTCGTTCCCACCTCCTTGTCCCTTTACAGGCCCAGACATGGTTTTAAAATCCCAAAACTTGGGTTTTGGTCTTAAATTCCTTAGGTTAGGCCCAAATGCATTTTTATCACTCTGAGGTAGTTCCAAAGTCCTTTTTTTTCCCTTAGGTTTTTGGGGATCTGCAAATTTTGGAAACCTTACAAGATAGCATGACACTAACTGACACACTTCTCTTGCAGAAGAAGGTGGCGGCAGGAACTAGCCGGAGGGGGAGAGGCATACCTGCATGTTCTAACCACCATGGAGGAGGCGGTGCTGCGTATTATTGGAATGGCCATTGCTGAGGCCATGGCCAGCGGCGGGCCTGAATCCATCGACGATGACGGTATCCTCATACCTAATCCTCCTTTTCAAATCCCACTTCCCCCTCATCCCACAATCTCTTGTGACTTACAAGCTGCAGATGGTGTAAGCATGCACTTCTTACTTTCCCCTCTCTCCTCACCACAACCTTACCCTTGTCCTTTTTTCCTTTCGGATACCCAAGAACTTCAATCTGGCCAGGCAGTGGAGGAAGACCAAGAAGACAGTGATGATGAAGACACAACATCACTTGATTTCACACTTGCAGCCACCAGCACAAATACTGATACTGCGCGTATCTTATAGGATAGTATAGAGGCCGGATCTGCACGTGGTGAGACACCGGGTACAAGTGCACTGCAGCCAGGGCAGGAAGCAAGGATGGTGCAGGTGCCAGCTCGCCGGAGGGCGAGGTTGCACACGAGTTCTGCAGCAGAGGACTCAGATGCGGACTTCGATGGGCCAGGCTACAGAAGAAGGCTGATGGGTATGCGCAACAAAAAGCTTGGTGCATTGGGAAGCCTGCCAGAAAGCCTGCATTCAATGTCAAGGAGCATGGAGGAATCTGGCACCAAGTTGGCACAGGGCTTGGAACGAACGTTCCTGCTAAGCTGTGCGGCAGTCTGGAGGTACCGCGCAGGCTGCTCACCGGCTTCTTAATGGTAGAAACCGCGCATGCGCGAAAATTTGAATGGGCTGCACAGCCAGTTAAAGGGACCGCATACGAGAAAAAAAATGAGAGGGAACATTGCTTGGAACCCATCCTTTCCTGCATGGAATTGGTGGGAAACTCCATCAACACACTTGTGGACTCAACCATGACGCACTATCTGATGGCCGATGTCTCAGCTTCCATTGCAGCACAAGCAGCTTCCACCAAAAGTCTGAATACTGCAGTGGAAGCTCAGACTGATGTCACGCAAGCTCAGACTACTGCCATCATGGCTGTGGATACCAGCGTTCAAAGAGGCTTGCAGGGTGTCACAGCAGTTCAGCAATCCGTCCTCCAACAGATTACTAGGATTGCTTAGGCGCTGCTCTGGGGGCGAGGCAGTGGCTCCATGGAGCACGAACCTGCTGTCCTCTCTCAGGATGACAGATTTTGTGATCCCATCCCTGCAACTCTGCCAGTGCCCTTACTGTTGCCTGTCAGCCAGCCAGCCCAGACTGCTGACACCTATGCCGAGATGGTGCAGTCTGAAGCCGGGTCTTCTAGGCCCAGAGCTGCTCGAGGTCACCCTCTAAGGCCATTTGCAGTGTCCCTCCCTGAAAGTCAGCAGCCTTCCACCAGCCATGCTGCAGCCTCTGTGGTAGCACTGCGTAGAAGCACTAAGACAGGCAAAGGCACACGGAAGACAGGCACTTAGGGAATGCACAAGGGTGATTAGTTTAAGTTTGTATGCAATATGGTATTGTTTAATTCATAAATTGGTTTGGAATGTGTATTTTGCGTTGGCTTTTATTTTTGCGTTGTGGCCAAGAGGACAATGTGATGGTCAGTGACAGAGGGACGGTAAAGAGTGTGGGACTATTGGTGAATGGGGAATTGAGTTTGAGGTTAATGGTATCACACTTGAATTCGTTTGTCACATACAGCCTGGGCAGAAAGGGTCTATGTCGCAGCCTCCCTTCCTCTTCCTCCTCTCCGCCTCCTTCTCCTCCTCGTCCTCCTCCTCCTCATGCTGCTGTTTCTCAGCTTCTCGCCTGATAGGTGGTGGCAAGGGCTGTTCCCTCATGATGGCCAGGTTGTGCAGCATGCAGCATAGCACCACAAATCTTGAGATCTGCTCAGCTAAGTACTGCAGAGGGGCCCAGGCAGCGGAATCGTTGCTTCTGGACGCTAATGGTCTGCTCTATCACATTTCTTCTGGCAGCATGGCTCTCATTGTATACATGCTGTGCATGTGTGTGTGGGTTGCGAATCAGAGTCATGAGCCATGTTGTCAGTGGATAGCCCTTGTTGCCCAGTAGCCACCCTTTGGTGGTTAAGAGAGGGCGTCGGCTGGAGCGTGGAGCTCCAAAATGGCGCTGCTGGCATACTTCCGGCGGACATTAAGTGCGCGCACACTAACCCCTTTACTAAGATGGCGTCCGGCGCGCTTCGTGTCAGAATTGCCGCGTGCAGCGCAGACGCCATTTTGGAACCCAAAGGGCACTTGCAGCGCCCAAAAAAACAGGCGCTACCCAGTCCAATTTTGCCCCCATTTACTGTAATTGCTTTTCCTTGTATCTATTAAAATCTCTAAAGTGTTTATCTAATCTCCCTGCAAATGTCATGATTAACTGCATCAATAACCGCTTGTGATAAAGCATTCCATATTGTAATTATTCTATATGGGAAAGCAATTCTAATAACCTCTTTATGCTACTACTGCTAATTCTGAGTTTTTGCCACTTGTTATTCACTCAGCAATCAGTATAAATAACCTTTCACTACTTGTCCTCTCAAACCCTTTCATAATTTTGAACGCTTCTATTGGATCCACCCTTACCCTTCTCCACTCTAGTGAATACAGCCTTTTCCTAAAGTTTATCATCATAAATAGAACTTCTCATTCCTGGTACCATCCTAGTGATTCTACATTGCAACCTTTCCATGGTTCTAATATCCTTTTTATAACATGGTGTCATAACCAATGTCTTGTATAGATTCTGTATCACATCCTTGCTTTTGGTATCAAAGTCCCAATATATAAAATTGTAAATTGTATTTGCCCTTTTTATGACTTAAAGATCTGTATATCTATACCCCTAGATTTCTTTGTTCCTCCATTCATTGACACTTATTCTTTTTAGGGTATAATTCCATTCTATGTCCTTTTACCAAAATGTACAATTCACAATGAAGTGCAGCTGGAAATTAGTGCAATAGGGGTGCACTTTAGAAGTTAAACCATATTGTTGGGGTGCAGCGGAAAAACTTTAATCTGCATTTTTCCTGCCTCCTAGTGACCCTTAGAGCCAAAAATGGAAAAGTACCCTGGTATTGTTATTCATCACCATAATCAGCACAAATGACCAAAAATAATACATTTATAACAGTGACAATGAACCAAACTCCTTTCCATTCACTCCTATTACATAAAGTTCTAATGGACCAAACACCTCATCTATGCATAACGTGTTACCTAATAATCTACTTTGTTTATGCTCTATTTAGAAAATCTGTTGCCACAATTCCCACTGGAAAAGCAATCTATTTCAGAAATCTAAATCTATTTCATGTTGTTATTGAGTGTTTCATGTCTCTTTGTTGAGCAAATGATCAAATGGGCTGAGAGACAAAGATTTGTTTACAAAACATCTGTTCTGATCTGCAGTTTATAGAAATCCTGTTACAAGCACAATTTTTCTTGAAGTTGTAAACACGTCTATCAAGATTTGGAGTATATTATTCTTATGATTAGATTGTCCTTGACCAAGCGATCACAATCATAAGAACATAAGAAATAGGAGCAGGAGTAGTCCATACAGCCCCTTGAGCCTGCTTCACCATTCAATACGTTTATGGCTGAACCTTTACATTAACTCCACTTTCCCGCCCTATCTCCATATCCCTTGATTCCTTTGGTGCCCAAAAATCTATCGATCTCCGTCTTGAACATAATCATCGACTGAGCATCCACAACCCTCTGGGATAGAGAATTCCAAAGATTCACAACTCTCTGAGAGAAGAAGTTTCTCCTTATCTCAGTCCTAAATGGCCGACCCATTATCTTTAGACGATGACCCCTAGTTCTAGACTCTCCAGCGAGGGGAAACAGTCTCTCAGCATCTACCCTGTCAAGCCCTCTAAGAATTTTATAGGTTTAAATGAGATCACCTCACATTCTTCTAAGATCCAGAGAATAGAGGCCCATTCTACACAATGGATCCTTGCAGCTCGGAAACATTTACATGTCATAGGCATGATCAAGGCTTGAGAATACAGCCAGTAGCAGAACAATAACTCTGAACAATAACTCTGAACTATCATCTGAACTAAGTGACTTCGATTGATTGACAGGATCTAGTGCACAACTTCTACTTTCTATTAAAATTCCCTGATTTTCTGTCTCTCCAGACGGATAAATTCACTGTGTGTTCTGATACTAAAGAAAATCGTCCAGCAATATTCCATATTTGACTCTTTTATTGTGTTAAGTTAGCTGATCTCTGCCAAGTGTTGGTCAGGATGTTACAATTGATCTGACTCTATAATATAAACAGCAACAACTTGCATTTATACAGCGCCTTTAACATAGTAAAACGTCCCAAGGCACTTCACAGGAGCGTTATCAAACAAAATTTGGCACCGAGCCACATAAAGAGATATTAGGACAAAAAGAAAATACTGCAGATGCTGGAAATCTGAAATAAAAGCAGAAAATGCTGGAGATACTCAGCAGGTCAGGCAACATCTGTGAAGAGAGAAACAGAGTTACAGTATACTGTATTCGCTGCTCACGAGGCGGTCTCCTCTACATTGGGGAGACCAAACACAGATTGGGTGACCGCTTTGCGGAACACCTCCGTTCAGTCCGTAAGGGGGACCCCGAGCTTCCGGTCGCCTGTCACTTTAATTCTTCGCACCACTCCCACTCAGACCTCACTGTCCTTGGCCTCTTGCATTGTTCCACTGAAGCTCAGCGGAAGCTCGAGGAACAGCACCTCATCTTTCGATTAGGCACTTTACAGCCTTCTGGACTCAACATAGAGTTCAACAATTTCAGATCATAACCCCGGCCCCTATCATATATATATATTTTATCCACACTTTTTGTCTGTGTCTTTTTTTCTTCTCTCCCACATGGCAGCTGTCTTTCATTCTGCCAGCGCAATTTACACTTCATCTAGAGCCATCCTTTGTTTCTTAACCTGTCCCATTACCATCTCCTTTTGCCTTGAATATCTCTTAACGTCTCTTAACCTCTCCTGCCTTCTATCCTATCACAGACCTTCCCTTTTGTTCTTTCATCCCCTCCCCCCTTTCCCAGCCCCTACACTTGCTTAAAAATCTGTTCCATTTCCTGTTTTTTTCCAGTTCTGACGAAAGGTCATCGACCTGAAACGTCAACTCTGTTTCTCTCTTCACAGAGGCTGCCTGACCTGCTGAGTATCTCCAGCATTTTCTCTTTTTATTAAAGAGATATTAGGACAGGAAAGAGGTAGGTTTTAAGGAACATCTTAAAGGAGGAAAGAGATGTAGAGAGGCAGAGAGGTTTCAGGAGGGATTTCCAGAACTTCGGGCCAAGGCAGCTGAAGGCACGGCCGCTGATGGTGGAGCAAAGAAAATTGGGGATGCGCAAAAGGTCAGAATTGGAGGAGCAAGGAGATCTCGGGGGGTTGTGGGGCTGGAGGAGATTACAGAGAGAGGGAGGGGCGAGGCCATGGAGGGATTTGTAAACAAGGATGAGAATTTTAAAATTGAGGCGTTGCCAGACAGGGAGCCAATGTAGGTCGGCGAGCACAGGAGCGATGGGTGAATGGGTTTTGGATGAGCTCAAGTTTACGTAGGGTAGAATGTGGAAGGCTGGCCAGGAGATCATTGGAAAGTCAAGTCTAAAGGTAACAAAGGCATGGATGAGGGTTTCAGCAGCAGATGAGCTGAGGCAGGGGCGGAGTCAGACGATGTTCCGGAGGTGAAAGTAGGCGATCTTGGTGATGGAGCGGAAATGGAACTGGATGCTCAGCTCAGGGTCAAATAGGACACCAAGATTGCAAACAGTTTGGTTCAGCCTCAGACAGTGGCTCGGGAGAGGGACGGAGTCGGTGGCTAGGGAACGGAGTTTGTGGGGGGGGGACCCAAAGTCAATGGCTTTGGTCTTCCCAATATTTAATTGGACGAAATTTCTGCTCATCCAATACTAGATGTTGGACAAGCAACATGACAAATCAAAGGCAGTGGAGGGGTCGAGAGAGGGGGTGGTGAGGTAGAACTAGGTGTCGTCAGAGTACATGTGGAATATGATGTTGTTATTTATGAAGATGTCACAGAGGGGCAGCAGGTAGATGAGAGATTTACCTACTCTTGTCTATAGTGGGTAAATACCCAGCAGGGCCCCCACTTCCCAGCGTTACTCAGTCACCCCCGCTGGAAAGTGCATGTGTGGATATCAGTTGAGTACATGATCAGGCCAGTTCAAATAGCCCGCTGGCACTCAATGTATAGTACTGCACATGAAGAATGCCACGTGAAGGTACTGGAGAAATCAGGATTCCTCTGCTCGTGGAATGTATCCCAACATGAGACAGCATCTCTAGAAGCTATAGGAGGGAAAATGGGGAGAAAATCTTTGAATTGCTAATGATCTTGCACCTGTACAGATTAGCATTTAATATGCAACATTCCCATCTATTCACAAATTCTTGCATTGTACAAGTACCTCGACCTATATCCAAATAGAGTGAAGGATTTCCCAATAAGGAATATAAGCCTGATGTCCAAGACCGCAGCCAGTGACTGGAGAGGTGGGTGGGGGGGCGGGGTGAGGGGGTGAAACCGCGTGGAGTGGAGGGAGAGTTCGTGGGGGAGGGAAGAGATCCCGGGGAGGGGGTCTGGAGATCCCGGGGAGGGGGTCTGGAGATCGCGGGGAGAGGGTCTGGAGATCGCAGGGAGGGGGTCTGGAGATCGCAGGCAGGGGGTCTGGAGAATGCGGGGAGAGGGTCTGGAGAATGTGGGGAGGGGGTCTGGAGATCGCGAGGAGGGGGTCTGGAGATCGCGAGGAGGGGGTCTGGAGATCCCGGGGAGGGGGTCTGGAGATCGCGGGGAGGGGGTCTGGAGATCGCGAGGAGGGGGTCTGGAGATCGCGGGGAGGAGGTCTGGAGATGGCGGGGAGGGGGTCTGGAGATCGCGGGGAGGAGGTCTGGAGATGGCGGGGAGGGGGTCTGGAGATCGCGGGGAGGGGGTCTGGAGATCGCGGGGAGGGGGTCTGGAGATCGCGGGCAGGGGGTCTGGAGATCGCGGGCAGGGGGTCTGGAGAATGCGGGGAGGGGGTCTGGAGATCGCGGGGAGAGGGTCTGGAGATCCCGGGGAGGGGGTCTGGAGATCGCGGGGAGGGGGTCTGGAGATCGCGAGGAGGGGGTCTGGAGATCGCGGGGAGGAGGTCTGGAGATGGCGGGGAGGGGGTCTGGAGATCGCGGGGAGGGGGTCTGGAGATCGCGGGGAGGGGGTCTGGAGATCGCGGGCAGGGGGTCTGGAGATCGCGGGGAGAGGGTCTGGAGATCCCGGGGAGGGGGTCTGGAGATCCCGGGGAGGGGGTCTGGAGATCGCGGGGAGAGGGTCTGGAGATCCCGGGGAGGGGGTCTGGAGATCCCGGGGAGGGGGTCTGGAGATCCCGGGGAGGGGGTCTGGAGAATGCGGGGAGGGGGTCTGGAGATCGCAGGCAGGGGGTCTGGAGATCGCGGGGAGGGGGTCTGGAGATCGCGGGGAGGGGGTCTGGAGATCGCGGGGAGGGGGTCTGGAGAATGCGGGGAGGGGGTCTGGAGATCGCGGGCAGGGGGTCTGGAGATCGCAGGGAGGGGGTCTGGAGATCGCGGGGAGGGGGTCTGGAGAATGCGGGGAGGGGGTCTGGAGATCGCGGGGAGGGGGTCTGGAGATCGCGGGGAGGGGGTCTGGAGAATGCGGGGAGGGGGTCTGGAGAATGCGGGGAGAGGGTCTGGAGATCGCGGGGAGGGGGTCTGGAGAATGCGGGGAGGGGGTCTGGAGAATGCGGGGAGGTGGTCTGGAGAATGCGGGGAGGGGGTCTGGAGATCCCGGGGAGGGAGTCTGGCGATCGCGGGGAGGGAGGCAGATAACGGCAAGTTAGCTTGAGGGACCGATGGGGGATGGGGTGGGTGGGAAGCACTCCCGCTCCTCCTGGCTGGAAAATCATTTATCTGCTGGATCCGGCAGTTATCGCCTCCTATTAGCACTGGGAAATGTGACCCGCAGCCATTAAATCCGGGCTGCTTTGTCTTGGATGGTGTCCAAATGACTGCTAAAATCTGAGGCATGCAGCTTCATTAACATATAATAATTATTGAACTGCCTCTTGAGAGAAGGTTATTCACCCCCCGCCCTCCCAACGCATCCTGGTTAAATCAGTGTAGGCGGGTTGGGGTCGAGTTTCCCACTTTTTAGAATTTTAACCCCTCCCCCTGCCCCGCCCCGCCCGCCACTCCTCTCCTGTCTGTCCAGGGAGGTTAAAATTCCCCCCAGATTTATTGATTCAGTTCAAGGACTTTTCATCAGAACTGGAAGATGTTACAGATGAACATCTTTTAAGAAATACAGAACCAGGAAAAAAGGGGGGGAGGGGCAGGTAAAGAACAAGAGGTGAGTGTGAGGGGTGGTTAGTGAGATGGGGATGTGATAATGTAGATAGAGAGGGATGGGTGGAGGTGCAAATTAAGTTGCTGTGAGTCAGGATGTGCCACGTGCTAGTGAGTTCAGAAATAGGAAGATAGAGCAGATGAATGCGTGGCTGGAGAGATGGTGTAGGAGGGCTTTAGATTCCTGAGGAATTGGAACCGTTTCTGGGGGAGGTGGGACCTCTACAAGCCAGACGGGTTGCACTTCAACGGGAACAGGACCAATATCCTCGCGGGAGGGTTTGCTAGTGCTGGTGGGGAGGGTTTAAATTAGCTTGGCAGGGGGATGGGAACCTAAGTATAGAGTCAATAGGGAGGGAAGAAAAACTGGAATTGGAAAACAAAAATGTAGAAAGTAAATTGGAAGGACAGAGGAATAAAGGGCAAGATAGTAGTCAACAAGGAGGTTTGCCTGTACTAAATGGTATATACTTCAATGCAAGGAGTATAGCGAACAAGGTGGATGAGCTGAGGGCACAGGTAGATACTTGGGACTATGATATTATAGCTATTACAGAGACGTGGCTGAAAGAGGGGCAGGTATGGCAGCTCAACATTCCTGGTTACAGGATTTTCAGACGGGATAGAGAGGGAGGTAAAAAGGGAGGGGCGGGGTCACGGTATTGATTAAAGAAACTATTACAGCTGTGAGGAGGGATGATATGTTGCACGCTCACTGATGTCACGATCTGCCTGGCATTGAAGCCCCCGGTAGTAACTCGTACCGGCGGCACAATGGGGTGGGCCGAATTTGCCGTGCGCCGCTGGATTCGCCTCGCCCCGGTGCTACTGCATCAGCGCCCCGTTAACGCCCTCTGCAGGCGCTAATGGGAGGCGCTAACCAACTGAATTTTTCCCCCTATATTTCTAATCTAAACATTCTATTCTATCCAAGGCTGGTTGGTTGCAAACACCAGCTGTTGCTAAGTGAAATCTGTCTCTCTTTCTCTCTTTCTCCAATGACACCAACTAAATTTTTTCCCTATATCGAATGAACTGAACATGAACACCTTTCAAAAGCTGAATTAACCAAATTCCAGATGCCAACAGCTCTCTCTCTCTCTCTCCCAAAGCTTCAAATTTAAAATTCTCATCCTCATGTTAAAATTTATTCTTGGCCTCACCCTTCTGTATCTGTGTAACCTCCACTAGCCCTACAATCCCCAAAACGCCAAACTTTCTGTTCCTCTGATGGACAGCCTTGGCTCAGTGGTGGCACTCGGCTCTGAGCAGAAAGTCCTAAGTTCAAGCCCTACTCCAGAGACTTGAACATATAATCTATAACATGCCAACAGATCCCATCTCACAAACACACTGCTCAATTATTGCTTCACCACCAGCATCACAACCTCAACACACTGCATCCACCATCTAACTATACACTGACAGTCAGACAACCTAGACAATTGCATCCTTCACAGGCACTACTCACACCTCAGACACATCTCGCAGCTCTTCAAGCATGAGAGACATCACACACACACACACACACACACACACACACAAACACACCTGCCAATACACTCATTCACAATCACCACTCTTTCTCTTCCAAGACAAGATAGCACATAACAGGTGCCAGCAGGACCTTACCGGGGTAGGGGAAGTACGACTGCATGATATCATTCTCCTTGAGGTGGCAGTGCTGGCAGTGATCGGGAGGGGAGTGGCAGACACCGTGGCCACAGGCAGAGCAGGGGGCAGATCGCCAAGAGGTATGTGGCCACTCCAGCTTCCTTACAGATCCACAACTATTCCTGATCCCTAATCCCCCAAACCTATCCTTACTCCCAAGCTCCATATGGTCTCATCACACACATCCCCCGAAAGTGGCCACACACACTGCTCCCTCAGGGGCAAGATCCGCCTCACCCCCTGGCAGAAGAAGAGGAGGAGAGTGAGGAAGATGGCACTGTGTCAATCGCTACCACTGTCACAGGCACCAGCTCAGAGACTGGCATCACATGTAACACAGAGGCTAGTGTAGAACACCAATCCTCACATTGGGTCGCACCGGGCACTAATGGGCTGCAGCCATGCTGAGTGGAAGGGACACCACAGGTGCCACTTTGCCAGGGGGCAAGGTCGCATACTAGTTTTGCTGTAGCGGAGTGAGATGAGGACCTCGCAGGGCCAAGATTCAGTCGAAGGCTGATGGATCTGACAAACCAAATGCTTGGTGCAATGGACAGCCTGCCTGAAAGCTAGTGGGTGGAGGAGTCCACCTCCAGCTTGGCCCGTGGCTTGACACAGAGCCTGGAAACCATCCTTTCTAGAATGGAGAGGCTGGTTAATTCCATCCAGCGACCTGTGAAGCCCGACATCATGTAGCGTCTGATGACTGAGGTCACAGCTTCCACTGTAGTCATTGCAGCTTACATGGAACGCCAAACAGCTTACATGGAACGCCAAACAGCTTACATGGAACGCCAAACAGCTTACATGGAACGCCAAACAGCTTACATGGAACGACAAAGTGCTGCAATGGAAGCCCAAACAGCTTCCATTACACGACTTGCATCTTCCATGGAATGGCAAAGTGCTGCAATGGAAGCTCGGGCAGCTGCCATGGTGGCTCTGGGCTCTTCGGTTGAAAGGGGCTTGCAGAGTGTCTCAGCTGCCCATAGATCTGTCCTCCAGCAGATCAGTGGGCTGACTGAACAGACACCCCAAGGTAGTGGTGTGGGAATCATGGAGCAGGAACCTACTGGCCACTTTCCAGATGAAAGTATTCCTGCACCCTCACCCACCACTCCACCATTGCCCTTGCAGTTGTCTGTCAGCTAGGCGGCCCAAACTGCTGAAGCCCATGCTGAGATGGTGCAGTCTGGGGCGGGGCCATCACGGCCCACAGCCTCTCGAGGGCGTCCCAGGAGGACATCTGACGTGCCCTCTTCAGAAACTCAGCAGCCATCCACTTCGCGAGCTGCTGCCACTCGGGTTGCGCTTCATAGAAGCACCAGAGCAGGCAAGAGTACTTACAGGATAGCCACTAAAGGTAAGCACCAGGGTGAATAGTTTAACATTGTAAGTGCTGTTGGTTGTGTCATGTTTTCACTTTGTTTTTGCTGTACATTAAGAGTGATGATGGTAATTAGGTTGGGGTGGAATTTGTGGCCTTTTTTAATGTGATCTTCATGGGGAAGGGGTTGAAAGGATTGAGTGCAGATGGTAGACTTCCTGATGGATCCTCAGCAGTGGAAGGTAAGGCATGTGGCAACAGTGCTCCGAAGTCTGATGGCGGAGGACGTGTCTGAAAAGCGGCCTTCAATTATATGGCTACTAGCGTCTCTCCCAGGTGCAGGCCATCTACCTGGAACCCTCTGGTGCTCGCCCTGGTCCCCCTCCTCTTCCTCCTCCTCCTCAACCTCCTCTTCCGCCTCCTCTTGTAGCTCCTGAGCTTGACCCTCAGGCACAATTACTGGTGGTAGCGGCTGGTCTTTCATGATCGCCAGATTGTGGAGCATGCAACAAGTCGGCACAAATCTGGAGCCCAATTCACCCTCCTGTCCCTCCTGTCTCTCTCTCCTCCAGCAGCTGGTGCTGCTCTGCCTGGCCTCATCTCTTCCTCCCATTCCTCCTCCAGACCAAGGGGGACCCCTAGCAAGATCCCCATGACCAAGCACACCCTTTCCTCTGGTGACTCCTATAAGGTCTCCAATAAACACAGCACTCACTCTCTTTCGGTGAAGTCCTCAGAGAATTTGCAGGAAAAATGTTGATAGAGTGTTGGTGAAGTCTTGACAAAGTGTCCCAGAAGGTCTCCCGATGTGTCTCAAAAGTCCTCTTCAAACTCAGCGCAGCTAGTCGATCTCCAGCAGCAAGTGAACAGTGAAAGCTGAGCATGGCTTTAAGTAGCACTAGAAATCCTCTGCAATGACTTGTTTACTCCTGTTCAGCTGGTCGCTGTTAGGAGAGGCCATTAATTGCAGCGCTTGCCAGCAAAATGGCGTGCAGCCTATTTAAGAACATAAGAACATAAGACGTAGGAGCAGGAGTAGGTCATTTGGCCCCTCGAGCCTGCTCCGCCATTCAATAAGATCATGGCTGATCTGATCTTGGCCTCAACTCCACTTCCCTGCTCGCTCCCCATAACCCTTGACTCCCTTATCGTTCAAAAATCTCTCTCCACCTTAAATATATTCAATGACCCAGCCTCCACAGCTCTCTGGGGAAGAGAATTCCAAAGATTCACGACCCTCTGAGAGGAGAAATTCCTCCTCATTTCCATTTTAAATGGGTGTCCCCTTATTCTGAAATTATGCCCCCTAGTTCTAGATTCCCCCACGAGGGGAAACATCCTCTCTGCATCTACCCTGTCAAGCCCCTTCAGAATCTTATATGTTTCAATAAGATCCCCTCTCATTCTTCTAAACTCCAATGAGTATAGGCCCAACCTGCTCAACCTTTCTTCATAAGACAATCCCTTCATCTCCGGAATCAACCTCATGAACCTTCTTTGAACTGCCTCCAATGCAAGTATATCCTTCCTTAAATAAGGAGACCAAAACTGTACGCAGTACTCCAGGTGTGGTCTCACCCACGCCCTGTACAGTTGTAACAGGACTTCCCTAATGAGCGCTAACAGGCAATTTAATTGTCAGTCAGAGTCTTAATGATCCTCGGGGTGGCCGTTCCTGGAGCGCGCTTCAACTTCTTTACCAAGATGGCTTCTTGCGTTAAAGGCAGGCTAAACCGGCGCTGCAGCTCAAGACCCCATCTTGGCCACATCGGAGGCTCTTTGGTGCCTAAAGTAGCTGTGGAAAATTGCCCCCAAGTTCTTGGAGATTCATCGATAGCTATGTCCCAATTTTAACCTCACCTGCCAGAAGGGAATCAAACATTAATTTTAAAATTGGAGCTATAGTGTAAAGATAATTAACTCAACACAGCATCCATTTTTAAAAAATGGATCAGGTTAGAGAAGACCAAACACTCAGTTGCTGATACATGTTAAAAATAAACATGGATAATTAATTTTATAGAGGTGGTGAAGGGCAGAAGTAACTTATTTACATCAGGAGCAGTTTCACACCACCCAGCTTTGCTGTCAGACAACTGAGAATGAGGCCAACAATGAGCACATACATTAGAGCTTTTCACCTGTTAATCTGTATCCTGTCGAGGGCCGCTGAGTATAATAATGAAGACATATATTTGACTAAGAGACTAATTAGTTTTTATGAAATCTAAACATATTATAAATCGACAAGTTTCCTCCCCGATTGCCTCAATTAGTGAATTCACTGCCAACCCTGGAACTGAGCCTCAAATAACAGGATGATCCCAGATTTGCTGCTTGTTCTATGCTGAGTTAGATGATCTCAGCTAGATAGTACTAGAGTTGGCCTCAGTGCCCCACATTGCTGTCCTGTGAAATGACCTCTGCCTGCCCAAGGCTGAAAACACTGTAGCAAGCACAGTCTGTGCTGCTAGAGGTGGCCATCTACATTTGCTGGCTATGATACTTTGCCCCTGAAGACAGAGAGTGAACCCACCTCAAAAGGTAAGGTTTGTGCCTCTGGAGAAATGGTTAACGGCTTGTTAATACAATGAAAGTGCTTCCAATGGTGATCTTGCCGTTGGAGACACCTCCATAGTACAAACAGGGCACTAAATGCTGCATTAAGTAACATAAAACCCGTGGTTCAAAAACATTGAAGTAATGACTAAGTTCAGAAAATGATTATCTTAATTTACAGAAGGCAGTGTTTAATTAGACACTGTGGTGTACGCACTCACCTTAAGCTTTTCCCTCAGGACTTTTCGGTAGAATGAATTTTGGTGCCACGTTCAATTAAACCTTCCTATTGTAAAGTGCAATCTGAATTTGTCCAACACACATTTGCAAATGAAAAGCTTTAAAGAACCGTAACTTCCTAATGATTTTATCTCATTTTCTGAACTTAGTCATTACTTCAATGTTTTTGAACCACAGGTTTTATGTTACTTAATGCAGCATTTATTGGCCTATTTATACTATGGAGGTGTGTCCAGCGGTAAGATCACCATTGGAAGCAATTTCATTGTATTAAATATTAAATATGCAGATCGGGCTCCGAGGATGTCGTCAGGGCCCAAACTGCTCTTTTAAACAGAGGCCTGAGCTGTGGGTTTCTTGCCAGGTGAATCTAGTAGGAAAAAGAGTCGCGGCCAAAAGAGACCCAAACAGGTAGATTTTTAAACTTTTTTAAACTCTTCTTGTGAGGCCAGGCAGAGCACGAGTGTTCCTTCGGGCCCCACAAAGAAACTTTATCCCTCCCTTGCCCCAGGCATTAGTTTACTGCAATTGAATATCTCAAATTCTTTTTTTAATTACATGGTATTCCAAGATATTTAACTGGTGTTTTGGGAATTGTGATTCCATCTATTTTAATTCAGGCCACTGGCTTCTGGTTACTGAATTCGTCAAATTGCAGCATTCCGTTTGATTTTTACCAGTGTTTTGTGGATAACTTCTACAAGTCTATGAAAACTGCAAACCAGTGACCTTGAAGACGAGTAGGGGGAGAAATTCAGATTGCCCCCCCCTCCCCAGTGAGGTCTGAGGAGACCTGGATACTGGGCCTCAACAACAACAACAACAACTTGTATTTATATAGCATCTTTAACGTAGTAAAACGTCCCAAGGCGCTGCACAGGAGTATTTTAAGACAAAAATAAATATATAAATAAAAATATTAAATATGCAGATTGGGCTCCAAGGATGTAGTCAGGGCCCAACTTGCTTTTAAACAGAGGCCTGAGCTGTGGGTTTCCTGCCAGGTGAATTGTAAAGTTTCGCAATTATCGCGATTCGAAATAACGAGATATAAGCAGATTCGTTTGAGCAGTTTATTTAAACGAAATGCTGTCATGATTAAACAGGACACAGAAGCCTGTAAAATGGCCGCCGCGCATCGTGGCAGCAGTTTCCAGAAGTACAGTGGGCAGACAAGATGGCGTTCGAATAAACATTTTCGATAAGCACTGATAAAGACAGGATGCAACCTGTTTGCATTTGTGACAATAGCAAAAGATATGAGTGCTGGAATCGTTTTCCATGCACAAGTAAGGACCATTGTACTGGGCAATCGAAGGCCCATCCAGACACATCAATACGCAAATACCCCCACGGCTCTACAATGAGAGAGCCATTCTCGGGTGATTAAACAAGTATTCGGGGGCCCCCAAAACCCAGCCAGGGAGGCTCCGAGCCGGTTCAACAATGGGGGAAACATTAACGGGTAGTTGGCCAGTCTCAGGTGCTACCGAAACCCGTTAAAGACAAGAATCACCCCATGCTGGGAGTTTTGAGCGCCAATATTTCACAAAGGACAAACATTAAGATTTGAGCGGGAGATAAGGGAACACAGCACTATAACTATAGACAACAAATGTCCATCGCTCTCTTATTCTCTTACTCCCTTGATTCGATTCTTATTCGCTTGATTCGTGCTCTTGTTTCTCTGGACTGTGGACTCTGGACTTTTAACCGCACTGGACGGTTATTCGAATGTTGGGTGGAGCTCAAACAGAATGAGCCACCTCGACGAAGGCCGGTAACCGGGTGCACCATCCCGAGTGTCGGTAAACGGTGTTCTGGACCCGAAGGCCCGAAGAGACGAGACGAGACGAGATGAGAAGAGAAGAAGAAGAATCCACGTGCCGCCGCGGTCAGTAAACCCCGACCGCACCGAATTTATACGAACTCTAAAGGTTACTGCACGAACTGGTCAAAGACTCTTCTTTGAATTCTACCGGCAACCGGTGTCGGACACAGGAAGACTCTTCTTCGAACCGGGCCCGAGCACTGTCGAGTTCTTCATGACAACGGGGAGCCCAGCCTGCTTGCAGCAGCAGCGAAAGTAAACAAGTGGGGTACAGAGACCCCTCAAAACACGTGACAGTCAGGCGCTGCAGCGAAACGAGCCGAGCGCCTCACTTTAAAATTCTCCGAAGTATCACGAGTGATGAGCATGTTTCCCGATCCTACAAATCTAGATGTAGTGTAGGTATTGATAGGGGAGGGTGGTTTTATTAAGGATAAAGTATAATGTGTTCCCCTTTTTACGATGTGCCGTGCGTTCTTCATTACCATAGACCAAGCTTTATGAATATATGTATACTTGTACTCTCGTTAATTTGTGCCTATGACATGTACTTCATGATTTTAGACGCTATGCAATAAAGATTTCCATTTCGTACTATTCAACCAGGTCTATTTGAGTTTTTCTCTGCATTACTGCTCTCGCACCTAAGTCCAGTGTTAGAACCGTAAGGGCGAGTGGGTCGAACCACTCACAGGTGCTTATTGCAACAAGGCTGGCCGGAGACCAGAGCAAGCAATAGTATTGGGCAACGAAGGCCTAACCCCGCACCAGCACCGTCTGCGATACAAGCACGACACAGAACCCCTTACAGAATCTAGTAGGAAAAAGAGTCGAGGCCAAAAGGCCCTCATTATACTGAAGACAGCGCTGCAGGAGGAGGCCGGCTAGGTAAGTGCTGAAAGTTTGGGCTATGGGGGGGGCAGGATTGCGTGGCTCGGGGGGGGAGACATCAGGGTCGGGGAGAGAGATATCGGGGCCTCGGGTGTTTGTGAGGTATCGGGGGGTGGTGGGAGGATCGTGATCAGTGATTGGGTGGGGAGGGATATGGGAGGTCGGGGCCAGGGCCTGGAGTGCGGAGGTCAGCAATCTCGGGGCTGGGAGCGGCGGCTAGAGGGATGGTGATTGTAGTAAGCACTTACTTTTTTTTATGTAAGCAATGTTTAGAGCTGGTTTTCCCTGAGGCAGCCAACGATGGTGCTGACTGCCTCGGGGCAAACCAATGTTGTGGTGGGGACCTGAAGCGTGCGTTAGGCCTCTTATTAGCATGTGCAAAGGGCCTAACACCTGCTTCAGGCTTGGGTAAAGGATGCCATTTTTCTGTCCTTACCCAATATGGCAGGCAATGCATTTCTGGTTGGAAATGTGTGTGCGTTTCCTGACTGCCATTTTGGGGCCTTAGGGGGATAAATTGGGCCACGTAGCACCTGTTTTTTTCAGGTGCTACACGGCCCAATTCACCCCTGTAATCTCCACCTTTCACAGCATAACTCCTGTGTCTGGAGAGCAAGGGGAAAGTGGAAAGAATATATGGAAACCAGGAGAGGGGCACAGAAAGTGGGTGCAAGAGATATATGCGGTCTCCCCCTCCCAAAAAATAGTTTTTTTCCCCAATAAGGTGATTTGATCTTAATACTGATGTTCCATTAGGCATATAATTTCACCACATAATATTGATGGATGCGAACTCTGAAATATGTTCCCAACAGCACATCACAGGTTGAGATTATAAACAGTTTGCTCAGGGATTTGACAGAATGTTTATACTACCATTAATTAATGGAGCAGATTTTCAATTGGTTCTGCATTTCAAGTCTTTTGAGGGGGTGGGATGCAATGAAAAAAATAATTAATAATGAGTGATGCCTTGGATGATGAAGGAGTCAATTCACTTCTACAACTGCACAGTTAAACATATTAATTATAAGCTTGTTAGAGTGAAACCAGAATGTCTCACTGAATTCAAAACTTAGTCCATCATTTCCCCTTAAATCTCAGAAAAGGCTTCATCAATTTCCAGTACTAACCCTTGCATGGAGTCCCAATTAACTGGTCGCAAGCAGTTAATTGTTTTTTCCTCCCCCCGCCCCCTCCCGGCCGCTCCCCCAATTCTGCCTACACCACAGAACACTTTCCATTTGCATTGGAGTGTGGTTCCAGGACTTTATTAATGCTGTCATATGACTGTTCCATAGGAGCTACACAAGGGTGTTAGATTGAGTTACATCGAGTGTACGGCACAGAAACAGGCCATTCGGCCCAACAGGTCCATGCCGGTGTTTATGCTCCACACGAGCCTCCTCCCACCCCTCTTCATCTCACCCAATCAGCATATCCTTCTATTCCTTTCTCCCTCCTCTGCTTATCTAGCTTCCCTGTAAAAGTATCCGTGCTATTTGGTCCTCGTGGGAAGCTGACCAATTCTCCAGAGGTGGGACTTCCACCCACCAATGCGTAGCAGTGCTGACTCCATTGTAATTCGCGGGGTAAGCTCATTTGCATTGTGATTGATATTGAGGCACTGCAACTTCCATATAAAATAGCAATACTGCACTGGGTCATTTGTGGCAGCTGCCTTAAAAGCATGCAGTGACCGAGAAGAGCAGCGGCAGGCTGGGGGACCAGCTGTACTGACAGCTCTAACAGCTTGGATTGCATGTCAGATGTTATGGATAGATGACTTACCAACAAATTTCTGTAAAATTTTTAAAATGTCTTCAACTTCAAGAGCAGCCAGAGGGAACCAAAAAAGGGAACAAGTCCACTGCAAGGAGGCTGAAAATAGAACTCATAACTCCAATGATTCTGATCTTCAGATCTTCATAGATGAGTTGCAAGTAGAGAGAAAGTTTGCTGGCTTTTCAAGGTAGAAGGTCCAAAAGGTAGAAGGTGGCACTCAAATGCCTCCTGAGCCATTTGAGTGCCGCCTCTCTGAACCCCAGAAGATCAGTGCAGGAAAACATTTAATGACCCGATGAGGTCAAGCAAGGTAAGAAAACTGTCGCTGTGTCTTTTCTATCTTGGGCACCATGGGGACCATCATACTCACCGCCCTCTATTATTACCTGGAGCACAAGTCTTTCTTCACACTGCACTGTGGTTAAAAGGCTCTCTGCGGATGAAATTGGTCCTCGCCAGTAACACACAACGAGCTCATAGCAAATTGGCACCCTGTTTTACACAGCACCCGATATTCTTTTTCATTGAAGTCAATGTAACAGAAAATCAGGTGTGGTGTAAAGCGAGCTGAGAGTACGTCAGAACGTATATATTGAGCCTCAGTCTATACTGATGATTCAGACTTGGCGATAAGGAACACAATCTCAAAATTTGCTGATGACGCACAACTAGGAGGTTTAGCAAATAGTGAGCAGGGCTGCAGATGACTTCAGGAAGACGGACAGTTACCGGAATGGGCAGACAGCTGGCAGAGGCAATGTAACCTGGGTAAATCTGAAGTATTATTTTATAGAAGAAAAAACCATGCAATGGGAGTTATACACTTAATGAAAAGATACTGAAGGGTGTGGATGATCAGAGGGGTTCAAATACATAATTTCCTGTAAGTGCAAGTGCAGGTAGCTAAAGCGGCCAACTGAAACAGGCCAAAAGAGTCTTCTTGAATATGCTAATAAGGGACCTAATATCTGTTTTTTGGACCCAAGCCGGAAATAGGTTTACCTGAACGCAATAGGCATCGGGCCTGCTGCTTTCAGAATTAACAGGTCTACACACGGCCTAGCCATTTGGAAGCCGTCACCAAAAAGGTAGTTTTTTTTTAAATGTGGAGCTGGGAGGAGCAGGAATGCACCTCCTGGCTCCACTATAAAACTGTGGGCCGCTGCCGGTATCTGCTCACCCACTCTCCTGATTGCCCTTCCCCTCCATCCCAGACTCACCTGAGACCCTCAACTGACATCTCAGCCAGCCTCTGGGGTTGCGACTGGCACCCAGAGCTCGCCGGTACTATCCAAATGAGGGCGGCGGACCAATTTGCCGACTTCATTAGGCGTGTGCAGCATGTGCTGCACCAGGATCCTGCCAGTTCATGCGGCGAGCTAGTTTCCAGGCCATAGAGACTGTACAGCCCAGATTCACCAAACTTATACAATAGCAAAATACTGCGGATGCTGGAAATCTGAAATAACAACAGAAAATGATGGAAATACTCAGCAGGCCAGGCAGCATCTGTGGAGAGAGAAACAGAGTTAACGTTTCAGGTCTGGGACCCTTCATCAGAACTGGAAAAGGCTAGAGATCACCTTCATTGCTTTCAGTTTCCCTTCTCGTGTTTGATCAGGTATCTGCAGGCTGTTTATGATTTTGCCATCCCCATTTGCAACATTTAAATCTCTCCTGCCTCCTACCCTAGCACAGAATGTTGCTTCCTCCCCTCACCTCCCCCTTTCCCTGCTTCTGCACCTGCTTAAAATCTGTTACATCTCTAGCCTTTTCCAGCATTTACCAAACTTACACCTCGGATGAGAAACTAGTTATGAGGAGAGGTTTAAAGTACTTGGACAATTTCCACAGGAGCAGAGGAGGTGAAGACAAGATTTAATAGAGATTTTTTAAATGGTAAGTTTTATCGGAGTGAGAATGGAAAGACAATTTTCTCTGGTTGGGGAATCAGTGATGATGGGGGTCATCAATTTAAAATTATTACAAAGAGAGCGAGGAAATAGATTCGGAAAAAATTCTTTACACAGAAGATTTTTGGAGCATGGAATGTTTTGCCACAGGGATTTTGATTCAATAGTTGAAGCAAAGACCATTGCACCTTTTAAGAAAAAAGGCTTTCATCTGTACTGTAAACTTTTACGGCTTTACAGGTAAATCACTTCAAAGTGCATTATTTTTCACTCTTCATTAACATAAAAATAGTGCATGGATCTTTTCCATCCTTTAAAATATTGGAAAAATTTACCATATTTGGCAGAGCTGGAGTCAGCCATTTCTATTTTAAAATGCAAACAGCTTGTTTACTGTAGGAGTTCCACGAACAGGTCTCACAATGTTTAGTACCTAAAGATCATGTACGACTGTAATTCAGAATTATTTAGAACACAGTATCCCCTAAATATATACCATGACAAGTACATAAGAATACCATTGGCAGTTTTGTGGGTTTTAATTAAATTCATGTGAGCCATGCTGCCATTTTAGTTATGTGTTTAATTATCTCACCTCTTCAGAGTTCCTGCACACCCTTCCACTGACACTAGGAGCCAATTTTAACTGAACCTGCCTGTTGGGAAACTCGCAAGATCGGGTGGTACACTAGATTCACACCACGTGGATTTACACCGCGTGGATTTACACCGTGTGGATTTACACCGCGTGGATTCACACCGTGTGGATTTACACAGCGCTGGATTCACACTGCGTGGATTTACACCGCGTGGATTTACACCGCGTGGATTTACACCGCGTGGATTCACACCGCGTGGATTCACACCGCGTGGATTTACACCGCGTGGATTTACACCGCGTGGATTCACACCGCGTGGATTTACACCGTGCTGGATTCACACCGTGTGGATTCACACCGTGCTGGATTCACACCGTGCTGGATTCACACCGTGTGGATTTACACCGCGCTGGATTTACACCGTGTGGATTTACACCGCGTGGATTCACACCGTGCTGGATTCACACCGTGCTGGATTCACACCGTGTGGATTTACACCGCGCTGGATTTACACCGTGTGGATTTACACCGCGTGGATTCACACCTCGTGGATTTACACCGTGTGGATTTACACCGTGTGGATTTACACCGCGTGGATTCACACCGCGTGGATTTACACCGCGTGGATTTACACCGCGTGGATTCACACCGCGTGGATTCACACCGTGCTGGATTCACACCGTGTGGATTTACACCGCGCTGGATTTACACCGCGTGGATTTACACCTTTTGG
Source organism: Squalus acanthias (assembly GCA_030390025.1). Taxonomy (NCBI): domain Eukaryota; kingdom Metazoa; phylum Chordata; class Chondrichthyes; order Squaliformes; family Squalidae; genus Squalus; species Squalus acanthias. The sequence goes on along the minus strand of CM059427.1, from coordinate 177,518,603 downwards.
ATTTACACCACGCTGGATTTACACCGTGTGGATTTACACCGCGTGGATTTACACCATCTGGATTCACACCGTGTGGATTTACACCGCGTGGATTTACACCGCGTGGATTTATACCGTGTGGATTTACACCGCGCTCGATTTACACCGTGTGGATTTACACCGCGTGGATTTACACCACGTGGATTTACATTGTGTGGATTTACACCGTGTGGATTTACACCGCGTGGATTTACACCGCGTGGATTTACACCGTGTGGATTTACTCCGTGTGGATTCACACCGCGTGGAATTACACCGCGCTGGATTTACACCGCGTGGATTTACACCGCGTGGATTTACACCGTGTGGATTTACACCACGTGGATTTACACCGCGCTGGATTTACACCGTGTGGATTTACTCCATGTGGATTCACACCGCGTGGAATTACACCGCGCTGGATTTACACCGCGTGGATTTACACCGCGTGGATTTACACCACGTGGATTTACACCACGTGGATTTACACCGTGTGGATTTACACCGCGCTGGATTTACACCGCGTGGATTTACACCGTGTGGATTTACACCGCGCTGGATTTACACCGCGTGGATTTACACCGTGCTGGATTTACACCATGCTGGATTTACACCGCGTGGATTTACACCGCGTGGATTTACAACACGTGGATTCACACCGCGTGGATTCACACCGTGCTGGATTCACACCGTGTGGATTTACACCGCGCTGGATTTACACCGTGTGGATTTACACCGCGTGGATTCACACCGCGTGGATTTACACCGCGTGGATTTACACCGCGTGGATTCACACCGCGTGGATTCACACCGTGCTGGATTCACACCGTGTGGATTTACACCGCGCTGGATTTACACCGTGTGGATTTACACCGCGTGGATTCACACCGTGTGGATTTACACCGCGTGGATTCACACCGTGTGGATTCACACCGTGTGGATTTACACCGCGCTGGATTCACACCGTGTGGATTTACACCGCGTGGATTCACACCGCGTGGATTCACACCGTGTGGATTCACACCGTGTGGATTCACACCGCGTGGATTTACACCACGTGGATTTACACCGCGCTGGATTCACACCGTGTGGATTTACACCGCGTGGATTTACACCGCGCTGGATTCACACCATGTGGATTTACACCGCGTGCAATTACACCTTGTGGATTTACAACGTGTGGATTCACACCGTGTGGATTCACACCGTGTGGATTTACACCGTGTGGATTTACACCGCGCTGGATTTACACCGCGCTGGATTTACACCTTTTGGATTTACACCGCGCTGGATTTACACCGTGTGGATTTACACCGCGTGGATTTACACCATCTGGATTCACACCGTGTGGATTTACACCACGTGGATTTACACCGCGTGGATTTATACCGTGTGGATTTACACCGCGCTCGATTTACACCGTGTGGATTTACACCGCCTGGATTTACACCACGTGGATTTAGATTGTGTGGATTTACACCGCGTGGATTTACACTGCGTGGATTTACACCGCGTGGATTTACACCGCGTGGATTTACACCGCGCTGGATTTACACCGCGTGGATTTACACCGCGCTGGATTTACACCGTGCTGGATTTACACCGTGTGGATTCACACCGTGTGGATTTACACCGTGTGGATTTACACCGCGCTAGATTCACACCGTGTGGATTCACACCGCGTGGATTTACACCGCGCTTGATTCACACCGCGCTGGATTCACACCGCGTGGATTTACACCGCGTGGATTCACACCGCGTGGATTTACACCATGTGGATTCACACCGTGTGGATTCACACCGTGTGGATTCACACCGCGTGGATTTACACCGCGCTGGATTCACACCATGTGGATTTACACCGCGTGGATTTACACCGTTTGGATTTACACCGCGCTGGATTCACACCGTGTGGATTTACACCGCGCTGGATTCACACCGCGTGGATTTACACCGCGTGGATTCACACCGCGTGGATTTACACCGTGTGGATTCACACCGTGTGGATTCACACCGTGTGGATTCACACCGCGTGGATTTACACCGCGCTGGATTCACACCATGTGGATTTACACCGCATGGATTTACACCGCGCTGGATGCACACCGCGTTGGATTCACACCATGTCGTAAGAATGAGCCTTACGCGTGGTGAACTTAAAGTAAGCTTTAATCAACTAAAAAGGTGCTACATACAAAAGAGGTCTTACTCTATGCCTCTCCAGGATCCAACTGATCAGTCCAGTATTTATCCTGGACTAATCACAGGAAGTGATGCAATAAAGTTCGAGTCACAGGAAGCTGTATTGTGTTACCACATTCCAGATGATAGCGTTAAAACGCTCGACTTGCCCATTCCCGACCGGATGATAAGGCGTCGTTCTGCTGGCAGCAATACCCCGTTCCGAGAGATAGGCCTTGAGTTCTCCTGACATAAAAGAAGGGCCCCGATCCGAATGAACATAGGATGCCATGCCACAGAAAGCAAATACCTGCTCAAGGCAGCTGATAACCGTGGTCGTCAGCATATTGGGGCAGGGAAAGGCAAATGGGAAACGGGAATACTCATCGACCATGGTCAATAGATAAGTGTTGCGAGTTGAAGAGGGCAACGGCCCCTTAAAATCGATGCTAAGCCGTTGCATTGGCTGGGTCGCATGTATGAGTATACCACCCGAGGGGCGGAAAAACTGAGGTTTCAATTCCGCACAGACTCTGCAGTCCGAGCATATCTTCTTTACATCCCCGGTAGAAAATGGGAGATTTCGGGACCGCACGAAGTGTAGCATGCGAGTAACGCCCGGATGACACAACCCATCATGGATGTCTACGAGCGTAGAGGGTGCCATGGCGGAGCAGAATGCTCGTGTGAGGGTATCCGGAGCCACATTCTCCTTGCCAGGTCGATAGTGGATGGTGTAACCAAAAGAGGCCAATTCCACCCGCCAAAGCTGGATTTTATTATTTTTAATTTTGGTCCGTTTTCGATTATCGAGCATGAAGGCGACCGATCGCTGGTCTGTGATTAAGGTAAAGTGCTGGCGAGCTAGGAGATGACTCCACTTCCGTACTGCCTCTATGATGGCTGTAGCTTCTTTCTCGACTGGAGGATAATGTAGCTCAGCCCCTTGAAAAGTCCTGGACAAAAATGCCACCGGACGACCTTCCTGATTCAGAGTGGCCGAGATCGCCACCTCCGAGGCATCACACTCAACAACAAAAGGAAGACTCTCAACGATGGAGTGAAGAGCCGCTTTCTCCAACTGTTTTTTCAGGAGGTTAAAGGCTGCAACAGCCGCTGTGTCTAGTGGGAATGTACTGGCCTTCAGTAGAGGTTGGATTCGGTCCGAGAAGTTAGGAATCCATTTAGCATAGTATGCAAACGGGCCGAGGGCCCGGCGCAAGGAGGCCGGATTCTTAGGTGGCGGGAGTTCTTGGAGTGGGCGAAGCCTTTCAGGGTCAGGTTTAATGATGCCATTGCCCACACAATAGCCAAGGATGTTGATGGTTGGTTGTGACTCAATGGATTTAGCCGCATTTAATGTCAAATTACGGTGCTGGAGTGCATCCCAAAATCATTGGAGATTGGCGTCATGTTCCCGCTGATTGCAACCTGCGACAGTAATATTGTCCAGATAAGGAAACGTATCCTTCAAGTCTTCCTGTTTGACCAGGTCATCCATTGCTCGCTGGAAGACAGCCACTCCATTAGTGACCCCAAAGGGGAGGCGACAAAATTGATACAGCCGTCCATTGGCTTCAAAGGCCGTATACTGCTTGTCTGAGACCTTCAAGGGTTCCTGATGATAGGCACTTTTCAGATCATATGTTGAGAACACCGTCTACTCAGCCAGTTTATTAACCATATCATCGATGCGCGGCAATGGGTATGCCTCCAAGTCCGTATATTGATTGATGGTCTGTGAATAGTCAATGCACAGCCGTTTCTTGTGAGGTTGTAGAGGGTTCTTAACAATAACGACCTGGGCGCGCCATGGCGACGAACAAGGCTCGATGATATCCTCTGCTGAAAGCCGAGAAATCTCAGCCGCAATAAAAGACTGGTCTTCCTGACTGAAACGTCGTGACTTTGTTATAATCGGTTTGCTTCGAGGAGGGATACTGGTAAACAGTGAGGGTTCATCCAGTGAAGCTGCTGACAATGCACAGAACGGTAATCGAGGTAGTATATTAGAAATAGTGAGTTCAGGTTTGGACCCGCCGAACTCAATGGTGAGCTTCTTATGCTGCTTTTGAAAATCCAGCCCTAAGATAAGATCACTACATAAGTCCTTGAGCACCGAAAGCCGGGTGGAGGGATACCTGTGACCATTAAGTGTTATTTCAACCATACAAAAGCCAGAAATTCTGGTATTAAGTGATGACTGAGCCATCGCAATTGCCTGGTCCGATGGGAAAACATGTAGCTTTAACTCTGCAACAATCTGTTCCCTAATGAAACTATCAGTGCTACCTGAGTCAATTAAGGCATCTAAAGTATGTCCATTAATTGATGCTTTTGTAGCTGCATGGAATAGGTTCTGAGGACAAGCAGCTGTAATTGGTGTCGTTGCACAAAGAGTGGCTGAAACTCTAGGTGTGTTTCTTCGAGAGGAAACCCGAGAGGAAGCACGATAGATTTTAGCCGGAACATCTTGATAGGCCCTTACCGGGGCAGTTCGGTAGGACTTAGCTTGATAAGCCCTCGTAGAGGCTCTTGATAGGCAAACCTTTGCAAAATGACCCTTTTTGTTGCAATGACTGCAAAACGCATTGCGAGCAGGGCAGAATTTCCGAGGGTGAAACTCATCACCACAAAAGAAGCATTTCTTAGATTGCCAAGAGGCTGCCACAGTGGGGTCATCATCCTCTTCATCAGAGAAGTCATCAGATTGATCATCAGGGATAAAGTCCTCCCTAATAGAGTTCACCTGTGGCCTCTTAAATTGCCTGACTGTAGTTAAGGCAGTAGACCGAGGTCTGGGCACTGTATAAAGGTCTGCATTTCTTTTTGCCAGATCTAGAGAGCAAGCCATGTCATAAGCTCTCTGAAGCTCAAGTGTCTTACTTTCCAGTAGACGCTGGCGTATAAATGGGGAGGCAAGCCCGCAGATGAAAGCATCACAGATCATTTCTTCACGGTACAGCTCAGCTGAGGCCGCCTGAAAGTTACAGTCCATACTAAGTCTGCGAAGCTCTTGGAGGAATTTATCAATGGATTCCTCCGGCCCTTGTTGGGCTGTAGCTAGTAGATGTCTGGCATAGACCTCATTCGGTGTCTTAGTATATAGTCTCTTAAGCGTCCGAATTGCCTCCTCGTAACTGCCCCATTCCTCCACATACTGAAATACATTCGGGGTGACACAGTTGATGAGTATCCGCAACTTTGAGTCATCATCAGCCTTGCAATATTCAAGAAAATTGTCAAACGTGCGATACCAGTATTTCCACACCTTACCGGCTGCTGGGGTGTTTTGGTCCAAGTCAAGACGCGATGGCTTAAGGATGTTTTCCATGATGGGTGATTCCCTGGATCCTTAGTTCCGAGTTCGTCCAAAAAGTTTGAGTGCGAAGTTTTCCAAAGTTGATTAAATTGTCGTAAGAATGAGCCTTACGCGTGGTGAACTTAAAGTAAGCTTTAATCAACTAAAAAGGTGCTACATACAAGGTCTTACTCTATGCCTCTCCAGGATCCAACTGCTCAGTCCAGTATTTATCCTGGACTAATCACAGGAAGTGATGCAATAAAGTTCGAGTCACAGGAAGCTGTATTGTGTTACCACACACCATGTGGATTTACACCGCGTGGATTTACACCATGTGGATTTACACTGCGCTGGATTCACATCGCGTGGATTTATACCGCGCTGGATTTACACCACGTGGATTTACACCGCGTGGATTTACACCGCGCTGGATTTACACCGTGTGGATTTACACCGCGCTGGATTTACACCGTGTGGATTTACACCACGTGGAATTACACCGTGTGGATTTACAACGTGTGGATTCACACCTCGTGGATTTACACCGCGTGGATTTACACCGTGTGGATTCACACCGCGTGGATTTACACCGTGTGGATTTACACCGCGTGGATTTACACCTTTTGGATTTACACCGCGCTGGATTTACACCGTGTGGATTTACATTGTGTGGATTTACACCGCGTGGATTTACACCGTGTGGATTTACACCGCGTGGATTTACACCGCGTGGATTTATACCGTGTGGATTTACACCGCGCTGGATTTACACCGTGTGGATTTACACCGCGTGGATTTACACCGCGTGGATTTACATCGTGTGGATTTACACCGCATGGATTTACACCGTTTGGATTTACACCATGTGGATTTACACCGCGTGGATTTACACCGCGTGGATTTATACCATGTGGATTTACACCGCGCTGGATTTACACCGTGTGGATTTACACCGCGTGGATTTACATCGTGTGGATTTACACCGCGTGGATTTACACCGTGTGGATTTACACCATGTGGATTTACACCACGTGGATTTACACCGCGTGGATTTATACCGTGTGGATTTACACCGCACTGGATTTACACCGTGTGGATTTACACCGCGTGGATTTACACCGCGCTGGATTTACACCGTGTGGATTCACACCACGTGGATTTACACCGCGCTGGATTTACACCGTGTGGATTTACACCATGTGGATTTACACCGCGTGGATTTACACCGCATGGATTTACACCGCGTGGACTTACACCGCGTGGATTTACACCGCGCTGGATTTACACCGTGTGGATTTACACCATGTGGATTTACACCGCGTGGATTTACACCGCGTGGATTTACACCGTGTGGATTTACACCGCGTGGATTCACACCGCGCTGGATTCACACCGTGTGGATTTACACCGTCTGGATTTACACCGTGTGAATTTACACCGTGTGGATTTACACCGCGTGGATTAACACCGTGTGGATTCACATCGCGCTGGATCAACACCGCGCTGGATTTTACTTTCCATTGAAGTAAATGGAGAGTAACATTGGGTGGGGTGTAAATCTGCGGTTTCTTCCGATCCGGTGGGTTTCCCGCCCAGCGAGTTAGGTTAAAATTACCCTCTAAGATTAGGAAGGGAAATTGTCATATCATAGGCTCTTACCAGTGTCTTTACCTAACCAGTCACGAGATGGTGTGTGACCTAGCTATCAATTGGCTCTGTCTTCTGATTTTCACTGTGTGCAACATTCGGCGGGTAACTTTCACCTTTACCGCCGTGGCAGTGAACTGGCGGGGCAGATTGCCCACCTGTTACAGAACCCATTCACTTTTCATCCCATTGAAAGCAATAGCGGGCAATTTGTCTGCCACATCACGGCCCAGGTAGCAAAGTTGAAAATGATCCCCCCATGAGTCACAGCTGTCAAATATTAAAAATGAATGTTAAGTGAGATTCAGTGGAGGAAAGCTCTCCAGAGTGATTGGATGCAGATTCCATTTCCCGTACCCTGTTAAAACTGCCCCCACAATTGGAGAGCTCATCATCTCCAGGATGCTCTCAGGCACTTCCCAGCATCTAACTCAAGATCAACAGTAGCGCAGAAGAAACATAACCTGGGCAGATTGGAAAGGGGGAAAAATGGAAAGGGAATCACCGAATATCAGTTAATATCAGTAAGATCTATGAGTGTGGCATTATTCAGGATCATAATAAAGAATTCCCTAAAATATTACTTAACTAAACAGCATGACAAATACATAAGAAACTGATTGAGATATTGGTGCAAAAATCAATAGTACTTCAATCCAGTCAGGTTCTGACAGTGCGTCCCTCGTATTCTTTCTGCCAACCCGGGCCTCATTTACATCCCCCATCACTGACTCTCGCCTGAAGCCAGCGGGGATGACATAGATGTCGGCTGGCAGGAGCGAGAAATTGCCTGGCCACAGATCGCCACCGGAGACCCATGGGAACGGTCCTCGGCGAGGTTAGTGCAGAAGGAGGGGATCCATGCTGACCGTGGCCAGAGGTGGGTGGAAGCCTGGGGGAGAGGAGAGGAGGCCCAAGGTTTCTTTGCAGCATTGAGGTGTTGCCCCCCACCCCCCCCCCACCCAAAGCAAGGCCGCTGAAACTTAACATTTACAACTGGGATCTGACGGTTCCAGTTTTCAGCAGATTTTCCAACTATTCCGCTGCACTCCGGCTGAAATGTCGCTGGAACGGGCGAATAGATTGAGCTCCAACTAAATGTTAAGTCCCCTGTAATTTTGTTAAAGAGTTGCTCAGTAATTCCCTAATTATGCCAACCTGTGAATCAACTGGCAGTAGTGTTCGAAGATGATAATTTCAGAATAGCCTCACGGTCATTCAATCAAAGTCATTTCAGCTACTTCTAACTTTATTGACATCATTTTTATTTTATTGCAACCACATTGAGATTATAGTATCTAAATTTTAAAGTGAGTAAAAGGTTTCAGTTTGATGTAAGGGTTCCGAGAGCTTAACTGTCTTGTGTTATGCTGTTATCTGAAATCACTGATTATATTTATATTAATACGCATTTATTACCCTTAAATTTATATGTGTCACTGGTATTCTCTTTTTTTCACTCTTTCTTATCCTGATCCCTTTTCTATATTTCCATCTGATGTCTCACTGACTCACGTTTCTTCACAATGGATCTCTTCCTCTCATTTTAGCCTGAACGATCTATTTCCAAAGAATACTCTGAGCAACTTAGCAATGAACCTTCGAATCCTCCTTCTTTCAGCATTCAGGATGGATCACTCCATCTTTCCACCTATGTTGACAGCAGTAACTTGACTGGAACCAGGTCAAAAACCTGCCTTATAGAAAAAAGATACAAGAGGTCCATGCACAACAAAAGCATGAGAAATAAAGAAAGATGCAGCAGAAGTTAAATGAAAACAAATATTGCAAACAAAACGCGGTGGATTGGTGTCAGAATCAAGATCAATTTGAAAAACGAGTTTTAGTCTCATCAAGGGACTGGATGGCGATGGGATCCAGCTGTTAATACAAAGCAGACTGATGCCTCTCATACAAAAAGGGAGAAAGCACGTAAGACACGTTGGCCTAGAAATTACATCATGCAGCGCCCATTTTTCAGGCATGCGGTGTGTCCGTGCTCATGCTGCGGCGGGTATGTGTCATGAGCCATCTTGGTGTTAAAACTCACTTGTTCATTACGCTATGGTCTCAATTTTAACCCTCCTGGCCCAGCAAGAATGGTGCATGAGAGGGGTTAAGATTAGGCCAAATCCACTTACCGGCCTATCCGAGGTCGATCCATTCATGACCAGATCCATTTCAGCTTCCCTGACTTTCAAATAAAAACAGAAAATGCTGCAGATACTCAGCAGGTCAGGCAGCATCTGTGAAGAGAGAAATAGAGTTAACATTTCAGGTCTGTGACCTTTCATCAGAACCTGTCTCCGCCCTGACTTTCAAGTTGGCCGAGGCTCCCACTACAGGCAGGTGAGGGCCTTCTTTAAATTTCAAAGTCACGGCCTGATGACATCATTGGTGTCACCATCGTGATTTTAACAACCAATCAGGGGGAGGCCCTCCCGGTGTCAAGCCTGACAGCCGAACCACGGTGGAGGTGTTGACTGGCTAGAAGAGGCCACGTTAAGTTTTGTAAAATTACTTTTGTGCGAAATCTTGTGGGCCAGGAGGTGCAGGCCCGGCAAAGAGGCCTAGGGCCTCCCAACCCCGGCCTTATACAATGGGCCTTATGCTAGCTTCAGGCAGGTGCCATGGGACACCTGTAGAGGAGCCGTAACCAATATGGCGGGCAGCGTGCTTCCGGTGCTGAATGAGCGCACACACGCCAGCCGCCATATTGGACCCTCAGACGATCAGAGTGATCCAATTTCTAAGCTGTTGAATGGTGCATGCTATAGCACTCTTGTCATTGTAAAACAATGTATCATTTCACTTATTGTGAACAACAGCACAGGAGATCCATTAGTTCTTTACAAAACTTGCAGCATAAGCAGAACAAACAAAACCAGTCTACTCTTCTTTCTCTTTTAAGCATTTGGTAGTTGAAATTACGAATCCTTAAGCTGTATTTAATATTGAATAGATGCTAATCTGCTTTCCTAATAGGCCTTGAATACTGACAGGTTGCCTCTCAGTGGCCTGATGTGATGTGTTCCTTTTGCCAATTGCCCTTTTCCCACACTGCCGATGAAAGTGAAGGAACTTGCAAATACCTGGGGCTGTCATTTATCAAGCTCTGAAGATTCACTTTTCTTCTCCTTTTTTTCTCTGAAGGTCTGTGTTAATTAGAACGCATTCAATTATTACCTTTCTTCACCCAAGAGTCTTAAAACACAATCCACCCCAGCCCGTCCACAACCAAAACAAATAGAAGAAAACCTGGAAGCAGTTGCCATCACTCATTTGAAATGTTTATGTTAGGCTGAGCTTTAAAGAGGAGCTAAGCTAGATTTCCCAGTAAAGCATGGCAATAAATATCAATTTCCCAAGGTTCCCTCGGCAAACCATGGGATTCTGAAATATATATTATATGCTGATAACATTTACTTTTTATGTTGCTGTACACTGAATGCAATATTAATGATGTATAACAGGACTGAGTATCCCACTACTATATGTTTAGAATGGGATTAAACATTTAGAATGGGTTTAGAATGGGTTCTATTATTGGTTGCATATTGGTAGCAAGGCTACCTTCAAACATAACAAGACTGATTGACCCATTATTGACCCTGTGGCTATTTTCTTTTTCAGATGTTAACAGACCTCCTGTATAGTTACAGCATTTTCTGCTTTCATTTCAGATTTCCAGCATTTACAGTCTTTACAGTAATAATAAGGCAGACTTATCTCACCCTCAGTAAGCTCCCCGCTGGAGTGGAGCTAATTTACAGAACAAATGGGAAACTGTTCAACCTCCGTCGCCTCCAGTCCAGATCCAAGGTCGTCCCTTCCTCTGTCGTTGAATTACAGAATGCAGACGACGCTTGCATCTGCGCACACTCGGAGGTCGAACTCCAAACCATCGTCAACACCTTTACCGAAGCGTACGAGAGCATGGGCCTTACACTAAACATCCGTAAGACAAAGGTCCTCTACCAACCTGCCCCTGCCACACAGTACTGCCCCCCGATTATCAAAATCCACGACAAGGCCTTGGACAACATGGACCACTTTCCGTACCTCGGGAACCTACTGTCAACAAGGGCAGACGTCGATGACGAAGTCCAACACTGCCTTCAGTGTGCCAGTGCAGCCTTCAGTCACCTGAGGAAGAGAGTGTTTGAAGACCAGGACCTCAAACCTGGCACTAAGCTCATGGTCTACAGAGCAGCAGTGATACCTGCCCTGCTGTATGCCTCAGAGACATGGACCATGTACAGCAGGCACCTCAAAGCACTGGAGAGGTACCACCAACGCTGCCTCCGCAAGATCCTGCCAATCCATTGGCAGGATAGGCGCACCAACGTCAGTGTTCTCGCTCAGGCCAACATCCCCAGCATCGAAGCTTTGACCACGCTCGATCAGCTCCGATGGATGGGTCACATCGTCCGCATGCCCGATACGAGACTCCCAAAACAAGCGCTCTACTCGGAGCTCCGACGTGGCAAGAGAGCCCCAGGTGGGCAGAGGAAACACTTCAAGGACACCCTCAAAGCCTCCTTGAAAAAGTGCAACATCCCCACTGACACCTGGGAATCCCTGGCCCAAGACCACACAAAGTGGAGGAGAAGCATCCGGGAAGGCGCCAAACACCTCGAGTCTCTTCGCCGGGAGCAAGCGGAAGCCAAGCACAAGGCAGCGCAAGGAGCGCACGTCAACCCAAGCACCCCACCCACCCGCCCCTTCAACCACCGTCTGCCCCACCTGTGACAGAGACTGTAGGTCCCGCATTGGACTCATCAGTCACCTGAGAACTCATTTTTAATGTGGAAGCAAGTCATCCTCGGTTCCGAGGGACTGCCTAAGAAGAAGAAGAAGGCAGACTGTCCCAATAGGACTGACTGTCCAAAACAGAACTGACTCTCCCATTATTGGCAGTATACAAAGCAAAAACTACTTATAAATATAATAAAGGCCTTCCGGCAGGAGTAGACCAGATTGTACAGAAATGAGGCCAATATCCTGATACACGAGGTCACGGCCTTATATTGGGGATTCTGATGGTTTGTTGGGGTGGGCGGCGGTGTCTTTGTCGGCCCCAAACATGGTCTTTGGCATAAGAGAGGGTAGCGAGGACTCCCTGCATCGGGAGTTCCCGCTTTCCTGGCAATCTGTGGGATCCGCAGAGTCAATGCCTAGTTGGAGACCTGAAACCCTGAAGAGGATCTGTTTAAAAAAAAATATTTTCAATACAGCCCCCTTACACTCTACAGACAAATTTTCTAGCCGCTTTCATAGGCAGGCACCCTAGTGATGCGGGTGGCCACCATTGGCAGACAAATTTGGAAAACGCCCACCCCCTCCTCGGGAAAGTCCATCAGAGTTAGCAGCAGAGGTTTCTGGTGGGCGCATCTCAGCAGTTATGCTGGGATATGCCCCATCATGGATTTTTGAAGGTACTGTCCTATTACCAACTGCCTATAATAGGGTTGATTGTCCCAGTACTGACGACATATATAACAGTATTGAGAATGTATATACAAGACTGACTTTATATAGCAACAACAACTTGTATTCATACAGTGCTTTTAAAAATAAAGACATCCCAAGGTACTTGACGGAATGAAAAAAATAAGTAATGACCATGTCATTATTGACTGTATATATAAGTGTTGACCGTGTGATTAAAACACTGACCACGTATATACAAAAACTGACTTTCCCAGCACTGATTGTATCTATTACAGAACTGACTGTCCAAGCACTAATTCTGTCCATAACAGAACTGATTGTCCCATTACTAACTGTATGCAACAGGACTGGCTTTGCCTGCAGCAGTTCCTTTAGTGACTGTGTAGACAATTGAATGTACAATTACTGACCGCGTATACAACAGTACTGATCATATAAGGAAATATGTAAGAACTTAGTAACAGTCTTGTTTCACTCAGGATTATAAATCTGTGCATTTGCTTGTACTCCAATCTATAGATTTTTCTATTAAATTATTATACAATTTTGAAGTAGAATAATAAGTGAGTTTCATTACTGTATTATGTATTTTACTTTCCATGGAACGTTTCACCAAATACATAATCTTGTCAGAGGAATTAAATTCACAAATTCTTTAAGGTTCCAGCCCTGTCCATTCCCTACTGAGCTCTGTGTTTATGTCTGTGTGGATGTGAGATTAAAGGCATAGAGCTATTTATTCCCTTTCTAACACAGCAACTTGCATTAAAAATTACAGGGAGATCCACCAGACTCTTTTCAACAAGGTTCTTGGGAGATAAGCATTCTGCTCATTACAAGAAATACGTTCAACAGTGAATGTGTTGCATCATTATGTTAAACAAGGCCTGAAAACATTGAGAACCAAGGATCAGTAACCTTCTAGCCAAGATAATGTTAGGGCTGAGGGATACAGCGCTTCTTCTTATTTCCATTACAGTTCCACCCTTATTATACGTCTCAGTTATAACGCAATCTATTATGAACTGCACACTCATTATAAAGCTATCAGTTATAACATTGTCCCTATTATAAGCCATGCTCTTATTATAAGGCTCTTAATTATAATATTACCCCAGTTGTGTACCCCAATCTCATTTTCAGGTCCTCAGTTTTAAGACTGGGGTAGATTTTCAACTTGCTGCCTGGGCGTAAAACTGGCGTGAAGGATGGGCTTATAGAAACCACCCGATTATTTGAGATAGTGAGCTTTATCAACCAAAAAGTGTTGGGTGATGAGTAGACAAATGAAAACAAATTGCAATAAATGTTTCTGTAACACTCTACACCATAGAGTAAACCATTCCAACAATGTACTCTGTGGGCCAAGATTGTAAAATCAGATGCTGGGCCATGTGTTCCCAATTCCTTCCACACCCAAGTTTATGAGACACAATTCAGGCCATTTAATGGAGGTTGCCCCACTAGCATGTATGGGCCTCCTTTACATGTCTAAATTAGCAATTTCCAGATTCAACAAATTTCACGAGTTTGAGCACTCATAGTGTGCTAGCCTTGTCCATAAAAATCGGGTTCCACAGGGCTGCAGACAGTGAAACCTACTTTGTCGGCCCTCATAGAGCTGGCGTACTGTAGTTTGCCTGTATTACTGAATCGTTGAGTTTGGTCTACAAGCATTTGTAAGTGTGTACATTTATTTTTTTGTATATATTTATTTTGAGCTGACATTTCGTACTATCCTATTTTGGGCTGTGCTACACTTAAAGTGTAATAACTGCTGTTCTCCAAGAGCCACTGAGGAAGGTTAGAATGATGGGCCTGGCTCTCCCACTTGATCTGGATGAGGAGCACCATTTCACAATGGGGGAAATTCTTCAGGTACAAAGACACCTCAGGCACTATGTGCAGATATGCCACTATTCCAGGATCTGGCTCTACAACTCCCATCTCAGCATGTCAGATGAGACCTGTCTTTAGTGCCTCCACTTCACTGTACAGAGCTCTGCCATCTGCAGTCTGACTAGCAAACCATTTTAAGGTTTTGGATAGCTCTTCTTGTTGCTGTGAAGGTGACAACCACATTGGCCTTGTGTGCCACAGGATCCTTTCAGGTCATTGCAGGGTCCATCCATCAAATCAGTCAATCTGTAATACATAGCTGCATCAAGCAAGTCACTGGGGCCATGTTGGCACAGGGAAATCATTTCATCACATTCTCATGGGAAACAAGACAACCACTGGAGAGGGCCCAGAATCTTTACCAACTAATAGGCTTTCCAAAAGTTCAGGGCATCATAGATGGAACACACGTGGCCATCCAAGTTCCTCACAATAACCTGAACACCTATATAGAGTCATAGGGGGAGAAATTCAGTATCGCCCCGTTTGGGGCGCGATTATCGGCCGAGCGCAAAGTTTAGCGCCTGGCGCTAATTATCGCCTCCGACTGCAAACTGGGCTTTTATCGCCCCTGGAGGTGATTGGAGTGCTAAATCAGGCGCTTCACACCTGTCTTAAGGCGCAAAGGCCGAGGAGCGAGGCGCTACCTCAGAGCGCTGGCAAAGCTCATGTGATGTCAGTCAGCAATGGAACACAGACACAATGGCGTGGGCCAGTTCTTAAAGGGGAGGGTTGATCTTGCTCTCCATCCACATCCTGCTCATTGCAGCCTTGAATCTCGGCCTGGAGAGACCTGTACATCAAATCTGCTGGAAAGAACAATGGAGAGAACCAGGGAAAGAGCTCAGAGTGCAGCCCCCACAGTCTCTTCTAAATCGATACAAGGAAGGGCAAATCAAAATGAACCTGCAAAGTGCTGCTCAGTACCCAAAACTCCTTCACACAGCGTTGAATCTCTCCAGAAGTCTCTCTCTCTCTCACACAGAATGCGTGGTGCAAAAATGTCACCAACAAAAAAAGGCAGGAAGCGTTCGCCTTTAAATAGCGCTCCCCCAGTCCCTTCCTGACTGCAAAACGCTCCCCTCAACCTGTCGTTGCTAGCGGCAGGCGGTAAGGCAGGGGGCGCCACTCAATATCTGGTCCGGGGCGCTACCGGGGCGTTGCACACTTGACTGACGTCACGATCTGCCGGCGCAGGAGATCGTGGCGGTACTGTTTAGCACCGCCGCAAAATGTCTAGTTAATTTTGTGAGCGGCGCAAACATCGCCGCACACGGGCGCTAGTTGCTTTGCGCCCCATTAGCGCCCTCTTAAGGCGCTAATGGGAGGCACAAACCAACTGAATATTTCCCCCATAGAGTCATAACGGCACAGAAGGAGGCCATTCGGCCCATCGAGTCCGTGCCGGCTCTCTGCAGAGCAATCCAGTCAGTCCCATTCCCCCGCTCTATCCCCGTAGCCCTGCAAGTTTATTTCCCTCAAGTGCCTATCCAGTCTCCCCTTGAAAACATTGAGTGTGTCCGCTTCCACCACTTCCGTCGGCAGCGAGTTCCAGGTCCTCACCACTCGCTGCGTAAAAAAGTTTTTCCTCACATCCCCCTGAATCTCTTGCCCAAAACCTTAAATCTGTGTCCCCTAGTCCTTGTACCATCAATTAGTGGGAATAGCCTTTCCCCGTCTAGCCTATCCAAGCCCGTCATAATCTTGTACACCTCTATCAAATCACCCCCTCAACCTCCTTTGCTCGAATGAAAACAAATCCAGCTTCTCCAACCTGTCCTTGTAGCTCAGATCCCCCATCCCAGAACCATTCTGGTAAATCTCCTCTGCACCCTCTCAAGGGCCTTCAGATCCTTCTAAAGTGTGGTGACCAGAACTGGATGCAATACTCCAGTTGTGGCCTAACCAGCGCTTTATAAAGATTTAGCATAACAAGAAAGACTTCCACCTCTTAATGTATAGGTGGTTTCAGATCACTATAATGTCCCCCTATGTAGCCACTTAGCCTTAAGTGTCCACATCCTCTTAATTCTCCCAGTAACCAGTTGAGGACTGCGAGCATGTGCAATTTCACCATCCACCCCTTTGGTGAACTCCCAGTAGCAGGCCCAAATAGGGGACATGAGCTTGCTGTGAATAATGAGGGCTAACCCAACAAAATCCCTAGTTATTGATCCCACTGGAATCTGGCACTTGCTGGAGAGATGTTTCATTGGTGCCTGTAGTTTGTGGAAAATCTACCCTTACATATATATTTGCATAGAGGAGGTACGAGCTTACAGGGGTAAGCCCATCAAGCGAAAGGATCAATATCACTGCATTAGATGGCCATGAAAGAATATGTGCAAGGTCCTGCCTTTACATGCCATAGCTGTGTACAGAAGCTGATCACTGAGCCAAACAGTATCCAATAAGAGAATTTTTCTGGTTAAAAAAAGGCCATGATTGCTGTCATTACCTTAATAACACTAATGAAAATGTCTTTATTACACATCACATTGCTTACAACTATTTAATTCAGAAGAATAGCTAAGTATGTAAATATGCATCTTTAATCTAATTCTGCAAATATCAAAGAGACATTTCACAGCAGGCGGTTAATGCGTCTTTTGGAACAAGACCAACTTTAATCAGCTTGAATTAACCTGAAAATATTTTAATCTCATTCATTTATTCATTCATTTTTAAATGTAAATCAAGAGCAAAAAATCGTATTTGTTTTCCTATCCATTTTTTTAAAGTGATTATGACATTGTCACCAGTTACTGGAATGGTGATTTAATACTTTTTTCCACAACACTGCCAGGTAACGTGACCAGTTACCAGTAGATTTCTAATGTAATTGTACTTGGATAGCCCAAAAGCTGATTAGAAACTGCAACAAGCAGCTGAATTCTTGATATACATTGAAATGCTTGGGAATTTGACTTAAACGCAGCAAATAATGAACAGATTCTGATTCATTAACTTGAATTAGTCATTTAAGAAGTAAGGAAATCAATGCAATTACCCTTGGTAATTAGAAAGTTAGAGATTTCTAATTCCCATGGAAAGACAAGAATTAACCACTTAGTCCATGGGATTTTCAACTCATGGGAGCTGATTTTTGTCTTGCTACCTCCACATTGACACCTGGGAATGGGGTGATAAAGAGACGAAAATTGAGGGATTTTTGGCAGCAGATGGGCTGAGGCAGCAGCAGAAACAAAAAATGAGCTAGAGGTGGAATTAGGCCGTCTTTGTGAAGGAGAGAATACGAAGTTGGAAACTCAGCTCGGGGTTAAATAGGACATTGAGGTGAGAAACAGTTTACTTCAGCCTAAGACAGTCAGGGGAAGGGGATGTAATCAGTGGCAATGATAGAGAGGTTGTGGTGAGGGCCGTCCCAGTGTTTGACTGGAGGAAATTGCGGCTCATCCAGGACTGGATGACTGCCAAGCAACCTGACAACACAGAGGCACTGAATGGATGGTCTCAATCTTAGCGACATAAAAGATGTGTATTTAATATTTATTTTTAAAATTACTTTGTAGGACCCCTTTAAACTCAGTGACCCGAAACTTCAAGGGCCAAGAAGTTAGGCGATAGGACAGATCTCCCGGCAGGGATTGGAATTTGCAGCAGGACCCAGGTTGGCTGGATTTCCACTCTGGAAATTATAGTTGGGAGGAAACGACCATGTCTTTTGCATGCCCTTCCCTCCTCCTCCATGTCAAGGAGATGTGTCTGGGGAGAGTTGCTGGACTACTCTGGGAATTACTCCACCTATGTCCCCATTAGGCACAATGAAAATTTCACCAGCTGAGAGCGGGTAAGAGTTCTACTCAGGGCCTAGTAAAGGTCCGAAAAGTTACCAAGACAAAGGTGATCTATCCCAGAAAGGATTGATTACCTTTAAATTCATGGCACTGAGCTCCTTCAGGAGCTAAAGAAGAAAATAACCGAATTTATCTTTGGCCCAGGATGAGTCTCTGGGTCCCCCTAGCAAAGCGGCTATGCGCCATTCCAACATCTGCTTACTGATCCAGCCAGGCATGGGCCAACTGCCAGAATAATGTTCATAATTCCATCCCTGCAATTTGGAATGGGGCCTATGGTTTTCTCCATGGACAGACAGGTGTTCTAATCTGCCACACGCTTGTTGGCAGAGAGCGACTCCCAGAATTTTGTAGCCAGTGGGTTTATCAATACCTGATTCATACAGATCCGGAAGGTGCCAGTTGCAATCCCTGATCTAGGCTGAGGCAGCGGTAGGGGTGCTACAACTGGCCTCGACAGTCTTGGGTGTAGAATGTGAAAACTGACCAGAGGCTCCGCTCCTGACCATTATCCAGCAAGCCCTGCTGGAAGTGTATGTGAGTGTGCATCATGCAGGGACTGATTGTTCTTTGTTGTACATTCCAGGGTCAAATAGCCTCCTGATGCTCAGTGTTGATGCTCACTTAAGAAAATGGGTGAGGTATCAGAGAACAACCATTTTGTGGAACTGCACCCAAGCAAGGAGTCAACGCCTTGAGGTGCTTAGAAAATGTATGCGCTTTCAAGATTTTTTTGTTTCATTATTGAACCACATGTAATATGTTAGTCCTCATTCTGATCTCATTGATGTGACATCAAATTCTCTGCCTCTCTGTCAGTTTTTTTTTTAAGCATTTTCATTGGTTAATGCTGCAGTCTCAACAAATCATTCTATATTAGCACTTCAAAGAGGAGTGGCAGATATGTACAGAGTATCAATTAAACTTAATTATATACCCATTCTCATCAGATAATCTCCCCACAGGCAGAAAATTAATGACCCCTTTTAATGTTTCTAAATAATATGTTAGGTAAATGAAATTTACAGAGTAAGTATTATTTTTCTTCCACTAATGTTTAGCATTTAATTATTAAATTAATATTTGTATTGCAGTCTTTAAGAAGCTGCACAGTATAGGATGCCTTCCACTCTTTCAGAAGCATCGAGATAAATTTAGATATGAATGTGGGATAATAGTATCAATTAGAAAATCTAATGCTTTGTGTCTCCACATCAACTAAAAACACAAATTGGGGAAATAAAGTAACAATTTGAAAATGCCAGCAGCAGGAACCAGTCTACTGTTGTAAATGGAGCAGAAAAACCCTGATGAGTACAGCCAAGATTAAAAGAAAGACATTATAACTTGGATTCTCTACTTCGAGGCAGAGCTTTGGTGTCTTTTCCTGGGTTGGGACTCATTAGACATGCACAGCAGGCTCCAGGCTAGATTACCACCAGCAAGAGGGAGCTGCCAGTGTCAGCCAGAAAATTCCAGATCTGACAAAGGACATAAAGAAACAGAAGCACCCTAAAGATCAGAATGAGGCCTCCCACTGAAGGCCCTGGTCGAGAGGAGGCAGCTCCAAGGCCCTCTCACTCCATTTGGATATTTGCCACTGCTTCCTGGAGCCTGCTGTCATCTTCCACACGGAGGCCCGATGGAAGTGTAGCGAAGACCAGCAAAATCCGCCGGGACGCCATGTCCCACACCTCCGCCATCATTTACATGTGGCTGGTGGGGAAGGAGTCAGCAATGGTGGTTTCAGAGAGGGCACGGGGAAGGAAATAACAGTTGGGTGGTGATGCAGCAGTAGGCCTCACTGCCTGAATTTTCCGATGTTTTTCGCGACAATCCTCCCTGTGATTTTACATGCTTCTTAGGTTTGCACATTTGGAAGGTAAAGGGACCATGTGCTGTGGCTGGTTAGAACTTTGCTGATTACCAATAGAGACCATGCCAATTTGACATTGGGCTGTAACCTTTGCATGTTAAGTAGGCCCCATCTGCATTTAGTGGCAGCCTCGTCCAGTACCTGAATCCCCGCCATAAATATTACGGGGGTGGGAATGGGGTCTGGTTGCTTGATCCCAATATTTTAAACCCGCCCCCCCAACTCTCTCCCGCCAGTTGGGGGTGGGGGTAGGGGTTAAAATCGAGGCCGTGATGTTTTAAAGTGCAGCCTTCACTAACTACCAGTATGGAAACTGCCATTTTAATTCTGACACTGATGCAAATACAGGTGGAAATGACAGTGTGACCTATTCAAGATAGTAATTTCACCCCATGAATAACCTTTGAAAATAAATCTAGCATTATGAATTATTAAGGATAAGAAATTTATCAATTGGCCGGTTTCACTTCAACAACTTATGTATAAAAGGGCACCTTGAAGGAATATCCTGCCGTGATGTGACTATTAGTCGATCAGAGAGAAAAACATTTTTTTTTGCCTCGTGTGTGATTGGAATACAGTTGAAACAGATCGCAACAAAATCTGCCTACACCGAAGCATATAAAAAAGTATTAGAATCTGCATTCTGTGCAGTGATTAGGATTCCTGATAATGGAAAGGAACTCAACAGATACACTCCCACCAAGTAACATCCTGGGTCTCGGGGGCGATTTTAATTTATTTCTCCTGGCGTTAATGGGTTGGTAACAGCTTCAAAATTGGGTCAGTCGCCTTACTGCCCCATTACCCCTGATGATATGGACAGCACCCTTTTAAAAGGAGCCTACAGCTGGGCGCCCAAAGCACCCATCTGTTTCAATATGCAAATAAGGGTCCTAGGACCCCAATCGCCATTTTAGATTGGAAGTGGTCAGGCAACAGAGCCAAAGAGGCCCAACAAAGGTAATCTGGGTCGCTGCCACCCTTCTTGATTGTGAACACCCCCCACCCCACACTTACCTTGATGGCGGCTGAGAAGGCCTGATGTTAGCCAGCCCGTTTGGTGCCTTGCAGCTCGTTGGCCCGATTTAAACACCCAAAAGTCAAAATTGGCCCCTATAAGTGAGGACTTCACGAGTGCGAACTTATGGAACTTCCACTTGTGACTGGAATACATTTGTTATTCCATTATCCCTCATTGTGTGTTCTCTTTTTATGGAAGTGAAAGTACTTAATTTCAATAAGTGTAGGTTTCGGGAATAGGTGCCATACTTTGGTACACACTAGTGCTTTCACCCACATTTTCACCCATGGCAACTGGGTTTGAATCCAGCCCAGAGTGAAGGGATGAAAGGTTAGTTCCAATGGTGTCCGTGAACATACATGCAACCTCCTGCATTGGCATTCTGCCACCATACAGACGACCCCAGTGCTGCCCTACAATGGGTATACCACATAAGGCTTTGCCAACAGTGTAATATGTAACATCATTCAAAAGTGGCCTAGTGAAAAAGTGTTGCAAACCATATTATCTAAGATCTTGAATAAATGAAGATTATTAAGATTGCAACTATTGAAATTAATCTTTGGTGAGAGAGTGTTAAGTTTTGTACTGGACTCCTGGTTGTCCTCAGAGGCTGCTTTTGTTTCCAGTATTACTTGTTCGTGGGTAACTGAGAGATAGGTTTCCCGGTCAACAATTATTAAGAGATTGTTTAGGAGGCAGAAGGTGGAACTTGAAAATCGTCTCCTCTTTGACTAGAGCATCGAGAAACTATCCTCATATTCCTCTGAAGACTCCTCCCCTGAGACAGTCTGTCAAAAAGTATGTATATTTCCAAACATTCTCTGATGTCAGTCACTGAGCAAGACTCAGAACTTAATAAATGCTCAGTTTATCCAGCTGCGTTGTCAGTTCTCTCTGTCAAACGTTTAGCAGAGATTTCTTGTCACCATACAGGTACTGGAGAATTTTGGAAGCTTTCAAACAGAAAGCAGCAGGATGGGAGGCACCTTGGATGTTTTTGATAGTACATCAGAAGAGGAAGACCATCACCATCCACAGCAGCGACGACGTGCTGTGGTGGGATCAGCAAGCCCACAGGAGGGAGGTGCACAGGAGGGAGGTGCACAGGAGAGGGGCCGAGGTCACAGGAGGCACTACGGACATAACAGGGTGTACAGACAGGGGCTCAGCTTCCTTGACCTTTCGGAAGAGCAGTGCTCCTGCAGGCTGAGGTTGTCACATCAGTTGGTTGCAGACATCTGCAGCCTCCTAGAAGACCTGGCTGTGAAGGTCACCACCGCCTTCATTTTTTTTGCCTTTGGTTCCTTCCAGGGCACTACCGGAGACATCTCGAGGGTCTTGCACACAAATGCATAAGACAGGTGTGCTCCAGATTCCCTAGGAGCTGTCATGGTGCTTTCATACTGTGGCAGTCCAACATCCCAGACCTTTTTGTTCCAGGAAGCAGACTTAAGAACTGGCTCTAGGAGACAAGGGATACCCCCTTCAAACTTGGCTCATGATCTGTGAGGGAACCACATCAATGAGGCGCAAGAGCGCTACAACGAGAGCCACATAACCACCATGTATGCCGTAGAGCAGCCATTGGAATGTTGAAGATGCGGTTCAGGTGCCTAGATAGGTCTGGAGGCGCCCTTCAGTACTCGCCAGCAAGGGTGTCCAGAATCATAGTGGTGTGCTGCGTCCTGCACAATATTGCACAGCAGAGAGGATTGCAGGTGGAAGAGGATGAAGGCAGATGAGGAGAACATTAAAGAGGAGGAGGAATATGAATATGGGGCACCCATCGCCAGACCAGCTGCATATATTGCTGCCCGAGATGCCAGGGATGCCCTAATAGCTCAAAGATTCAGTTCGTGGTGACACACACAGGAAAACATCACAAATGAAATCCTCTGGCCCGCTCCCACTACCAGCACCAACCCCCATCCCGACCACCACCCCCTCCTTTTGAACTAAACGGTCCTTCAATCACGTATCCACCCATTGCACATCCACCCAATGGGTCCTGTCATGTATTGATATTCATCATGAAACAAGTGAAAGGGCGAGGTGACATTCGGGATGCAATAATGGATAGGGCGTGGAAGTGGTGCTAAGCAATACATACTGGCTGCGAAATTGGGATCTTTAGCGCCAGCCGTTAAGGCCGGTTTTGCATAAAAAATGGCTTCTGAGGATGCAGCAGCCGCCATTTTGGGCAGGTCAGCAACGCTGCCGTTGCCTACGCTCGCCGCCCATACTTAAATGATGTGGATTGTGACGTCAGTTGGCGTGCAACGCCTGAATTGACGCACGATTTGTGATTTTCGACATTGCCGCTCTTAATAGTACCCTCTCCAAACCACGCATGGATGAACGTGCATGCAGCAGTACAACAGAGACGCTGCCAGTGCTTCTTAAAGGGACACACACAATTTTTAGGTAAGTTTAGATTTTCGCTTTTGGACTTTTTTTTACACTTTGTTGGAGAAGTGGCTTGGTGCAATACATTTAAAAAGTTGTTAATGTGTACAGGGAGTGCTGCTGGACATTTTCAAGGCTTTTGCTGTTAAAGGAAGGCCTCTAAGAGGCCACTTGCTCACAGTCCTGGGGGCTCTAGTTGCAGACCCCGTGGGCTGCAGCATCACGTGGAGATGAAGCAGAGGCAGCAAAGGGGACAAACGGCTCACAGAGGGAGGAGGAAGCAGAAGAGGAGGAAGCAAAAGGAAGGAGGCAACCCAGACAGCCCCTTTCTGGCCGGGATATCCAGGATCGAATCATCCACCTGCAGTACCAGTGAACACAACCCCAATTCCCCTTTCAACATTTCTTCCCTCCGTTACTGATCATCACAGCGACCTCTTGGCCACAATGCTAAAATAAAAGCCACCACAAAGAAAACTTTTCAATCCAACTTTATCCATATATGCATCCAATATGACATCAAAAAATCAACTAATCAACCTTGTGCATTCCCTTAGTGAGTGTCTGGCATGTGTCTTTGCCTATTCTAGTGCTGTTACACAGTGCCAACCCAGTGGCTGCAGCATGGCTGGTGGAAGGCTGCTGACTTTCAGTGCGGGACACTGTGGAAGACCTTGCAGAACGGTGTGCCTTGTGTTTGGTAGAGATTGTTGGTAGGTGAGTGATTGCGGGGGCGGGGGTTGTGCATCGAGCAGTGTTTGAGGCTAGTGCTGCAGTTGGTAGGAGATGGCTTTTGAAGATGCATTCACGGACCTTGATCACTCGTCTGAGATCATGAAACTTCTTTGGGCACTGGAGCCAGGTCCTGGGGGTGACACTGCTGGCAGTGACGGCCTCAATGATCTGACCCCACTTCCTTCTTTCTGGAGGGTCTCCTGGCCCCCTGTGGGTAGAGGACCTCTCTTCCAGTTTTCACCCCCTGCACAAAGCTGGAGTGCTGTGTCGCAGACCCTGGGTGCCCTTTCCCTGGCCTGATGAGCCATTTTTAGGATGTTTTTATCTGCAGAAGGCAGCTCAGCTTTCAGAGCTACAGACTGCCCAGTGCTGAAGGATTTTAAAACATTTTTACGTGCAGAAGGCAATTCAGCTTTAAGAGCTGTAGACTGCCTTGAAAAGGAGCAGGCTAGCTTTAAGTCTAGCTAGCCTTGCTCCAGTGACCTGAACTTCGGCCCCTGCTGAGCGTACAGCCTGACAGCAGCGCGTTCCTCACTAGGCTGTGCTCTCCTATCATGTTAATTAGCAGGCAGCACCAAATTGATGTGCTGCATGCGCTTTCTGAATGGGCGTGGGCATATCTCACATCGTGGTGCCCGCACCCATGTTTTGGCATTATCGAATTTCACCCCTTTTATGTGTTGTTATAAGAAAAGGAAACTTAACAACATAACTGACTGGATTGCTCTACAGAGAGCCGGCACGGACTCGATGGGCCGAATAGTCTCCTTCTGTGCCGTTATGACTCTATGGGGGAGAAATTCAGTATCGCCCCATTTGGGGCGCAATTATCGGCCGGGCACAAAGATCAGCGCCTGGCGCTAATTATCGCCACCGACTGCAAACTTAACTTTTATCGCCCCTGGAGGTGATTGCAGCGCTAAATCAGGCGCTTCACATCTGTCTTAAGGCGCAAAGGCCAAGGAGCGAGGCGCTACCTCAGAGCGCTGGCGAAGCTCATGTAATGTCAGTCAGCAATGGAACACACACACAATGGCACGGGCCAGTTCTTAAAGGGTATGGTTAATCTTGCTTTCCATCCACATCCTGCTCATTGCAGCCTTGAATCTCGGCCTGGAGAGACCTGCACATCAAATCTGCTGGAAAGAACAATGGAGAGTACCAGGCAAAGAGCTCAGAGTGCAGCCCCCACAGTCTCTTCTAAATCGATACAAGGAATGGCAAGTCAAAATGAAGCTGCAAAGTGCTGCTCAGTACCCAAAACTCCTTCACACAACGTTGAATCTCTCCAGAAGTCTCTCCCTCTCTCTCTCAGAATGCGTAGTTCAAAAATGGCACCAACAATAAAAGGCAGGAAGCGGTCACCTTTAAATAGCGCTCCCCCTTTCCCTTCATGACTGCAGAACGCTCCCCTCAACCTGTCGTTGCTAGCGTCAGGCGGTAAGGCAGGGGGCGCCACTCAATATCCGCTCCGGGGCGATACCGGGGCGTTGCGCACTCGACTGACGTCACGATCTGCCGGTGCAGGAGATCGTGGCGGTAGTGTTTAGCGCCGCCGCAAAATGTCTAGTTAATTTCACGAGCGGCGCAAACTTCACCGCGCCTGGGCGCCAGATGCTTTGCGCCCCATTAGCGCCCTCTTAAGGCGCTAACGGGAGGCGCAACCAACTGAATTTTTCCCCCGATAATGTTTTGTCAAACACCCTTTCCGAATTACAATAGCTTTCTCTTACGCTTCCTACCGCTTCTACGTGGTGCATCCCATGTGGCTTCAGCAAAGGTTGGGGCACTCGGCCCAGATCCTTGCCCTGGCTGCTGAGCTGCATTTGCCCTCCTCCCTCTGGGTTTTGGAGCCCCTAAGGGCCTTGACAAAGACTGCTCCACCTGCACCTGTGCAGGGGCAGACTCTGCCATTGGGTGACAAGGCAGCATGTCGGGTACTGGCTGGGGACATGGGGGGGTTGGTGGTTGCTACAACGGAGAGCACTTTGAGTGGAGTTCCCATTTCCATGTCCCCTTTCACCTTAATCCCTCTCCTGGGCCAGCACCATATCATTCCTACCACTCTGCTGCAGACCAGCTTGGTGAAGATCAGTGACATGTTGTAAGGCCACAGATAAGGTATCTATCATCCTGTTTAAGGTGGCCCAATGTTGGCATCCAAAGTCTGCATGACTGTGCTAATGGGCTGCATGGACTCATTTGAGAGCCATGCTTGAAGATGGAGGCGGCCTCTTTCTTCATGGCAGACATTCTCACAATTCCCTGCAACACCAATCCACTAGCGATCGAGTTGGGCTCCTCCATCCTCTCTGCTATTGTGGAGAGTGAGCGTGGCACATCTGCCAATACCTGGCTAAGTTTCTGATGCACCTCTAGCATTCTCCTTCTCAACGATAGCCCCTGGGGTTCAGCATCTGTGTCCAGCTGAGAAGAGCTTGGAGAGGATTGTTCCCCCTGACGCTGACTCTCCACAACTGCCACCACTGTCTGCTCATGCTCACCTGTGAGTTGTGAATCACCAGTTTAAAACCCAACTAATTGTCTAACAGGACCCACCGAAGTGTGAGTATTTGCGTTGGTACATGCCTGTACATCCTGTGACGGTGCACCCTCAGAAGGAATGAGGTCTTCTGAGGAATCGTCCTCGTGCGTGTTCTGCGACATCTGTTGTACGCGTGAAGGTCCTGGAACACAAAGGAAAGGGATATGAATTAGTCGTGGCAAAGTTCTTCTCATAGTTCAGTCATTGATGAAATAAAGTCAGCATGTGTGTCAGAGATATTTGTAATTCTGTCACCAACTATCTGCAAATTTCTTGTCTCTCCATCTCCAATTGAGAGGGACGCAGATATGTCACTTATCTCCATGACATCCTCCACTGCATCAGTGAGCTGGACTATTTGTGGCAGCCCGCCACCTGTCCTGTCCCTCTCCCTTGTGTTTTGTGCTCTCTTCTCCTACAAGGAGCCAAAAAACAGTACACTTGGCAAGACAGAGTGAAAGGGGTGAGACTGAAATCACAGGATGTAGGTGACTCAGCCTGGTTAGGTCATTAAATCACTTCCTGCACTGCATCCAAGACTGGGGCACAATGCTCCAGCTGCTCACCTCCTCAGCTATGACCAACCACGCCTTTTTGGTGATAGCCTCAAGTTTCTTCCTCCTATTGCTGGGGAAATGTATGTCTGTCCTCCTCCTCCTCCTGACTGCACCCAGCAGTAATTCCAGTGATGCATCATTAAAGCTCTGTGCATTCATCGTAAACACCTCCTGAGTCCTCCAAATTTCATTTCTACATTGGCCCTCTAAACAGAATTGCATAACACATCCGCTGTGCAGCTGGGAGATGCAAAACCCGGAAGTCAAAATTTATTGCCTCAATCAATCTATGTGCTGACTTGACTTCTGGGTTTCACTTGTGCAATTCCATCCCCTTACTCGGAAGCCACCTTCACATTAATATCAGGGCCACAGACACAGAACTGCAGATAGAGTGTTCTTTCTTATGGATAAGACACAAAGCAGTGACCTATCTACTGTGGTACAATGAATTGTTATTAAACTATTATTAATCATCTTTGAGTTTAATGGTTGAGTGACTTAGAAAATTATTTCTGCCCAATACTTCAGTTTCTTTATGGTTTTTTTCTCAGTCCATCAACTTTAAAACAAATGATGCAAAATAAGAATGGCTATATGTTTGATTTGCAGATTCTATAATCACATAATCATGCTTTATAATTTGTATTAGAAAATAATGAAAATTGGAAAAGTCCCAGAGACCTTCTGGGTGAGAGGCACGATTCACAAATAGTGTATTATCAGAACCAGGTAATCTACCAGGAGCAAAGAATACCTCTGTACCTGAATAGAAACATAAAATGCTTAAACTGTACAGAAGATCCACTAAGATCAGAAAAGAAAAAACGACAGGTTGATGTTTAGATTGAGACAAAACCACATCTCCTTTCCTAGCATAGAATGTACTGCATCTGAGATCTTTCATTATTAATACTATGCTGACACAATCATCCAGAAATGTTGCATAACAATTGCCACTGGTTTGACCTGGTGGCTCTTTATGAACAATGGAAGACTTCACAGCATTGTAACCATCGGGGGGCAGTACTGTGTGGCGGGGGCAGGTTGGTAGAGGACCTTTGTTTAACGGATGTTTAGTCCACGACAAGGCCTTGGACAACGTGGTCCACTTTCCATACCTCGGGAGCCTACTGTCAACAAGGGCAGACGTCCACGACAAAGTCCAACACCACCTTCAGTGTTCCAGTGCAGCCTTCGGTCGCCTGAGGAGGAGAGTGTTTGAAGACCAGGACCTCAAACCCGGCACTAAGCTCATGGTCTACAAAACAGCAGTGATACCCGCCCTGCTGTATGCCTCAGAGACATGGACCATGTACAGCAGGCACCTCAAAGCACTGGAGATGTACCACCAACGCTGCCTCCGCAAGATCCTGCAAATCCATTGGCAGGATAGGCGCACCAACATCAGTGTTCTTGCTCAGGCCAACATCCCCAGCATCGAAGCTTTGACCACGCTCGATTAGCTCCGATGGACGGGTCATATTGTCCGCATGCCCGATACGAGACTCCCAAAATAAGCGCTCTACTCGGAGCTCCGGCACGGCAAGAGAGCCCCAGGTGGGCAGAGGAAACGCTTAACGACACCCTCAAAGCCTCCTTGAAAAAGTGTAACATCCCCACCGACACCTGGGAATCCCTGGCCCAAGACCGCACAATGTGGGGGAGAAGCATCCGGGAAGGCGCCGAACACCTCGAGTCTCTTCGCCGGGAGCAAGCGAGCAAGCGCAGGCAGCGCAAGGAGCGCACGTCAACCCAAGCACCCCACCCACCCACCCCTTCAACCACAGTCTGCCCCACCTGTGACAGAGACTCTAGGTCCCGCATTGGACTCATCAGTCACCTGAGAACTCATTTTTAATGTGGAAGCAAGTCATCCTCGGTTCCGAGGGACTGCCTAAGAAGGAGAAGAAGTAACCATTTGCAAGTTCAATAACCCATTCGCCAGATATTATATCAAATAGCTATCAAAATTATTAAAAATCTTGTGTCTGTAATATTGAATGATTGTAATATTTTAATGAGACTCAAACATCGCTGATTGGCCCATGCTAGCTATATAATGCCATGGAACAATCAGATTCTAATATTGATCTATACTAGCTACGTAACATCAAGGAACTCTCTCAAACCCAGCCCTAGCCTTCACACTCTCCTCCAGTCTTCTCACAATCCATTTCAGTCCCTGCTATCTTTCTCCTTCCAGGTCTGCAGCCTTCTGCTCCTTCTTGCCCTAGCCTTAGGAAGCACTACTCCCTCCCAGCCTCCTTCCCCATGGCCCAAACCTATGATACCCTACTCACCCAAACACCTTGACTATTCCCTCCCAGCTTAGACCACTATCCCTTGCTCCCTTCCATGCCTTAGTTCCCCGAATTTCTGCTTAATTTACACATGTTCTGATGACTTCCAGATAAACAAGTCTCTGTCAAGGCCATAGCACTGGATCTATCGCGACAATAACAAAAAGGTCATCCAGCCCACAGTAAGGCCTGCATCCTAAACCCCAGCCCCACCCCAACCCAGTCCAGGCCTCAACCCTCCAGTCCCACCCAATTGAAGCTCATGCCTCATTTCCTTCCAGACAACTATCCAGTTGAAAGCTGGCAGTAAAGCTACGCTGGGATAGATGTTCATCTGCTGATGGGGCAGCTTCCCAAGGTTCAGATTATTAATAGAAACATAGAAACATAGAAAATAGGTACAGGAGTAGACCATTCGGTCCTTCGAGCCTGCACCGCCATTCAATGCGTTCATGGCTGAACATGCTACCTCAGTACCCCATTCCTGCTTTCTCGCCATACCCCTTGATCCCCCTAGTTGTGAGTGTTATATCTAACTCCCTTTTGAATATATTTAGCGAACTGGCCTCAACAACCTTCTGTGGAAGAGAATTCCATAGATTCACCACTCTCTGGGTGAAGAAGTTCCTCCTCAGCTCAGTCTTAAATGGCTTCCCCTTAATCCTTAGACTGTGACCCCTGGTTTTAGTTTTCCCTAACATTGGGAACATTCTTCCCGCATCTAATTTGTCTAAACCAGTCAGGATTTTAAATGTCTCTATAAGATCCCCCCTCATTCTTCTGAACTCCAGAGGATACAAGTTCAGTTGACCCAATCTTTCTTGATATGTCAGTCCGGCCAGCCCAGGAATCAATCTAGTGAACCTTCGCTGCACTCCCTCAATAGCAAGAATGTCCTTCCTTAAGTTAGGAGACCAAAACTGCGCACAATACTCCAGGTGTGGCCTCACCAAGGCCCTGTACAACTGCAGCATCACCTCCCTACTCCTGTACTCAAATCCCCTTGCTATGAAGGCCATCATTCCGTTTGCTTTCTTGACTGCCTGCTGCACTTGCATTCCCACCTTCAGTGACTGATGTACCATGACGCCCAGGTCTCGTTGCACCTCCCCTTTCCCTAATCTGCCACCATTCAGGTAATAGTCCGCCTCTCTATTTTTACCACCAAAGTGGATAACCTCACATTTATCCACATTGTACTTCATCTGCCATACATTTGCCCATTCACCCAACCTGTCCAAGTCACTCTGTAGCCTCCTAGCATCCTCCTCATTGTTCACACTGCCTCCCAATTTAGTGTCATCCGCAAATTTGGAGATATTACATTTAATCCCTTCGTCCAAATCATTAATATATAATGTAAACAGCTGGGGTACCCCGCTGGTCACTGCCTGCCATTCTGAAAAGTACCCATTTACTCCTACTCTTTGTTTCCTGTGTGCCAACCAGTTCTCAATCCACGTCAACACATTACCCCCAATCCCATATGCTTTAACTTTGCTCACCAATCTCTTGTGTGGGACCTTGTCGAAGGCCTTCTGAAAGTCCAAATACACCACATCTACTGGTTCCCCCCTGTCCACCCTATTGGAAACATCCTCAAAAAATTCCAGAAGATTTGTCAAGCATGATTTCCCTTTCACAAATCCATGCTGACTTGGCCCTATCATGTCGCCACTTTCCAAATGGTCTGTTATGACATCTTTAATAATTGCTTCCATCATTTTACCCACGACCGATGTCAGGCTGACCGGTCTATAATTCCCTGCTTTCTCCCTCCCTCCTTTTTTAAAAAGAGGGGTTACATTGGCCACCCTCCACTCCATCGGAACTGATCCAGAGTCTAAGGAATGTTGGAAAATGATCGTCAATGCATCCACTATTTCCAAGGCCACCTCCTTAAGTACTCTGGGATGCAGACCATCAGGCCCCGGGGATTTTTCAGCCTTCAGTCCCATCAATTTCCCCAATACCTTTTCCCGACTAATAAGGATTTCCCTCAGCTCCTCCCTCTTACCAGATCCTCTGACCCCTTTTATTTCCGGCAGGTTGTGTGTGTCCTCCACAGTAAACACCGAACCAAAGTACTTGTTCAATTGATCTGCCATTTCCTTGTTCCCCATTACGACTTCCCCTGTTTCCGACTGCAGGGGACCTACGTTTGTTTTTACTAACCTCTTTCTTTTTACATATTTATAGAAGCTTTTGCAGTCCATTTTAATGTTCTCTGCAAGCTTCCTTTCATATTTTATTTTCCCTGCCCTAATCAAACCCTTCGTCCTCCTTTGCTGAGTTTTGAAGTTCTCCCAGTCCCCGGGTTTGCTGCTACTTCTGGCCAATTTGTATGCAACTTCCTTGGTTTTAATACTATCCCTGATTTCCCTTGTTAGCCATGGTTGAGCCACCTTCCCTTTTTTATTTTTACGCCAGACCGGGATGTACAATTGTTGTAGTTCATCCATGCGATCTGTAAATGTCTGCCATTGCCCTTCCACTGATAGCCCCTTAAATATCGCTTGCCAATTTAACCTCGCCAATTCACGCCTCATACCATCAAAGTTGCCCTTATTTAAGTTCTGGACCATGGTCTCTGACTTAACTGTTTCCTTCTCCATCCTAATGTAGAACTCCACCATACTATGGTCACTCTTCCCCAGGGGGCCTCGTAATGATGAAGCATCCTCTGCAGAGTCACATTTGAGCTTGGTACCCTTCAGTAGAAGCAATCCTCCTAACACCTCAAGCACTGATGGAACAGAGGGGCTATAACAGCAGGTGTAAGGAGATGTGGCAGGATTGTATGAAATAATATATTTTTTTAAATCATAAGACTACAAGGCTGGTGAAAACCCTGCAGCTATGCAAACAGTCTGAACTTTGTGGACACAGCAAACAAGGCAGTTAATCAAGGAACCAGAACACAATGTGAGGTGACCTAAGGGTTTGCTAACCAAATCATCTCTGAGCAGATCAGTGAGTGATCATGCACACCCTATAAAAAGTAATGAATTCTGAACTCTGGACACAGATGGGAAACACAGCCAAGAGGAAGATGGGAACGACAGCCAAGAGGAACCCGGGGACTGCAGCCAAGAGGAAGACGGGGACTGCAGCCAAGAGAAAGACAGGATCCTGCCGACTGAATCAGACCCATTGACCTACAACCAACTCGGATTGATCAACTGAGGGTGATTGTATATATTGGCCAAATGCGTGTAAGGGCACAGATATTGCATGTAAGTGCATAGATATTGCAAAATAATCCATAGTTAAGTGCATAGTTATTGCAAATATTATTGATTGAATTCAATAAAGTACCATTTGATCGGATCTTGTTTGACCTTGTAGTAAGTATTTCAATAAGTCTCGGGGTCGGAACACAAAAGTGATGTCTTACACAGGGAAGAAAATAAGATGAAGAGCTGACCAGTGAAAAGCATTTAGTGTGGAAAAAAGATATAGTTAAATAGTGTGATGACAAGAGTGAGACAGAGGGGAAGAGATAGGTAGATAAATGATCTGCCATCCAACCCAGGACATTGAAATATTCTTGTGGGATTTAGGGGCCACAGTTTTCTGTTTTTGCACTCGCCAGCCTGTGATTTTCTTGTCCATTAAAATGAGTGGGAGAGAAATTGTGGGCTGGGGAGCACACAAATGGAAAGCCCTGGCTAGTGTCTTTGAGAGGTGGCAGTGGTAGTATCCCAGGCAATCCAAGCAGATCTGCCACCGATTTGTGGGGAAGATTCTTCCCTTTTTTCCAGGGCAGGGAGAAAGATGATGGTATGTTGTCTCACAATGGCTAGATTGGGAATTCCCAGTGCAATCCAAAATGCTTGCTCTAATTAAGCTTTCCACAAAGTATCTAAAAGCGTACCAAACATTCATTTGTAAAACAGTTGACAGATAAATTGAAAGAAATGCAGTGAAATTGGAAAGGGGTCATTGACTGACAATGTAACTCCTCTCCCAATCCAAATATCTATCCTCAGAATTTCTAGCTATAAACCTCCTGCACCGTAGCCTGCCTGCCTCGGTAATGTAAAAGACACCTTGATACGCTTCTGAGTGACCATGCTGACTGAGGCAAAGTTCACAAAGATATTTCCACTTGTAAAATTTCCCAGCCCCTATCTTCCTTTCATGCCTGCATGCTCAATAGCATTTGTGCATATGAGGTGTCAAATGAACATCACATTAGGTCAGGAATCAGTGTGTGATTGTGACAGATAGGAAATGGAAAATAAATTGGATGTCAGATTCACCTAATGAAACACTCAGACTTTATTGTGCTTAGATATCATTTGGATTGCAGGTGTTTTGTGCCACCTTGATGTCTTACAGTGCCCTTCTGTGATATTGTTGCACTGAGTTTGTCAACAATAATAACTCTATTCAATAAGTATGCAATTAGAACGTAACACATTTTGATTCATTTGCTGCTTCTCTCAGTATTAAAGTTATCGCATTCACTGCTATGAGCTAGGACACATGAAAGCAGCAATGGCACTGATTCCGGGTAGTGTCAGCTGTGGCTCAGTTGGTAGCACACTTGCCTGAGTCAGTAAGGCTGTGGGTTCAAGTCCACTCCACAAGACTTGAGTGCGAAAATCTGGGCGCTGACACTCCAGTGCAGCACTGAGGGAGAGCCACAATGTTGGAGGTGCCGTCTTTCAGATGAGACATTAAGCTGAGGCCCCGTCTGCTCTTTCAGGTGGATATAAAAGATCCCATGGCACTATTTTGAAGAAGAGCAGGGGAGTTATCCCTGGTGTCCTGGCCAATATTGATCCCTCAATCAACATCACTAAAACAGATTGTCTGGTCATTATCACATTGTTGTCTGTGGGAGCTTGATGTGCGTAAATTGGCTGCAGCATTTCCTACATTACAACAGTGACTACACTTCAAAAAGTACTTCATTGGGACACCCAGTGGTTGTGAAAGGTGCTATATAAATGCAAGTCTTTTTAAAGTGTACATTCACGCTATCAATTTGGGGGCAGGGAAAAAGGAAAGGAAGTAAAGAATGAAGCAAAATGAGAACGAAAAAAGGATAAAGGATAGGAAATAATAGGAGGAAAGAGGAAGAAATGGAAGAAAGGAAAGAAATGAGAGGAGATAAAGGTACAAAGGAAGAAAGAACGCAAAGCAGAGGAAGGAGGAAGAAATGACAGGGAGGATAGAGGTTAGGAATTTTCAATTAAATGGTGTTATTGGCCCAAAAATTCAGCCGTTCTCGGGTGAGTACTCAGTGCGTACTCACCCGTATTAATTCCCGAAGTGCCGGTTTCCTGCATGCACTGCGCATGCGCGGGAAACCGGCACTTCCGGTATGGTGAAGGGGGCGGTTCCTAGGTGAACCGCGTGCGCACTAGAGGCTGCACGCACGCAGCACACTTAGATTTTTTTTCAGGTTTCAACGCGAGGATAAGTATGGAAGATTCTACGCTAGTAAAAAGGAGGTGTAAGACCCCTTTTGAACAAGGTAAGTAGTTAATTAAGTATAATTTTAATTTTTTTTCAACAGGTTTATCTTTTTTAGATACTTTAAAGAAAGGTAAGTTTATTTTTATAACTTTTAAAAAGTATTTTATTTTTTACAAAAATTAAAATTTTTGTTTGAAGTGGTTAATTTATTTAACTATAGTTATTTTATAAATGTGATGGTTTTTAAAAAAAAATTATTTGAGGTTTAGCTGTTCTTTTGGGGCCGATTTCAATTCACAGATTTGACAGGTCTCCTGTCAAATCTATGAATGAAAGATGGTCTGCTGCCATTGGCTCTCCATGGCCCACGTGATCCCAGGGGTCGCATCGCACTAACTGCGACCCTGGAACACGCAAGCACTGTGAGCCGGCACTAGGGAGAGGCCCAGGACCCGAAGTTCCTGTGGGCCCAAAACACAACGGCAGACGCGGTGGGTAAGAGCGCGCGCGATCCTTACCCCCACGGCAAGCCGGCCACCTGAATTTCTAGGCCATTATTAAAAATCAAATTATAATATTTAGATCATCTTTATTTAGAAAAACTTTAAAGACTTGTTGCATTTTTATTTTAACTTTCTGAACAGCAGTGTAATTATGAAGGGGATATTATTTTATAATACTCTTTGATAAAGAAAGATTGACCTATTAAAAGTAGCATGTAAGAGTCAAAGAGTGAAGCTACTCAGTGGTTTGTATAGCACAGCAAGGGCCGATGTTTGCCTTTGCCATTCTCCGAGTGCAGCACTAAAACCTCCATATGCTTTCTGATTGGAGCTCATTATTAACAGACTTTACAATTTTTTTGTAGCTGGCATCCTACCTGCAGTGGGATAAGCTCAATTCAATGTTCCAATGGAAGCATGTGATCAGTTCATCTCTTTCCACCTCAAAAAGGAAAAGAAAAAAACAGCTACAATATCTAATCAACAGAGTACCTAAAAACATAGCCAATGTAATAAAAATGCAAGCAATTATTCTTGTCACCGTTGTTTTGTCACCGAGGTAAGATCAGGAGGGCTGCAGTCTTAAATATGAAAATAAAAATCCTTTATTATGTAAAGGATAAATAATGGCCGGTATTACAAAGCAGTACAAACATAGAAATATAGGACTGCAAGAGACAATTGCAGTCCATCTTGTTGGTCCCAATTTTGAAAACCTTACTTGAACAGCAAATTCAGCAGGATCCACACTTGAAGCAAACACAGGGCTACAACATGATAGCATCAGTTCTCTGACTCATGCTCCCTTTGATCTCCACTCCCTTGGGGAGTGCTGAATTTCTGAATTTACTTTTATTTCTCCCTCAATCACTTTTTCTGCCAAATATCTGTTCAGTTGCCTTGTGAAATTGCTTACACTAACTACCTCCATTACCTCCCAGTAACAGTCAAGGGCTCAGATGAGGTCATGAGATGAAATGTTGCCCAAATCTCCAAAATGGCTTATTGATAGCCTTGAATATATCACCAAATAGGAAACATTTACTGTTTAGCTTTTGTATCAGAGATTCTATCATAATTTGTATTTTGTCTGATTGCCAATATTATTGAGATTTTTAATGCATGCCCATATCACATGACAAAAAGAATGGGCAAGAAATTCATTTACTTACCGCCACTCCGTAGCGCCATGAAATGGCGATAAAATGGTGGCCGCCGCTCTTTTACCAGCTGGTGGCAGATCCTGTCACGGCCGTCATATTCCTCTCTCCCTTTGTGCTGCCAGTAACTGGCAGCGGCCTGGAAAAAAAATGGTGGCCTGGTGACGTCAATCGGCGTGCAACGTAAACTTAATGACCCAGAAATTAGGCTCCCTGGCTTCCCGCGGGTGCAAGGATCCCGCGCGCACCTACCTACCGCGCCTGCCGTTGACCTCTGGGCCCACGGGAACTTCAGCTCCTGGGCCTGCTCCAAGTGCCGGCGCGCAGTGCTTGCGTGTCCTAGGGGCGTAGTTAGTGCGATGCGTCCCCTGGGATCACGTGGGCCATGGAGAGCCAATGGCAGCAGACCATCTTTCATTCATAGATTTGACCTGTCAAATCTATGAATTGAAATCGGCCCCAAAACAACACCTAAACTTCAAATAAATTTAAGAAAAAACCATCACATTTTTTAAATAACTATAAGTTAAATAAATTAACTACTTTAAACAAAAATTTAAATTTTTGAAAAAATTAAAATACTTTTTAACAGTGCTAAAAATAAACTTACCTTCTTTAAAGTATCTAAAAAAGATAAACCTGTTGAAAAAATTTTTAAATTGTAATTAATTAACCACTTACCTTGTTAAAAATGGGTCTTGCGCCTCCTTTTTAAAAGCGCAGCTTCTTCCATACTTACCTTCCCGGAGAAACCTGAAAAAAACCTAAGTTCGCTGCATGTGCGCAGCCTCTACCGCGCACGCGGTTCACCTCTGAACCGCTCCCTTCACGAGACCGGAAGTTCCGGTTTCCCGCGCATGCGCAGTGCATGCAGGAAACCGGTACTTCAGGTGGCCTTACGGGTGAGTACACAGTGCATACTCACCCGGCAAGTGCCAAATTTTTGGCCCATAGTCACGAACGAGAATTTCGACCCGAGTGCTAAATTTAGCGTTAGGTCCTAAGCATGCCAGATTAACCTGGTGTGCAAGCAGGCTGACAGCGGCAATGTCTGCAGCTCTTAAAGGGGCACACACATCATTCAGGTAAGTTTGAATTTAAGGGTTTGGACTGTTTTTTTTGATTTTATTGAAGTGGTGGCTTGCTGCAATAGATGTGAAAAGTTTTTTAAGTGTGTAGGGGGTGCTGCTGGATGCTTGCAAGGGCTTGAATGGTAAATGACGGCCTTTGAGAAGATAGAACATGCTGCCAATACTCAGCAGGTTACGCAACATCCATGGAGAGAAAAACAGAGTTCACGTCTCAGGTCGACATGCTGCCTGACCAACTGAGTATTTCCAGCATTTTATGCTGTCATTTCACATTTACAGCATCCGTTTGCAGAGGGAAGAGAAAGACGCAGAAGGGGAGGAAGCCAAAACATAGAAAAATAGGAGCAGGAGTAGGCCATGCGACCCTTCGAGCCTGCTCCGCCATTCAATATGATCATGGCTGATCCTCTATCTCAATACCATATTTCTGCTCTCTCCCCATACCCCTTGATGCCTTTTGTGTCTAGAAATCTATCTAGCTCCTTCTTAAATATATTCAGTGACTTGGCCTCCACAGCCTTCTGTGGTAGAGAATTCCACAGGTTCACCACCTGAGTGAAGAAATTTCTCCTCATCTCAGTCCTAAATGTCCTACCCCGTATCCTGAGGCTGTGACCCCTCGTTCTAGACCTCCCAGCCAGGGGAAACATCCTCCCTGCATCCAGTCTGTCTAGCCCTGTCAGAATTTTATACGTTTCAATGAGATCCCCTCTTATTCTTCTAAACTCTAGTGAATACAGGCCTAGTCGACCCAATCTCTCCTCATACGACAGCCCTGCCATCCCAGGAATCAGTCTGGTGAACTTTCACTGCACTCCCTCTATGGCAAGTATATCCTTTCTTAGGTAAGGAGACCAAGAGGAGGAATCAGACAGAAGGATACATCCCAGACAGCCCCTTTTGTGGCTGGGATGTCTGGAATGGAATCATCTGCCTGTGGTCCCATAGGCTGGGCAGGCTGCCTCTTCTTGTTGACCCACTAGCTGGGCAGGCTGCATTTCTTGGGTGTGTGAAATGAGGAAGGCACAAGGGTGGAGTTGTGCTGACGGGAGGGCGGGAAAGCAAGAGGTGCAAGCCAGAAGGAGGATAACGTACGAGGATACCTGCATCTTGTATCCTTTCAGCCCCGCCGCTGGCCAAGGGCTCAGCCATGCCCCTGCCAGGAATGGCCTGCACCGTCTCCTCCAAGGGGGTGAGGTGAGGCTAGGAATGGGGGATGTGCCTCGTCATTGGTGCAGATTGTTAATAGGTGAGTGATTGGAGGTTGTTCATTGAGCAGTGTGTGAGGCTAGTGGTGCAGTTGGTAGGAGACGGCTTTTGAAGATGCATTCACTGACCTTGGCCACTGGTCTGAGGTCATGAAGCTTCTTTGGGCACTGGAGCCAGGTGGTGGGGGTGATACTGCTGGCAGTGACAGCCTTAGTGATGTACTCCCACATCGTCCTTTCTGGAGGGCCTCCTGGCTCCTGTGGGTAGAGGGCTGCTCTTGCAGTGTTGACCCCCTGCACAAAGCTGAAATGCTGTGTGCGAGATCCTCGGTGCCCCTTCCCTGGCTTGCTGGGCCGTTTTTGTTCGTGCTGGGCCAGTTTTCCCATTTGTTGCGGTTAGGAAGGTTATTCAGCTTTAACAGATGAATATTCACATTTGGAACTTCTTTTAAATATTAAATATTTCTTAAAGGCAGAAAGGGCTGTAAAATGTATTGATTCACTGCATTTTGTTTTGTATTGCTTCAGTGTGCATGGCCCCTTTAATTCTTAGACTTCTTCACTGCCCACAATTCCCTGCGAGCTCCGCAGCTTCACTCACAGAGGCTGTGGGAAGCTGCAACGCCGGACCTGGACAGAAACTTCGTCCTGGATCCCTCCAGCAACACCACCAGGACGGCGTTGCACGGAAGGTGAGCACTGCACTACCTATCTCCATGCCCCGCACCCCCCCAGACCAATTTCACTCGGTTAGCTTTGCAGCC
Source organism: Squalus acanthias (assembly GCA_030390025.1). NCBI lineage: Eukaryota > Metazoa > Chordata > Chondrichthyes > Squaliformes > Squalidae > Squalus > Squalus acanthias. The sequence continues at coordinate 177,478,677 of CM059427.1, read as the reverse complement.
ATTTCTAGCGGTAGTTAACTGCAGTTGCCAGTTACCAGCAACTTTGCTGCCGAACACGAATATTTCCCCCAATTGTGTTTTACAAATTTAGCACCAGACAGATGAGGACAGATAGTTTTTCAAAGATATAATGGCCCGGAATTTGCGGTGGGTAATAACAGCCAACGAACAGCATTCACTGTTATTACCCCTTTGAAACTGACCGCAACTTCAGGATTTAGCGCCTGCGCATCCTAACATGGAAATCCTGAAGTTGCGGTCAGTCATTCACACACTGGCTGCGCTGTGCCCCATACCCATAGCCGGCAATCAGTAAAATCAGGGAAATCAGTGAAACTGATGAAAAACTTTGGCTTTTCTGCGGTAGTATCACTGTTAAATACCCCATTAAATTTAGACCCTTTTGGATTAGGTGAAACTGGGGTTTTAACAGCGTATTGACTGCTAAACAAACTTTATGGACCTGAAAAACTAATTTACATTTTGTGGAGTGTCAAATTTATCCATTTTAATAAAAATTAAAATTTTTAAGAAACCTCAAAAAAAATATTTTTTTATAAATTTGTTCACCTTAATTTCAGGTTTACCTTTTCCCCATGTGAGAGCCCCAATCTTTGTTTTGCTCACTATAACATTTTTTTAAAGTTATAATAAAAGGAGCTTATTCACTTCCTGGTTCCCGGTCTGTGAGAATTCTGCATTGTGATTGGCTGCTTAGACAGCTTGTTGACATCACAGCAGCTCACGTAAGGGAATCCCCATTAACTTACGCTGATTTTAACTGAACGTCAGAAAAGCCAAACTTCTCGCCACGGAGATTGCGAGATCTTTGTGGGAAGCTTACTTCGGGGCCAGCGGCGAAGACTAAATTAGACTTAAATCATGTACAGAAAGCAAAATAAAGATTGGGAAAGAAAGTTGGGATTCAGAGAGAGAGAGATAAAGAGACACAGAAAACGTTTTTAAAATTCTCTGCTCTAAGGAGAACAACCCTAGCTTCTCCAGTCTATCAACATAACTGTAATTCCTCATTTCTGGAACCATTCTAGTAAATCTCTTCTGTACCCTCTCCAATATCTTCACGTCTTTCCTGAAGTGTGGTGCCCAGAATTGGACACAATACTCCAGCTGGGGCCGAACTAGGTTTTTATTTAGGTTTAGCATAACTTCCTGGCTTTTGTACTCTATGCCTCTATTTATAAAGCCCAGGATCCCATATGCTTTATTAACTGCTTTGTTAAGCTATCCTGCCACCTTCAAAGATTTGTGCACCCCCAGGTCTCTCTCTTCATGCACCCCCTTTAAAGCTGTACCATTTAGCATGTACTGTCTCTCCTCATTCTTCCTACCAAAATGTATCACCTCACATTTTTCTGCATTGACTTTCACCTTCCATGTGTCCGCCCATTCCACCAGCCTGGCTAGGTCCTCTTGAAGTCTATTACTATCTTCTTCTCTGTTTACTACACTTTCAAATTTCATGTCATCTGCAAATTTCAAAATTGTGCCCTGTACCCCCAAGGCCAAGTCATTAATGTATATCAAAAACAGCAGAGGTCCTAGTACTGAACCTTGGAAAACTCTACTCTATACCCATCTCCAGTCTGAAAAACAGCCATTCACCACAACTCTCTATCTTCTATCGCTTAGCCAATTTTGTATCCATGCTGCTACTGCTCCTTTTATCCCATGGGCTTCAATTTTGTTAACCAGCCTAATATGTGGTACTTTATCAAATGACTTTTGAAACTCCATATACACAACATCAAACTGCACTGCCCTCATCCACCCTCTATGTTACCTCATCAAAAAACCTAATCAAATTAGTCAAACATGATTTTCCCTTAACAAATCCATGCTGGCTCTCCTTTATTAGTCCATGCTTGTCCAATTGGCTGTTAATTTTCCCCAGATTATTGTTTCTTAAAGCTTCCCCACCACCGACGTTAAACTGACTGGCCTGTAATGCCAGCTTTATCCTTCTCCCTTTTTTTGAACAAGGGTGTAACATTTGCAACAGCAATGTGAAAATAAACAGATAATCTTTTTTTTTAGTGATGTCGCTTCAGGGATAAATATTGGCCAGAACACCGGGAAGAACTCCCCTTCTCTTCTTCAAAATAACACGGATCTTTTACATCCACCTGATAGGGCAGACAGATTCTCCGATGCACCAGCCATCTGATTTCTGCTAAGGAGAGAGGTTTGGTGAGTCTTTGTGCAAGGGCTCACCTTAGAACAGAGATTGTCAGTGTTTCACAGCTTCTCAAAGCTGTCAAACGCTGACAATTCATCTGCCAAAAATTTTTGACATTTGAAATGTCATATGCTGACGTCCTCTGTCACTGGCTTTACCTTAATCGGCCGGCTAAGCCCGCAGGGCAGGCTTAACAAGGTCAATCAAGGGAAAATAGCGTGGGTTGGCCGGACGTCATTGGGGGCGGGACTGAAACCCGACAACCAGCAGTCCCGCCCCCATTGAGAAAATCCAGCCCAGCATCTCTGACAGTATAGCACACCCTCAGTACTGCACTGGAGTGTCAGCCTAAATTTTGTGCTCAGGACCCTGGACTTGAACCCCCAACCTTTTGATTCAGAGCCAAGAGTGCTACGACTGAGCCATGGCTGACATGGTTGCTTCACGTCATTACATTGATCTTAATGCCGAGTCTATCAGTGACGACTGTTACAGCGCAGCCTGTGAAGGAACAGGTTATCCCTGACAGCAACTTCCGGATTTCCATGTTTAAATGCGGAAGTTGCTGTACGATTTACTCCGTAATAACAGTGAGCACTGTTAGCCTCACCATTATTATCAATGTAAAATCCGGGCCAATAGATACAAGGAAGCAATTGTAATCTTGTAATCTCATCTTGAGTTCAGGCATTTGTTATAAATCTCGCAGCATTTTCTGAATCCCTCGATAAAATATTTTGTAACTGCATTTATTACTCAGCCAACGGTGTTCCCAATAATATCTAGTGAAATTATATCATTCAGTGTTAACCATATAGCACAATGACACTTCAAACTATACAATTCAATTATGGAAACCTAACATCTGTAGAATTGCTTGGTTTGCCTTTGAATTGATAATAATGATGGTACCAATCAAGGACAGTTATAGCAACCAAGCCAAGGCCTATGGTTCTATTCCGAGTCAAAGGACTCGATGTAAGAGTCTTTAGCCTTTTTGATATAACTTACAGTGTAAATGTTATGAGAACAGAATATTTATCAAAAACAAATGAAATCTGCTTCAAAAATTAATCTGCTGCCTTGTACATAGAAATACAGCGAAATTACAATATGGAAAAAGGCGATTCAACCCAATCAGTCCATGTCAACATTTACCCAATTTGTGAGCAAATAGATCTAATCACCTTCATCCACCTATCCAATCTAATCTTGAATGTTGACATAGTTTCTGCCTCAACCACAAATCCTGGAAGTGAATTCCACGGCCTCACAATTCTCTGTGCAAAGATGAGCTCTAACTTATTCCATCACAGCTTATCAACTTTAATTATATACTGAACAGAAATTAATAAACTGCTATAAATTCTTGAAAAATTGGAAAACAAAAGCTAACACCTCACTGGGACCTAATAGTATCTTTAAGTGACAAAGAGAACCACATAATGAAATACTCCTTCAATGCCTTTATTAAAAGGAAAAAAAGGAAAAGCACAACTAAGACAAAATTCAATAACTGCTTCTGATGAAATCAACAGATACCGTTCAATTACAGTGCAATTCTAATAAACAATTAGTTCTGGTTCCATCATGCTGATTGTATTTTAATTTCAGCAATTAAACCACGTTTATTTTCTTTTGGGAAAAATGGTAGAAATCCTTAAATGTTTTTTTGCAACCCCATTGACATTAGTTTGCGATTGCATTATGCATATGCATAGACTGATGGAAGGAAAATAGGCATATTAATGTGCTCAATCGTAGATAAACTAGTGCATCAAAAGAATACATTGGAATAATTATATTTTGGTTGCTAATGAAAGTTAACAATGTTGGATTTTGTACACCAACACAAAATAGTTTGCTATTGGAGTGAAAATTCTTGATTTTTAATTGACTTTAGTAGCAATTAGGCAAGGGATAACATTCAGGCATTGGTACCTAATCAGAATAAAATCTGTTGAGGGTCTTATTACTTGAGCCTATAACAAAAGATCAAATTAATATTATCTGTTGAGACTATGAGGGGTGGTTTTGCGTTGGAGGCGGGACTGCTGCTTGTCGGGTTTTAGTCCCGTCTCCATCGACTTGTGGTCAACCCACGCTATTTTCCCTTGGTTGACCTTGTTAAGCCCGCCCAGCAGGTTTAGCAGGCCAATTAAGGGGAAGCCGGTTACAGAGAACTTCAGCGTATGACATTTCATCTGTCAAAAATTTTTGACAGATGAATTGTCATCGTTTGACAGCTTTGAGAAGCTGTCAAACACTGACATTCTCTGTTGTTTGGTGAGTTCTTGTACTCAAAACTCACCAAACCTATTTTGTGAGCAGAAAGCAGATGGCTGTTGCATCGGAGAATGTAGCAGCCATCTGTCATCTCTGCCATTGAGATGCCGGAGCCGCCGCATCCCCAACGATTGAAGCCTGCAGGAAGAAACAAAGTTAAGTAAACTTTTTCTATCACTTCTCACTTACCTCACATACTTACCTCTCCACACTTGCACCCATCACTCACCTCCACAGCGCACTTTTGGACCCCTCCGAGCCCCGCAGACCCGCTGCTCGCCTCGCTGACCCTGGCGGGGTTTCCCGACGTTGGGAAGCCCGCACCTCAGCTGGAAAAATGGGGATAATCCTCTTAACTACCTGTTAACTACCTGTTAAGTGGCTGTAATCCCCTTCCCGCCTCCAGGAGACGGGACCCGGTGCGGGTTGGCTACCCGCCTCCTGGGAAGATGGCACGGAGGCGGGTTGGGGGCGGGATGGGTATCCGCCCCCAGATTCTGCCATTTTCCCAGCAGTCCTGCCTCCAAACCCGCCTCCCCAAGACTGGCAAAATCGCCCCCTTAGACTCTCCAAATAGAAAGAAATGTGTGTAGTTAGGCCTTCTAATTTTTTTTATTCATTCGGGAGATGTGGGCATCGCTGGCAGGGCCTGCATTTATTGCCCATCCCTAGTTGCCCTTAAGAAGGTCGTGGTGCACCTCCTTCTTGAACCGCCACAGTCCGTGTGGTGAAGGTACTCCCACAGTGCTGTTAGGTAGAGAGTTCCAGGATTTTGAACCAGCAAGGATGAAGGAACGGCGATATATTTCCAAGTCAGGATGGTGTGTGGCTTGAAGGAGAACTTGGAGGTGGTGGTTGTTCCCATGCGTTTGCTGCCTCTCTGAGTAAAGGAATTTCTCCTTATTTTCCCAATTAGATTTATTAGTAACTATCTTGTATTTATGGCCCTTAGTTTTGGACTCTCCCACAAGTGGAAACCTTCTCTCCACATCCACCCTGTCCAACCCATTCATAATTCTAAAGACCTCTATCAGACCTTTTCTAATGAAAAAAGCCCCAACCTGTTCAATCTTTCCCAATAGCAGTAATCTCTCAGTTCTGGTACCATTATGTAAATCTTCTTAACACTTTCTCCAGTGCTTCTATGTCCCTTTTATAGTATGGAGACAAGAACCGTGCACAGTACTCTAAGCGCAGTCTGACCAAGGTCCTATACAAGTTTAAAATAACTACCTTTGAATTCTATACCCCTAGAAATAAATCCCAGTGCTTTGTTAGCATTTTTAATTGCTTTGTTGACCTACGATGCTCCTTTTAATGATTTGTTCACCTGTATCCCTCGATCCCTTTGGTCTTCTAAACCATGAATGTAAATTATGAATAACAGTGGTCCCAGCAGCAATGATCCTTTTGGAATACTGCTTTGTACCTTCCTCCAATCTGAATAACTACCCTTTACCACTACTCTCTGCTTTCTCTTATTTTTAGCAAATTTGCTATCCATTCAGCTATTTGTTCCCCTGACTCCACTTGCCCTAACCTTTGTCACGAGCCTACTGGTACCTCATTGAAGACCTTTTGAAAATCCAAGTATATGACATTTACTACATTATCCTTGTCTACTCTTTCCGTTACCTCTTCAAAGAATTCTATCAGGTTAGTTAAGCATGACTTCTCTGGCACTATCCCCTCTTCTATGGAACTTTTATATATATAAACTCTGCTATCTCCTCCCTAGTTTCCTTGAATATGCATGGGTGCATATCATCTGGACCAGGGGTCTTATCCACTTTTAGTTTTGCTAGTTTGTCAATTATTTTCCCTCTTTCTATCCCAACTGTATTAATATTCTTTTTAAGCTCATTATTAGGTGACGTGTCTATTTTGTTACCTTCTTCAGTAAAAACTGAGACGAAGTAATTACTTAATGGCCCAGATTTTGCTGTGAGCGGTGAAGGAACGGCTTTTGCCATTCACCTCGCGTAGAGTTGCCCAGAGACTCTTTGCAGAGATTTCTAGTAATCGGGCATCTGATCCAGTGCGGCGCCCTCTACAGGGGATCTGTGGTGTCTTTGAACAGTAAAAGCAGCAGGGAGGCTCTTCAACCAACCAGACTGAGTACGGTTTAAACAGAGTTCTGCGAGTTGGGAATTGGTTCTTACTTTACACCAAGGAAAGAGTCCGAGAGCGGGAGCAGTCAAACAAGAACAACTGTGAAACCGCTAAAGTGACGCCACAACCAGGGAAGGAGCTGATTGGTAAGTAGGACCTGGTGAGTATCTCTACAGTCCAATCGTTAAAGTCAAAATAAGGTCTCTAGTTTAGAGTAAGTAGTGTTTAAAGGAAAGTAAGGTCCCTAGTGCATTTAATATTCTTTAATTTAAAGGAAGTAAAGAGAGTAAATTAAGGGTAGGACATGGCAGGGCAGCTCGGCTGTGTGGAGTGCTCCTCCTGTGCTATGTGGGAAGTCAGGGACACTTTAGGTGTCCAGGGCAAACACATGTGCAGGAAGTGTCTCCAGCTGCAGCTACTCGAAATCCGCGTTTTGGAGCTGGAGCTGCGGCTGGAGTCACTGTGGAGCATCCGCGAAGCTGAGATCTTCATGGATAGCACGTTTAACGAGGTGGTCACACCGCAGGTAAAGAGCGCACAGGCAGACAGGAAATGGGTGACTGCCAGACAGAGTAAAAGAACTAGGAAGGTACTGCAGGAGTCCCCTGGGTCCATCTCCCTCTCCAACAGATTTTCCGTTTTGGATACTGCTGGGGGAGAGGGTTTCTCAGGGGAATGCAGCAAAAGCCAAGTCTGTGGCACTATGAGTGGCTCAGCTGCACAGGAGGGGAGGAAAAAGAGTGGGAGAGTAATAGTGATAGTGGATTCTATTGTAAGGGGAACAGATACACGTTTCTGTGGCCGCAGATGTGACTCCAGGATGGTATGTTGCCTCCCTGGTGCCAGGGTCAAGGATGTCACTGAATGGCTGCAGGGCATTCTGAAGGGGGAGGGCGAACAGTCAGAGGTCATGGTTCACATTGGTACCAACGACATGGGTAGAAAGAGGGATGAGGTCCTGCAACAAGAATTTAGGGAGCTAGGTAGCAGATTAAAAAGCAGGACCTCAAAGGTTGTAATCTCTGGATTACTCCTGGTGCCACGTACTAGTGAGTATAGGAATAGGAGGATAGAGCAGATGAATGCATGGCTAAAGAGTTGGTGCAGGAGGGAGGGCATTAGTTTCCTGGATCAATGGGTCTGCTTCTGGGGAAGGTGGGACCTGTACAAGTCGGACGGGTTGCACCTGAACCAGAATGGGACCAACATCCTTGCGGGGAGGTTTGCTAGTATTGTTGGGGGGGGTTTAAACTAACTTGGCAGGGGGATGGGATACGGAGTGGAGCTATAGCAGGGGATGATGCACAGCCAAATATAGAGGAAAAAACAAGTCAGCCAGGAAGGCAGATCAAATATGTAATGGCACAAGGGAGTATGGCAAGGCTGGATGGCATTTATTTTAATGCAAGGAGTCTTGCGAGTAAGGCAGATGAATTGAAGGTATTGATGAACATATGGGAGTATGATATTGTTGCTATCACAGAGACATGGTTGAGGGAGGGGCAGGACTGGCAGCTCAATATTCCAGGGTATAGAATCTTCAGGCGAGACAGAGGGGGGTGTAAAAGAGCAGGGGGTGTCACAATATTAATCAAGGAGTCAATTACTGCTGTAAGGAGGGATGATATCTTAGCAGGTTCCTCTAATGAGGCCATATGGGTAGAACTTAAAAACAAAAAGGGGGCAAGCACTTTGCTGGGAGTGTACTATAGGCCCCCAAACAGTCAGGGGGAGATAGAGGAACAGATATGTAGGCAAATCTTAGAGAAGTGTAGAAATAATAGGGTGATAATAGTAGGGGATTTCAACTTCCTCAATATTAACTGGGATAGTCAGGGTGTGAAAGGCTTAGAGTATGCAGAATTCTTAAAGTGCATCCAGGAGAGCTTTTTGAGCCAGCATGCAGAAAGCCCTACAAGAGAGGGGGCGGTACTGGACCTAATTCTAGGGAATGTAGCCAGGCAAGTGGTAGAAGTGTCAGTCGGAGAGCATTTTGGTGACAGTGAACATAATTCAGTGAGATTTAAGGTAGTCATGGAAAAGGACAAAGATGGACCGGAAATAAAGGTTCTAAATTGGGGGAAGGCCAATTTTAATATGATAAGGCAGGATCTGGCCAAAGTGGACTGGGATCAGCTACTTGCAGGAAAATCCTCATCAGAGCAGTGGGAGTCTTTCAGAAAGGAAATAGAGAGAGTGCAGCGCCAACATGTTCCCATAAAGGTCAAGGGTGGTACCAACAAACCCAGGGAACCCTGGATGTCAAGGGATATACAAGAATGGATAAGGAAAAAAAGGGAGGCTTTTGGCAGATACAAAGGACTAAAAACAGTGGAAGCCCTAGAGGAGTATAGAAAGTGCAAGGGGGTACTTAAAAAAGAAATTAGGAGAGTGAAGAGGGGGCATGAAAAAACATTGGCGGGCAAAACAAAGGAAAATCCTTTATAAGTATATTAAGGGCAAGAGGATAACTAGGGAAAGAGTAGGGCCCATTAGGGACCAAAGTGGCAATCTGTGTGTAGAGCCGGAAGATGTAGGTGAGGTTTTAAATGAATATTTTGCATCTGTGTTCACTATGGAGAAGGACGATGTAGGCATAGAAATCAGGCAGGGGGATTGTGATATACTTGAACAAATTAGTATTGAGAGGGAGGAGGTACTAGCGGTTTTAGCGGGCTTAAAAGTGGATAAATCCCCAGGCCCTGACGGGATGTATCCCAGGCTGCTGTGTGAGGCAAGGGAGGAGATTGCAGGGGCTCTGACACAAATTTTCAGAACCTCTCTGGCCACAGGGGAGGTGCCAGAGGACTGGAGAACAGCTAACATAGTACCATTGTTCAAGAAGGGTAGTAGGGATAAACCAGGGAATTACAGGCCAGTGAGCCTAACATCAGTCGTAGGAAAATTATTGGAAAAAATTCTGAGGGACAGAATTAGTCTCCACTTGGAGAGGCAGGGATTAATCAGGGATAGTCAGCATGGCTTTGTCAGGTGGAGATCATGTCTGACCAATTTGATTGAATTTTGAGAGGGGGTGACTAGGTGTGTGAATGAGGGTAGGGCAGTTGATGTAGTCTACATGGACTTCAGTAAAGCTTTTGACAAAGTCCCACATGGGAGACTGGTCAAGAAGGTAAGAGCCCATGGGATCCAGGGCAATTTGGCACATTGGATCCAAAATTGGCTTAGTGGCAGGAGGCAGAGGGTGATGGTCAAAGGTTGTTTTTGTGACTGGAAGCCTGTGTCCAGTGGTGTACCGCAGGGATCGGTGCTGGGTCCCTTGCTGTTTGTAGTGTACATTAATGATTTAGATATGAATGTAGGAGGTATGATCAGTAAGTTTGCAGATGACACGAAAATTGGTGGAGTGGTAAATAGCGAGGAGGGAAGCCTCAGGCTACAGAACGATATAGACGGGATGGTTAGGTGGGCAGAACAGTGGCAAATGGAATTTAACCCTGAAAAGTGTGAGGTGATGCATTTTGGGAGGACTAACAAGGCAAGGGAATACACAATGAATGGTAGAACCCTAGGAAGGACAGAGGATCAGAGGGACCTTGGTGTGCATGTACGTAGATCCCTGAAGGCAGCAGGACAGGTAGATAAGGTGGTTAAGAAAGCATATGGGATACTTGCCTTCATTAGCCGAGGCATAGAATATAAGAGCAGGGAGGTTATGATGGAGCTGTACAAAATGCTAATTAGGCCACAGCTGGAATACTGTGTGCAGTTCTGGTCACCACACTATAGGAGGGATGTGATTGCATTGGAGAGGGTGCAGAGGAGATTCACCAGGATGTTACCTGGGCTGGAGCGCTTCAGCTATGAAGAGAGACTGGACAGGCTGGGGTTGTTTTCCTTAGAGCAGAGAAGGCTGAGGGGGGACCTGATTGAGGTGTACAAAATTATGAGGGGCATAGATAGGGTAGATAGAAAGGAACTTTTCCCCTTAGTAGAGGGGTCAATAACCAGGGGGCATAGTTTCAAGGTAAGGGGCAAGAGGTTTAGAGGGGATTTGAGGAAAAACCTTTTCACCCAGAGGGTGGTTGGAATCTGGAACTCACTGCCTGAAAGGGTGGTAGAGGCAGGAACCCTCACAACATTCAAGAAGCATTTAGATGAGCACTTGAAACACCATAGCATACAAGGCTACGGACCAAGTGCTGGAAAATGGGATTAGAATAGACAGGGCTTGATGGCCAGCACGGACACGATGGGCCAAAGGGTCCCTTTCTATGCTGTACAACTCTATGGGCTGGATTTTGATACTGGGGCGGGTTGGGGTCGTGTCATCCGCTTTTCGTGTTATCCACCCGACTGCAATTGGATGTGGGAGATTGATGGAATTTTCACCTCATTGGGCAATTGAGTTCCAGCATGTGGGAACCCATGACCCAATTAGTGTTTTCAGTCTGAAAGTTGCCTCTGATGATGTCATCATTGCTGCTGCATTGAACAGAGACTGCCTGGCCTTTGCTGTGTGAGGACCTGGATGCAAAGGTCTGCTGAGAGAGAGAGAGAGAGAATGAGAATTTTTTTTGCACCACCACTCCCAGATACGGCTCCTCCATCCCAGATGCCTGCCAACCCCAGCCACTGATAGTCAGCTATTCAAATGTGCTCCCGCCAGGTTTCACAATCGTGTTTCAGAACAGGCGTGCTTCACAGAGAACAAGGGTTAAAATCACAAACGCCTTTCAAAATGGCATTATAGAGCCAATTTAGTGCTGGTTAAGAGCCTTAACAGCCTAGCCTGTCTCTTAGAGGCGGGACGGAGTCGGGACCAGCAGACACGATTTAATGAAAATTGCGTAGAGGCGGGATGGAGGCGGACTTGTGGCCGCCCGCCAGTTTTTGCAATTTTAACCCCCCACACTCCTCCAAACCCGCCTCCACGGGTCAATGAAAATCCAGCCCTATGACTCTATGACTGAAGAGTCCTCACTGCGACACGGAGACTTAAAAGCAGGAAGTAAAAAACAGGAACTATCAATTACATACACAAGGGATTAAGGGAGAGATATAAAAGAAAAAAACAAAAAAACTAAAAAAATATATTTTTATTTCAAAAAAAATCTGCAACATTAATTTTCTTCTGAGGGAATGAGACACCACACTTGTAAAATTAATTTTTCAGGGCCAGAGAGGTTGTCCAGCAGTAATTATCAATTATTATGCCGTTAAAAACTCTGTTACTTCTGATTGCACTAGCCCTAATTTTTTCATCTGTCTTTAGTATGGGGCTAGTGGGTAATTACCCTAAGTTCACACCTTAACAGTGATTTATTTGCAGCTTCCATCAGCGAAGACTGCAACAGCGCAGCCTGTGGAGGAGCGGGGTATCACTGACACCAACTTTCATCTCCATGTGCGGATGCCAGAAGTTGCTGTCAGTTTTACTCTGTAATATCAGCGAGCGTTGACAGCCTCACCATTATTAGTATAGCAAAATCCGGGCTAATACATTTGCCATTTCTCTGTCACTGAGTTTATCTTGCTCATCCTTTTGTGGCCCTATCCCTACTTTAATTTTCATTTTATTATTTATGTGTCTATAGAACACTTTATTATTTCTTTTTATATTCCTTGATAATTTGATTTTGTAATTTCTTTTTGTCTTCCTGATTTTTTTTACTTCTCTCCTAAGTTCTTCATAGTCCCTTTGGTCCTCCTCTCCTTTAGTATCTAAGTACTTCTTGTATGTCTTTTACTTTAGATTAAATTTCCCCTTTAGTCTTTATTCATCCACGGTGCCCCATAATTAGTTTGCTTGTTTTGGCTTTTAGTGGAATACAATGCTCTTGAACTCTATTGATTACTCTTTTAAAGATTTCCCACTGGTTTTCTGTCTCATTTTTTTTCCAGATTTTCTCCCAGTTTACCTTCTTTAGTTCCACCCTCTTTTCCTCACAATTTGCTCTTTTCCAATCTATTACCTTCGTCTTTGGCATACTTACGTCACTCTCGATCCTGTTCCTGAACCGTACTCTGTTGCGACCACTGCTACTAAGATGATCTCCTACTTTTACTTCTCTTATCTGTTCTGGTTCTTTGCCCATTACAAGATCCAGCAGTGATTCTTTTCTTATTGGACTTCTTACATACTGAGTGAGAAAGGAGTCCTGTATACGCTGTAAAAACTCGATTCCCTTTTCTCCTTTCGCTCCCTCTTCCTGCCAGTTTATTTGTGGATAGTTGAAATCTCCCATGACTATCATTTTATGACTGCTTCTCACCTCATAGATTTGCCTACATATTTCTTCCTCCAATTCCCTTCCACTATTTGGTGGTCTATAGTATACCCCTATTAGGGTGATGGGTCCCTTCTTATCTTTTTATTTAATCCGTATGGATTCTGTATCTATCTTACTGCTAGTTACATCCTTTTTTCTACTGCCATTATGTTGTCTTTAATTAGTACAGCTACTCCACCTCTGCTCCTTCCTGCTCTTTGATTCCTAAATGTGTTATATCCTGTAATATTTAGTTGCCAATCCTGTTCTCTATGTAACCACGTTTCAGTCACCCGACTTTATTCGGATCCTCTCTACAAATTATTGCCTCCAGTTCATCCATTTTGTTTTGAATACTACGTACATTGCTGTACCAACAGTTTAAATTGTTTTTATTTATTATTCCTCTCTCTTTGTTTTAAATAGTTATTTTACCTTTATACTCTATAATTTTATCCAATCTCTGGCCATTCGTGTTTTCAGTATTCCTTCCTTTAGTTTGTCCTTTACTCTGTTTTGTTGATTCTTTTATGGTTGGTTTCTGTAATTTCTAGCCATTGCACCCCCACATGTTATTAGTTTAAAGTCTTATTTACAGCCCTACTTATCCTTTCCGCTAGGACCTTGGTCCCAGTCCAGTTCAGCTGCAGCCCGTCCCAACGGTACAGCTCCTTACTGTCCCAGTACTGGCTGGAATTTTTACCTTAGAGTTGGGGCGGGTGCATGCGGGCCACGTAGCGGGTCACCATCCCGAAGTTTTCAACAGTACGTTCTGCACTGCGCGTTTAACTGAATTGGATCAATTGAAACAGTCATGCAGGTTTCGCGGGGGGCGGGGGGCGTAGTTGGAACAGCATCTGGGAGCCAGACAGGTGCACTGCCATTATGAGGCCCTCCTGGGCAGCAATGTGCACCACTGCTGGTGCCATCTCCACCTCAGGTTCCTCCTCCTCCTCCCCGTCTTCCTCCTCCTCCTCCTCTAAAGAGGCTGTGTGCTGTGCGCCTTGCTCTTCCTGCAGCTCCAATCCTTGCTGCTGTGCTATGTTGTGCAGCGCACAGCATACAACGATGATTCTGGAGACCCTGGCTGGTGCGTACTGAAGGGCTCCTCCAGATCTGCCAAGGCATCTGAAATGCATCTTCAGCATGCCGATTGCTTGCTCTATGACACATCTGGTCGACATGTGGCTTTCATTATAGCACTCCTCGGCCTCATTGCTTGGCCTTCTCAAGGGTGTCATCAGCCACATCTTCAGTGGATAGTCCTTGTCTCCAAGCAGCCAGCTGGTAAGTCTGTTTGGAGATGCGAAGAGCTGAGGGAGGGTGGATTGGTGCAGGACAAAGTGTCATGACAGCTCCTTGGGAATCTGGCACACACATGCATGATGATCTTTTTATGGTTGCAGACGAGTTGCACACTGAGGGAGTGGAAGCCCTTCCAGTTCACAAACAAACCTGGGTGATGATGGGATGCCTTGATGGCCACATGTGTGCAATCGATAACACCTTGCACCTGTGGGAAGCCAGCCAGAGCCGCAAAGCTGAGCGCCCGTTCAGTAACACTAGCTTTATCAGTGGCAAAGTTTACATAAGTGGCTGACTTGTGAATATGGCAACGGTCACCTGGGTGATGCATCTGTGGGCAGCCAACTGTGAGATCCTACAACTGTCTGCTACAGATCCCTGGAAGGAGCCTGAGGTGAAGAAGTTGAGGGCGGTGGTGAGTTTGACAGCCACTGGTAAGGCGTGTCCACCAGGTCCTCCGGGCAGCAGGTGTTCTTCCAGCAAGCTACAAATGTCTGCTATGACCTGGCACGATAACTTGAGCCTCCTGAAGCACTGCTGTTCAGTCATGTCCAGGAAGCTCATCCTCTGCCTGTATACCCTGTGTTGGGGGTATCGCCGTCGGCGCAGTGCAGCCCTGTGCTGACCCCCTCTCTCGTGTGGAGCATCAGGTCGGTGAGGAGAAGGCTGCTGGTGTTGTTGCTGCTGCTGCTGGTGTGGCTGCTGGTGCTGGTGTGGCTGGTGTTGTTGGCGTTGGGGCTCATCTTGGTCCACAACTAAAGTCCAAGGTGAAACAGCATAAGCGGCACCCATGCTGATCTGATAGATGCCAGGTAAAGTGGAGATCAGAGGCACAGTCCTACAATGTAGTGAGAGTGACTTGCAATGTGGTGAGAGTGGTTTCCGAAGTTGCAGAAATCACCTGCAAACTCATGAAAGCAAAATCTCTGCACAAAATGGTGTCAGCAAGAGCTTTTCCTTAGGCAAGAAAGCAGGTGTAAGGTGTGTGTATTGATGTGCTTTTTCCAGCTGTCACTTAATGAAGTAGCACAATGGTCACTGAGATCCCGCCTTGCCTTCTCAGGCGAACTTCCTGAGGTTTGTGAATCCCGTGCGCAACCAGTTAAAGTTGAAACCTCACGTTAAAAAGGCTGTTAAGGGTCTCTCAACGAGCAGTTAATTACCTCAATGAGGTCGCCCGCCTCTCCCGAGCGGGTCTGTGGCACACTTTGAAATGCCCCATTTAAGTGCGGAAGTCGGCACGATGACGGCGGGTTCCCAACGCGCTGTCAATTTCAGCACTTTTAACTGTCAACACTCTCCCAAACCCGCACGCTCTTCAATGTGAAAATTCTGGCCAATGCCCCATGAAATGGAACCCTTCCTAACCCTAACCCTAACCCTAACCCTAATCCTGACCCTAACCCTAACCCTAACCCTAATCCTTTAGCCACGTGTTGACTTTCCTAATCTGTTTGTCCCTATGCTAATTTGTATGTGGCTCGGGTAATAATCCCGAGATTATTACCCGTGAGGACCTGCTTTTCAATTTAGTTCCTCACTCCTGATACTCCCTTAGCAGGACCACTTCGCTAATCTTTCCTAAGTCATTGGTTCCGACATGGAGCACAACAACTTGATCCTCCTCCTCCCTTTCCAGATTCTTTTCCAGCTGTTGTGAGATGTTCCTTACACTGGCACCGGTAAGGCAACACACCCATCAGGACTCTTGATCCTGACTGCAAAGAATACTATCTATCCTCATAATTATAGAATCCCCTGTAACTACAACCTTTCTACTCTGCACCCCCTCCCTAGGAGAGCCTCATGCTCCTTGCTGACTTGGTCAGCATTCTGATTGTCCTTCCCACAGTCTTTCTCCTTATCCTCACAGGTACCGAGTACTTTACACCTGTTGGATAGGAGCAACGTCTGCTGGACCTCCTTTACTACCTCACCTACGTTTCCCTACCTGATTGACTGACAGTCACACTCTCCCCTTCCTGCACCTGTGCTTTCCTCTGGTGTGTAACTGCACTCTGGAGTAAATTATCCAGTAATTCCTCCTCCTCCCTTATGTGTTGGAGTGTCTCTAGCTCGGACTCCAGCTCAACGACTCTGAGCCGGTGTGTCTCAAGGCAGAGACATTTCTTGCAGATGTGGCGGTGTGGGACAGCCTTGTTGTTCACAAACTCCCACATACTGCAATCCTGACACACTGCCGGCACTGCCGTGTCTTTTTTAATTAATTTAAGAATTTGTTAGTTACCTGTAGTTTATTTCTTGAACTAGTTGGTCACTTGAGGTCTAGATTTATTAAATAAGTGGATTTAGCTTGATGGTAAATAAATGAGTAATTAGTTACTGTGATTAATTACTTCGCTATCTATGTGTTTAAATTGTAGGGGGTGGTGTGATAGGGTCAGCTTTACCTCTGACTTCAGTGAGCGGTTCGAATCGCTCCCACTCCCCTGGTTCTAGACCTTGGACTTATTTAGGGGTCTTGAACGAAGGTGCAGTAGACAACAGGTTTTGATGAAAGAACTTTGACTTTTATTCAAGAAAAGGTAAATACAACACAAACAATCTTAAAACACTCTTAATACTTAAACACAGGTTGGGGAACACACGGTACATGTGAGGGAGAATTACAGTATACAAAACCCCTTATCCCTCCCAATCCCACTGCCTAGCTAGGTTCAATTCCAGAGGAGCAGGGATAATGCTCACCACTCCTTGACAGTTCTTGACAGTTGAGGTATTTCGCGATTTCGAGGTTCACTAGGGTTTTTGGTTGTTGGGGCTTGCCGTACCCCGGACGCGGTAGAAGACTTCAGCTGCACTCCAGGTCAGTTTGGGTCTGTCCGCTGATGCGGTAAGGTGCGTATTGGATTGTATCAGGTGAGTACCCAATTTTCTTCATTAGAGGTAGGGTTTAGAGTTTTTTAAGGGAAAATCTTACCCAGGGGTAAGTCAGGAATAGTTTGTAGCGTGGAAACTTGCGTGTCTTCGGTTTTTCCTGGTGTTGGTCTTTCGGTGTTCACGACGGCCTGGTTCGCACCTGGTTGGTCGGTGGCATTGTGTTGGTTGGTTCGTGGGGCCTTGGTTGCTACGAGGCATTGGGAACCTTTTTTCCAGTCGGGTCCGTCGATGACCCCCCTTACTGTGGCATGTTGTCCTTGCGTGCCTCGGTACTGTTACTAACTTTAAACTGCCTCTCTGGACAGCCTTGAACTAACTTTTAGTATAGTGTTGTAACAAACTGCACGGCTTGAACAGACACCACCACAGTGTCTCTCGGGTTCCTTGTGTCTTCTTGCCCGTGGCTTTAGGCCTGCCTGCCTTCCGAAGGTTCTTCTTGTGACTCGTTCCTTGTTGCTTGGCTCTGGTGTCACCCTCATGTCGTGTGTGTTGAACCTATGTAGCTCTCTTTCTTCGCTAGCTTCTTGGGGGAATAGGCCCCCAATTATACTGTTCAGGTCTATTGTGTTTTTCGCGCCAAAACCGTTTTACTAATCGATTTCGCATTAAAGTGATTTAGGTTTCAGTTGAGGCCTGTTTATCTTCGCGCCAAATCTCGCTTCTTTTGCCTTAGGTTTTGGCGGGCTCGTTAAGTCTGATGACTTTAACTTTGTGTTAACTTGTCCTGATGGCTACCGATGTCTTCCATTGAGACAGGGCCTCTATCTACGCACCAAATCTCACTTCTTTTGTCTTAGGTTTTGGCGGGCTTGTTAAACTGTTCCTGTCGATACTTGGCTAATCGGTTTTTGGATGGGATGGTGGGCTATGAAACTGTGTACTAGAAGTTTTATTGTTAGGATTTGTTTTCAGACTTCCAGCATCCTGTCTGGACCTGGGGATTTCAAAAAGGGGTCTTGGTTTATTCATTTTTGAATGTGTTTGTGATGTTTTGGATGAGGCTCTTTCTCCTTGGTTGGATTGCAGTGCAAACATCTCCCAGACAGCTTGACTTGGTCCCAATATCCAAAAGCTGTCCACTGCCTCACCACACCCCTTCCCGCAGCCTGTGTTTCTGTGACTGCAGGTTTACCCAATGGCCCTTTTTTTAAAAAGGTATCTTATCATCCAAAGTCATTTTTCTCATGGCTTTTTTTCTTCCTGGATGCTGTCAAAATGTACTTCAGAGCTGAGGTTTTGACCTCAAATTCCTTCATTTCGGTCCCACCATTCCAAATTTGTGTTAAGATCCAAGAATCACCCCCTTTACTGTTCTATTCGAGTTTCTGGGGGATTTTACGAAGCCTACAAAATGCAATTATAATTTAATTACTTAGTTTATATTTTTGTGACTTACACTTACAGGCACTAATATTAAATCTTTACTAACTGAAGCTTAACACTAACCACTAAAGATACTGAACATACAAAGGAATATCTAGATACTTACCTATATACCTATCTTAATTTCCTCGGGTTCTGCCACTCCTCTGTGTGTGTTGATTATGACGTCACTTTTTCTATTTCCTCTGGTGCGATTATTTATTTACTTACTGTTGCCCCTTGGTTTAAATTACTTTGCACCTCCTTCCCCCTCTGCACTGAATTCACACTCTCACCAAATTCTCATTGCCACTCTGTTTAGCAAGACACTCTGCTTATCAGATTCTCCCAGCTCTGTGCATGCTAGCTTAAACATTCTTTGAAAATCATCATCTGATATATCCTTGTATTTTTAATGTAATACTTGCCTAATTCTTTGTCATAGCTACAAACTGCAAATATTACAGCTACAGGTGCTGTTGTTTAAATTCTGTGATTTATAACTAGATAAAGCACACTTTCCTGAATGACAATGAAAGTGATTTTCATGACCTCACTCTCATTTTCCACTCTGTTGCTCTCTGCTCTTAGCTTCTCCCCCACATTACAAATCTCATATTAATTAGGTGAATATAATTCTCTACTTACACCTTGAGATAATTTGGGACCCATCTAATTTGCCATGGAAAAATTATAGGAAACTAAATTTCTCATTTTAATGCAGTGTAGTAGTGATAGTCCTTTTAATAAAATGAAATAGAACTGAACTATGCATTCTCATTAGGTAATTAGGCCAGTAATAGCACTGGATATGGTTATGCACACAATACAGCTAGCTCATAACACAAAGTAGTTGTTTTTGACAACTCAAGGTGCGTAAAGGTCCTGCTGAAGTGTCCTGAGCTATGGAGGATGGTACATGTTAATACTTTATACAGTGCTTGTCTGACAAAATCAGTAGCCTGCCTCAAAAATTGAATCCAAATAGGTTGAAATGGTTTGACTTACTTATGGTGTGAGTGTTTTATGCTATCTAAAATATTTATTTTATGTCATCTGGTTTTTATTTCATATTATTCGTGCAGGAATAGAACAAGTGAACTCCGCTGTGAGCTGAAGGCATGGAAGGACCATCACGATAACTATGTGAACTATAGACTTCACCAGTCATTTTATTTTATTGAGTTGAATAAAAGGGAATAAATAAATAGGCAGCTCTTCTTCCCTCTTGCTGTGTACAAATGTCTGCTCTGTGGATAATGGCCCAGAAATTAGGCTCCCTGGCTTCCTGCGGGGGTAAGAATCGTGCTCGCAGCTACCTACCGCGCCTGCCGTTGACCTCTGGGCCCACGGGGACTTCAGCTCCTGGGCCTGCTCCAAGTGCCGGCGCGCAGTGCTTGCGTGTCCCAGGGGCGTAGTTAGTGCGATGCGTCCCCTGGGATCACGTGGGCCATGGAGAGCCAATGGCAGCAGACCATCTTTCATTCATAGATTTGACAGGAGACCTGTCAAACCTATGAATTGAAATCGGCCCCAAAACAACACCTAAACTTCAAATAATTTTTTTTTAAACCATCACATTTTTAAAATAACTATAAGTTAAATAAATTAACTACTTTAAACAAAAATTTAAATTTTTGAAAAAATTAAAATACTTTTTAACAGTGCTAAAAATAAACTTACCTTTCTTTAAAGTATCTAAAAAAGATAAACCTGTTGAAAGTGCATGCAGGAAACCGGCACTTCAGGAGGCCTTACGGTTGAGTACACAGTGCGTACTCACCCGGCAAGTGCCGAATATTTGGCCCAATGTCATGTAATATCACTTGCATTTTGTAAATATGTGTACTAAGTTCCTATTTTCCTATATATAAACTGTGTGTGTGTAAACTGGGGTCTGCGGTTCATATCTCTAAGCTCTCCCTCTGGCCGCGATTTCGCCGACCGAGGCGGGTCTGGGGTGGGGGGTCGCGCTCCCACTGCAGCCCGTACTCTCCCAATGATTTTACGTTAATAGGGCTTGATAAGCCCACCCTGCGAGGTTCCCGGCCAATTAATAGGAAGCGGGTCTGATGACGTCATTTGATGATGCGTCATCAGCCGGTTTCCTTAAAGGGGCCATGTTCAAATTGATCTTGACAGTTCTGCTGTCAGTATTCTACAGCATTGAGGTGCTGCAAACTCTGACAAGCACTGCACAAAGGTGCATGGCTGCACCCAGGCTCTCCCAAGATTCCCTCCATATGCTTATGGAGGGATTCACAGCACGCAGGGAGGTTCTCTTCCTTCCCAATAGTGGAAGAGACCTCCCCAGGAGAGCAACGCAGCCTAGTTGCACATTGCAGAGGAGGGCACAAGCAGGGATGTCGTCAGGAGGACCAGGCTGCAGTGGCACAAACCTTTCAATGATCTCAGTAGATCATGAAACGTTACTGCAAAGCCACACTCAACCTCATCCTGCTGTGCCACTCATCACATCCACATCGCTCTGCCTTCCCTACCCTACTCCTGCACATCTTTACTCACACCAACTTACCTTGCACCTCCACCCATCCCTCTCTATCTACATTATCACTTCCCCATCTCACTAGCCACCCCTCACACTCACCCTCATCCTACTGCAAGCATACAAACTAACAACACACAAGGATAGGCACTTGAGCGGTTTAGCCAATGTTCATGTCAAGTTTCTGTTAATGTGTTGTCAAACATTGAAATCTATATTTTCAACACTTTACCTTATTGGACAGATCTGTGCTCACCTTTGGAAGTGTCTTATTAAGTTCCAATGAATGTTGAGACATAACTTTCCCCCTCCACCCCCAATTGTGATGAGTGTGAAAGGAATGGCTTGGACATTGTAGGGATGCTTTATGGTGCTGATGTGAGGTGGTGTCAACCTGGCGCATCATGTGGCAGCCAGGGTGTACAGCGTCAAGTGAAGTAAATCTGGCCATGGTGATGCCATTGCTGGCCTCCCGGGCAGCAGTGTGGTAGGTGCTGATGCCCTGTGTCCAGGGCAGCATCAAGTGACTGTGGAGAAGATTGGTATTGTTGTTGGTGATTTTGGTGTGCCTGGTGATGTTGGTGCCGGGGCTGATCGTGGAGGGATTCAGAGGACCAAGGTGAGATTTTTTCAAGGGCACCGATGTTGCTGGAATAAATGGCAGCTGAAGTTGAGATGACAGAAGCGATCTGTCAGTGGTGAGAGAGCTTGCTCCAAGGAGGTGACAGTGGATAAAGAATTTACTACAAACACTTGCAAACTGCATACAGCTCAAAAGTGTCTTCCAAGTCCTGAAGGCACAAGCTTCTGACATTGGAAAGTGAACAGCTGTGAAATGGTAGCTTTCATACCACTTTTGCAGCTGTCACCTATTCACAGCAATGGGGAGACATAGAGAACCCGGCTTACTTACCTGACGTGATCTCCGAATGACGTGAACCTCGTTAAAAATGTGGTAAAATAGAAATAGGCTGGCAAAATAGTAGTTAACAAGTGTTTAACAAGCAGTTAAGTATTTTAAATGCCTTCCCCGCAACTTGGTGTTGGGTCTGTTCTGAAATTGCAGACCCGACAATTTGGAAACTTACATGGAGGCAGGTTTGGAGCGGGATCCCAACCCACTGTCAATCATTTCAATTTTGACAGAGGACCCGCCTCCGAACCCGCCCTCTGAGCGCCGGCAAAAATCGCGGCCTCTCTCTCTCCCAGGACACAACTGGAGCCCCTCTACTTATTTATTAATTTCTTAGGTCCACAATAGAATACTGGACACAGTTGGATGAGAGAATATGTTTTACTGTAGCAAAGCAACAGCTAACAAAACAAAACACAAATTATTCTACATTGCCTGCATCAGCATACTCAGGCCATCGACCTTAGTTCTCTGTAAGTATCGATATCACACAAGAGACCCTTAGAAGGGACAGTCATCTCTCTTCATTTGGGGAGCCGAGCTATATTTGGCATATGAAATAGCTTGGTGTAATTCTGACTGTTAAGCGGAATATTTTACAGCTCACGCTGAGAATTGTGGAAGTCAAAGTAACCAAGTTCTGAATTCCTAAGCCAGAGGCATTTTCTAGGCATCCACTTGAAATCAGCTACTAAGCAGCAAACTGAAGTGATTGAAGCTCTCTCTATCAGAAGCCACAGAAGTTCATTGATTTCTACATGGACCACAGGTAGCAGGTCAAAGGCAGCTGGAGTTTGGCCAGCTGATTTACTTTTCCAAAGTGCAGGGTATCAATTGCACATATGTTCACCTCCTCAAATTCAGGACCATTTTTGAATCGGAAAGGTTCCAGTTAGTTTGCATCAAAAAATTCAAAGTTATGCATGTACTCAAGACAGACAGCATGATTTATTCATTTTGTGGCAGTCCAAAGTAACTGAATTGTTTAAAGGGTAAAGTGTCATGGAAGGCTGCCTCCCGAAGATAAGGGTTAAGAACATAAGAAGTAGGAGCAGGAGTAGGCCATTTGTCCCCGTGAGCCTCCTCCGCCATTCAATAAAATTACGGCTGATCTTCTACCTCATCTCCACTTTCCTGCACTATACCCATATCCCTTGATTCCCTTAATATCCAAAAATCTATCGCTCTCTGTCTTGAATATAATCAACGAATGAGCCTCCACAGCCCTCTGGGGTAGAGAATTCCAAAGGTTCACCACCCTCTGAGTGAAGAAATTTCTCCTCATCTCAGTCCTAAATGGCCAGCCCCCTTATTCTGAGACCGTGACCCCTGGTTCTAGACTCCCCAGCCAGGGGAAACATCCTCCCTGCATCTACCCTGTCAAGCCTTGTAAGAATTTTGTATGTTTCAATGACATCACCTCTCATTCTTCTAAACTCTAGAGAATATCGGCCTAGTCTACTCAATCTGTCCTCATAGGACAATCCCCCCATCCCAGGAATCAGTCTGGTGATCATCTGTTGCACTCCCTCTATGACAAGTATATCCTTCCTTAGGTAAGGAGACCAAAACTGTACACAATACTCCAGGTGTGGTCTCACCAGGGCCCTATATAATTGCAGTGAGACGTCTTTACTCTTATACTCAAATCCTCTTGTAATAAAGGCCAACATACTATTTGCTTTCCTAATTGGTTGCTGTACCTGCATGTTAACTTTCAGTGATTTGTGTACAAGGACACCCAGGTCCCTCTGAACACCAACATTTCCCAATCTCTCACCATTTAAAATACTCTGCTTTTCTATTTTTCCTACCAAAGTGGATAACTTCCCATTTCTCCACATTATATTCCATTTGTCATGTTCTTGCCCATTCACTTAGCTTGTCTATATCCCCTTGAAGCCTCTTTGCATCCTCCTCACAACTTATATTTCCACCAAGCTTTGGATTATCAGCAAACTTGGATATATTACATTTGGTCCCCTCATCCAAATCATTGATATAGATTGTGAATAGCTGAGACCCAAGCACTGATCCTTGTGGTACCCCACTAGTTACAGCCTGCCAACACGAAAATTACCCGTTTATTCATACTCTCTGTTTTCTGTCTGTTAATCAATGCTCAATAACCTCTTGTGTTGCACCTTATCGAATGCCTTCTGAAAATCCAAATACACCACATCCACTGGTTCTCCCTTATCTATTCTGCTAGTTACAAACTCAAAAAACCCGTGTTTGACTCTGCCCAATCCTATTATTATTTTCTAAGTGCCCTGTTACCACGTCCTTAATAATAGATTCGAGCATTTTCCCTACTACTGCTATCAGGCTAACTGGTCTGTAGTTCCCCGTTTACTCTCTCCCTCCTTTCTTTAATAGTGGGGTTACATTTGCTACCTTCCAATCTGCGGGAACCGTTCTAGAATCTATGGAATTTTGGAAAATGACAACCAATGCATCTGCTATCTCTATAACCACCTCTTTCAAAACCCTAGGATGTAAGCCATCAGGTCCAGGGGGTTTATCGGCTTTCAGTCCCATTAATTTCTCCAGTACTATTTTTTTACTAATACTAATTTCTTTCAGTTCCTCATTCTTGCTAGACCCTTTGTTCTCCACTATTTCAGGAAGTTTTTTGCATCTTCTTCCATGAAGACAGACACATAGGCCACGATTTTTCCTATCGATGCAGCTTGGGGGCGGGACAGATGCCTTCCAGGTTCCAGTCCCGCCCCCAATGACATCAGATGCGCAGACGTGATTTTGCATCAATTGGCCTTGTTCAGCCCAGCCTACGGGCTTGCCGGCCAATTAAGAGGAAGCCGGTGTCAGATGACGTCAGTTGATGACGCGTCATGGGCCGGTTTTCTTAAAGGGGCCACGCACATTTTTTTTTGACAGCTGATTTTTCAGTGTTTGACAGCATTGAGGTGCTGCAAACACTGACAATCACAGTACAAAGGTGAGCCCTTGCACCTAGGCGCTCCAGTGACACCTTCCTTAGGCTAGAACAGATGGCAGCTGCAGGTGAGGTTACAGAAGTGATCTGTCACTGGTGAGAGAGGTTCTCCCAAAGAGGTGGGACTACACATACAATCCAAAACTTGTTACCTACAGAAAAGTGTAAATGCATTAAAAATGATTTTCCCAACATTTTCTTACCTCTGAAACTCACCAGTGTACCATTGGATCCTTCACACCACTTCTGCAGCTGTCATCAATGCAGAAACATTACAGTAGACCCACAGCACGCCACACTTACCTGGCATGGTGTCCGGACATCAGGAAGCCTGCAGTAGACCTGTCAAAATTGCAAATAGCCTCTTAATTGCCTGTTAACAACCTGTTAACAAGCAGTTAAGTGCCTATAATCCTCTTCCCACTGCTAGGTGTCGGGTCCATGCACAAATCAGGGACCCAACACCTGGGAAGATTGTTTGGAGGCGGCTTGACAGCAGGTTTCCGACCCGTTGTTAATCTTTGCGATTTTGCCGGATGTCCCGCCTCCAAATCCGCCCCCTGAGCGCTGGCAAAATTCCGGCCAAAGTATTTGTTTAATTTCTCTGCCATTTCCTTATTCCCCATTATAATTTCTCCTGTCTCAGCCTGTAAGGGACCCACATTTACCTTCACTAATCTTTCCCTTTTTATGTACCTATAGAAGGTTTCACAGTCTGTTTTTATGTCTCTCGCTAGTTTACTCTCATTCTATTTTCCCTTTCTTTATCAATTTCTTGGTCCTCCTTTGCTGAATTCTAAAATCCTCCCAATCCGCAGGCTTACTACTCTTTTTGGCAACATTATAAGCCTCTTCCTTTGATCTAATACTATCTTTAATTTCTCATGTCAGCTACAGTTGGACCACTTTTCCTGTGGGGTTTTTGTGCTTTAAAGGAATGTATATTTGTTGTAAATTATGTATTAATTTTTTTAATGCTAGCCATTGCTTGTCTACCATCATACATTTTAATGTAGTTTCCCAATCTACCTTAGCCAATCTACCTCATACCTACGTAGTTTGCTTTGTTTAGATTTAAGACCCTAGTTTTGGATTTAACTGAATCACTTTCAAACTCAATATAAAATTCTATCATATTATGATCACTCTTCCCTAAAGGCCCCTTTACTACTAGGTTATTAATTAACCCTTTCTCATTGCACAGTACTAGATCTAAAATAACCTGTTCCCTAGTTAGGTGTTATGACCTGGTGAATCCCAATTGTCAACCACCGTAAGGTTGTATGAGGGGCAGTAGGAAGACAGGGAACAACAGAATAATGAACAGCCGGCACCAGAAGGCCAGGCACTGCAAGCTAACAGCAAGGTGCAGCAGGGCATTCGAGCCTACTTATTTTAAGTGGCCTCCCACTGATTGAAAATATTTTTTTTTCTCTGAATGTATAACAGACTAAATAAGTTTTATCTGTTTATTAAGAGTTGCACTTTTACCTTTTTGAAAAGTCAAGTCCAACTCCACTTTCTATGCAATAAAATCACACAATGCAGCTTTTAATGTCAGGATCATTCAATCCATCTCTGTATCTAAATTTCTATCTATTCCACTATCTGGATGCATTTTCCATGGATGGTGGTTGTCTCTGCATGTGGCCATTAAGTACATATGTGTTATTTCATCAATGTGTTTTCCTAGTATGCTTACCATCACCTGTAAATTGGTCACTTCTATATGCCAGTGGTTAGCATCAGAAAATTTTACAGCGCCGAAGGAGGCAATTCAGCCCATTGCACCTGCACCAGCTCTCTGAAAGAGCTATTGGCCCAGAAATTAAACACTGAGTGTTCACGCGGGGGTAAGGCTTCCCCGCGATATCTCACTCCGCGCCTACCTTTTTCCTCCGGGCCCACACGAACTTTAGTTTCAAGGCTGCAGCTGTGCAGTGCTTGCATGACCCAGAGACGCAATTAGTTTGTGCGAGCTCTGGGATCACGTGATTCAGTTAGAGCCAATGGCAGCACACCATCTTTCATTCATAGTTTTTGTAGAATTCGCAATATATCGCGATTTTATTAATAAGGAGAAAAACACAGAGTTTCGTTCAAACAGCTTTTATTTCAGCGGAATGCTGTCAGGTTTCAAAGTGGACACAAGCAGCTTGTAAAATGGCCGCCGCACCTCGTGGCGGAACATTCTAGACTTTTCGACAGGCAGACAAGATGGCGTTCCAATAAACATTTGTGCAAGATCGATTAAGATTCAGCACATTGAAGATAATACACGAGACATCTTGGGTTTGCAGTATACACATAGATACTGAAATCGGTCTCCCGGGTACGAATAAAGGCTATTGTACCAAGTAATCAAGAGCCCATCCAAAGACATTAATATGTAAAATCCCAACGACTCTACGATGAGAGAGCCGTTAGCGGGTAGTTACAGAAAACACTTGGAGGCCCCAAAACCCCTCCAGGGAGAACACCGACCGATTTAACAATGGGAGAAATATTAACAGGTACTCAGACATTTACGAGTAGCCCCGAAACCCATTAAAACCGGAGATCACCTATACAAGACATTTGAGCGCCAAACCCTAACAAAAGGAAAAGACATTAAGGTTGGGCGGGAAACGGAAGATTTTGCACTATAATTGCAAGCTCCAAACCGTCCATCTTCCTCTTATTCGGTTGACTCTTATCCTCGTGGCTGCTCCTGTGCTCTTGACTCGCCGTCTTGTTCCTGTTTGCCTCGTGTCTCTTTTTAAAAGACTGTTGAACTTTGTGATCCGTTCGGATCTACCTCGTGTCGTGTCACGAAGACCTGTGTTGGTAACCGGCATCGGAACCAAAGGCCCGAGAAGAGATGAGATGAGATGAGATGAGAAGAGACGAAGACCATACTTATCGCCACGGTCAGTAAGCCCCGACCGCGCCTGTAGGTCGAATTGACATTTTTCCTTGCCAGGAAGACTTCTTTGAACTTTAAAGAACGGACACCGGAAGATTCTTCTCTTAAGTATTGACTGGTATGTGAAACCCACCAATACAGATCTTCATGACGGACACCGGGAGATTATTCTCTTAAGTGTTGACTGGTACGTGAAACCCACAAACACAGATCTTCATAACAGCAGACGTTCCAGCCTGCTAGCCGGAGCAGAAGCAAGTAAACAAGTGGGGCCAGGAGACCCCCTGATCGACACGTGGGTGCTGCGGTGAAAAACATCCGATCAGCTATTCGGAATTTCTCCGAGTTATCACGAGTGGTGAGCATGAGTCTCGAATCCTACGAATCTAGCTAGGACAGATATTGATAGGGGAGGGTTTATGTATTAAGGATAATTGTAATGTGTG